>JAUJEN010000396.1:5527500-5873995 GCA_030448925.1 Citrus cavaleriei | reverse complement strand
ATCAGTATGCTAGTTTCAGTTACGACCTTTAAAAGTTAATCCGATTCTGCTTCTTTCTACCTGCAGCACCTGTTTCAAAATGTGCGACTGGCTGGCAAATCATCTTATCTTTATGCAAACTTAATCTAGCCTGCATAATTAATCTCTTTGTGTTTAAACGAAGCAATGTTAGTACGTCGTTGATGGTAGACTTACCTTGGTGTGAAACGAGCAAGCAAGCAGTGAGTTGAAAAACAAAGGTTGAAAATCCCAAGAGTGCGAACAACTATAATTGGTCATAACTGTACAGAACTCCAAGAATCCAGCTCTCTGTAGAAATTTATTGGAAAGCTAAGCTTAATAATCTTTCTGACAGTTTACATAAACGCACATTGCTTCTAGCTCAATCAATACACATTTTTATTCCAATTTGACTGCACATTTGATACAAAATTGTGTATTTGGCTGCTTGATAACTGAATAATGCCCTGATACTTGTCTTTTCTTGACGATTACGTGATGTCTTGTATCTTGAATTGGTTACCAATCCATATTTCTCAATTAATCATTTAAAAGCGACTTGCATCTTTTTAGCTCTTACTCTTGTAATTGGGCCTCGTGAATACAAAAGGATCACTTGAAGTTTTAATGGTATTCCTTGATGGTTCTCATCGAGTTGACTATGTTAATCTTGACGGATTATTGTGAAAAAGACTGTAAAGATCTCATTGAAAGCAGACAACACTTTTACCTCAGCTTGTAAAACCATTACTCGAAAATCCGATTACAAGATGATAAAAAATGCACTTGTCCAGCGAAAAGAAGGTCGTTTTCCTGGCGGCTCACCATGAATCTTCGAAAAGGCAAAACCACTTCTGATAACGAAGAAAAGATCCATCCTAGGTTGTTTTATTTTGAAAATAAGGTCATTTTGCTGTGAAATTGTCTGAACAAGTCTATCGCGAAGTTGTTAGGTCTCATTCAACATCTACAAAAATCTTCCGTGCTTACGTCGAAGATGTTGAGTCGAGGTTTCTCGAACGTAAGTATTCTGATGATCATAGTCATTTAAACCTTCTTATCCTCCGCACAGAGTCAACAAAATGATTACGAGATAGATGAAATTTCTGTTATTTCTCTATTCAAAGTTAATCATACCCAATTAAAACTCCCACGCCTCTTCGATTAAAAGTTTCAGAGTCCTCACCTTGAGAGTTTTATAAACTTATCCCTGTTTAAGTTTCGATATTTGATACGAACAACACTAGTATGCGTCAAGCCTACCCGATCCTTTGTTGCTTCGCCGGGAAAATTAAATCTGAATTTTTCAAAGCGACGATAGTTGAAATCTTTAAACTTTCTTGATTACAAAACCCATTTGTGATTCGGTTTTTCAAATTGTGTCATATAGCGAAAAATGCGTTGGATTTTACTGCCAAACAAAGATCTTCTCCACAGTTTGATATCCTTAAAAGTAAAATACAAAATCTTCACATCACGCAACTCAGATGATTTAAACAATTTTTTTTGCCAGCCCTCTTTTATGCTGTGCGCCTATCGCCCCGAAAACCTTGAATTCTACGTTTGAAAACCGTTCTCCAGATTCCGGTTATCGTTTTTTCCTCTTTGAAAAATGACAATTCTTCATTCAAGCTCCCCCAAGTTAATGAAGATATCAATCCTAAAAACAACCCATCCAGAATACCACCTTGACCTCGCTTAGCGAGCACAAGAATGTGATCAATTGCTTGAGTCTCCCCATTCAGGCTTCAGATTGGGCATGTCCAGCCTTACATGTTGAAAAGAATTAGTTAGTTCGGGAAAAAGATTCAGACTAATTATCAGTATACCTCACAATGCTTTTCTCCGAGATGAAAAAATCCTCTCTTCGAAAATCCGATCCTTGTTTGTCGTCTAGGTGCGAAAAATCTTTTCAAGTTCGATCTTTAAAAGGCGGTTTTTTGGCAACATGGCATTTCACCTCTATATCTTCAAAAACAGTCAGTATTCCAATTTGATACAATGAAATGGGCGAACAATGCCTTTTGGTCTCAAAGTTTCAACCTGCTCCAGTAAGTAAAAATATTCTCTCAATATCCCACTGACATGCTCTGGTGTATCACGATGACATTTTTATTTTCTACCTGACCATGGCAATGATCAATTGCTTTTTTTCATTATCACATTGTTAATGCAAAACGTAGCATATATGCTTCTGAAAGCGGTGAAAAGAATCTATTGAGCTTTTAGGCATGGTGTTAAAACACGTGTCAACTTCATAATCATATAAAGATCGACCCATTAACGAGAAAGATTATTGGCAAAGGATTTCCGGATGGAGATCTCGATAAAAGCAAGATTGACCAGTTGTTCACTTGGAATCGGAAGTTATTTCGAGGATTTTATTCAAAGCCATTTGTCCATTCCAAGCAATGAGTTTCACGCGATCTGGTCCAACATATTCCTCTAAAACATGGCCAAGGGCCAAAAATTCAATCAGACAGACAACGGTATCATTTCGATCACCGGAAAGAATTCTCAATCGACGCATTGAATAAGAGGCCATTCTTCTAGAAAAAGAAAATTCTCAACCAGCGTTGATAAACAAAGTCCTATGCATACCCCATGCTTAGTAAGTGGACAATTCAAAGATCGCAGAGAAGAATT
Source organism: Citrus cavaleriei (assembly GCA_030448925.1). Taxonomy (NCBI): domain Eukaryota; kingdom Viridiplantae; phylum Streptophyta; class Magnoliopsida; order Sapindales; family Rutaceae; genus Citrus; species Citrus cavaleriei. The sequence goes on along the minus strand of JAUJEN010000396.1, from coordinate 5,871,349 downwards.
ATCATGTATTTACAAAGTTTTAGCGGTCAGTATGGGATCGAAATTTGAATTCCATCGATCGATCATGACTTCCTTGCTCAAAATGGACAACTTAAAAAAAATCCTTGACTTGAGAACAAATTACTCCCAGGACAATGCAATTACTAGCTTAAAAGCTTGGTTTGCCAAAATATATGACTTCACGATCCGGCACATAAAGACAATAAAAATCTTATCCTTTTTCTCACCGAAATCCGGTAACTATAAATAAGCCTACCACCTCATCACTTATCCGTCTACCATCATGCATGAACCGATCTCTTCGCTTTCAAGCTTTAACGAAAAGACATTTCATAAGCGATCTATTTCGTTCGACGCCGAATCAAGATTTTGCCAAAATTCATTTTCAGGTATTTCATGAATGTCTCTAAAAACCCGCTCCTCCAATCTTCACTTTCACCTAGAACACAGCTTAGCAGATTCACTCTCGATCAGGCTAACCATTTGAAAGATGAATTATGGTATATATGGTGTCTCAAGTCACCATGTATCCTAAAGCTTATTGTCACCTATTCAACTGCCCTCGAGGCATCCAACTCTGATCATGCTCCATCACTCCTCTCGACATTACTTGAATGGTTTTCCACCATTTGGTGGCGTAAACTTAACTTCGAATATTTCACTCCATAATTAGTTAAACAGACTTCACGACGAGAAGTAGATCTGTTACCTCAGTTTTCATTCACGAGGCGTATTTTCGGCATCCGGATCACTAAAGACTAACTGGACTGGGGACCGAACATATGAATCAAGCATTTCCACATCCATTTCCACTCGATCATGATCCAACTATCATCTAGGTCACGCTTTTCTTTTAGAACTCAACAATGTCCAACCATTGAGACATTATTTGTCAGCATCATCGGACCAATACTCACTTCCCGAGTTCTTACTAAAATTTGAAAATACTCAGGATCAAGTTTGATCAAAAGGGTATTCTCGTCGAGAGAAAGAGCATACGACTTCTACAGCAGTTCTTTTCAAGATGCTCAAGACCCTTGGGAAGACTCACTCGCTTCTCCCTCTAGAGTCTCAGTGTTTTACCCTCGCAGGCGGTCTCTCGACCAGCCACCGGATCTTGCATGAGAAAAAGATGAAGCTTGATGAGATTATCCGATCTACCGAGAGAGATTCGTAAAGCTTCGAAAGCAATATGAAAAAAGAGATAGAGAACATATCTCGTCCAGATTTCCCTCCACTCCATAAAGCACAGCTTTTCACGTGGTTCTGAAAAGCTTTCCGTGATTTTTTTAATAAACATATGAGGTCTGTCTGTCAAAAGTGTGTTTGCTTTTTCACATGTGCACTGCTTTTTCTTTTATCTTTGTCGTTTGCTCGAAAAGAAAAGGGTCATGTCTTATCTTTTGTTTTCGAGGCTTTCTATATAAGAGCTCTTGACGCTATTAGCGAACGTCTTGATAAAAAATCTTGAAAGTTTATTCATAATCTTACGATGTCTCTAAATCCTTTTTTCTTACAGGTAGCGAGTTAACACTTGAGCCATTATTTAAAGAGCGATCATGTCTCTATTCTATCTTGAGTATCTTTCTCACTTGCCTTTGAGTAAGGATCCCGTGTGCATCGTGAAAAGAAGTCTGATTTATTTTCAAACGGTTACAAACTATTCTCTCATGATCATCTTCTTGAAATACAGAAATGACTCTTGGGTGGTATAAGTGGGCGTTGGTTTCTCCCACCGGTTTTGATATCTAAAGGGATGTATATCGGTAAAACCGAACTTAGATTACGGTCGAAGAATAAGTTGGGTTATTCTGGATTACGTATAACAATGATACCACATACTCGACCGTTTACAAAACTTATTCCCTCAATAACGCTCACCTCTTGAATGAGAAATGACTTGAATGAAGAACTTGTCATTTTCGGAGGTAAGGATGAGCTGAATGATTTCGGATAGAAAGGAAATTTTGCAGTGATAAGGAATAAAGGGATATCTTAAATGTGAGACGAAGAACATAAAAGGCAAAACATTTGTTTTGAGCGATTGTTGTGTGATGTGGAGATTTTTAGATGATATGAATCTGAGAAGATATTTGTGCAGTAAATGCGAACTGACGATTTTTTACCATATGATCTGATTTGGAAAAGCCCGAATCAATGGGTTTTTAGTAATCGGTGATTTGAATACTTACCATTAGGCTTTGAAGAATTGATATGGTTTTCAACGGGGAGGAAGGAAGAATTATTAGGATTGAGCATCTTGCATTGTGCGATGTCGAAAACGATAACATGGATAGGTTTATGAAACTTGGAAGGGAGGAAAAATCTTAGCTAGAAGGGACAATAGGTTTAGAATGGACTGGTTGATATTTTGAGCAATGAAATAACGGAAAAATTCATCTCTGAAAATCTTCCGGTTGACTATGTTATGTGGCCAGTTATGAGCGAAGATTTCTTGAAGACCGTTGAAAATAAACAACACTTTTGCTTATTTGTAAAAAACCATACCTCAAAATCCAGTGCAAAGATAACAAAAAATGCACATGTTTGACTAAGAAGAAGAGTAATTTCCAAAAGCACCCTCACAAATCTTCCAAAAAAGGCAAAAACACGGTACTTGAAGAAGAAAGATCGTCTGGATTCGGAAAGAAGGATAGCGATTGTTTTTAAAAAGCAAGTTTTGCAAAGTACAAACAAGTACCACCCATTAGCCTTTCATTCAGCATCTGACAATCTTGATGCTTTTTAGAGCGTGTGAGAAGGAATGAGTTAGTTTTGCCTTTATATGTTGAACGGTGAAATCATATTTAGCAAACCAGTTTTTGAGACTGAGCAGTTGCTTGTCAGGGAGCAACTTTGGAATGAGGTTTTGGTTGCCTTTTATATGTTGAACAGTGAAATCATATTTAAAACCGCTTTTTAGATTGGCGATTGTTATCGAGAACAACTTGTTTTGAAGTCAAAGATTAAAGGGAAAGAAGAGTTATCCATGGGTGATGGATGAAATTAATTTTTAATTCCGTACTTGTGCCGAAAATCTCTTTTGTAGATCACATGGTGGTTCTTTGAGTCTTTAATTGTCGGCTACATTGCATAAGTAATGATGCACGTTGATTCTTCGAGAAGAATGGCTCGATGTCATCGCTGGCATCAGTCTGGAGGATGCGTTGGCCAGATGTGGGAATTCGGAGTGGAGGAGGTGATTGGGCTATCACGCTGCAACTTGACCACATGCATCGTTGGGCCCATGGAGAACCTTTGTTTTTTAACATCTTGACAAGTGGCTTGTGTGGACGGTAACTTTTGGGATGAAATCACGGACATAATTAACAATCCCGAGGAATTATTGTATTTGCGTTTTGGTGAAATTTGTGTCCGGGAACTTTAATAATTCAGTTGCAATGTGTGGACCAGGTTGGAAGTGGCCATCTTTAATCACCATGCCAAGAAAGTCAATGGATTCCTTGCCTATGCTGCTTTTCTTTTCGGAAAGCATGATTAAAATGTCTGCACAATATAAAGAAATCAAAAGAGCTTACGGTAGCTCTCGTAGTCGGAGGAAAATAAAAATATCATCGATGTAGACGAGCATGGTGGAGGATAGGACTAAAAATTTTTCATTATTTTGAAATAATGAAGGAGCAACTTTAAGACCAAAGAGCAGTCCATTGATAATGGCATAAAGAATGAAGCGATTTTGTGTGACGGTCAAGCGGTAAAATAAGTTACCGAAAACCACTTTTAAATCAAACTTAGAGAAGATCTGAAGCCTTGAAGATGGACAAACGAGTGCGGATTTTTGGAAGGAAACTTATCATCTTTAAGAAAAAATTAAGTGGTATGGTAAACAATAAATTAATCTCTTTTACCACGAACTAATTGGATCGTTTTCAACGTAAAAAACAAGCAATGAATCGATGGGTTCAATTAGACCTTGTTAGATGGCAGAGACATGCCGGGTGAGAAGCTTTTGTGGGATTGATGTCTTCAATGAGTTTGAAAGGAAGATGGATAAAAAATTGTTCATTCTTCCAAAGTGGTGAAGGATGGTGAAACTGTGAATGATTTTCTGAACAAAACTCTAAGAACTTAGGGGAGAGATGACTGTATGGAGATGGTGTTTGAAGTGCATACGGCGGAGAATATGGTATAGGGTAAGAACATTTGTTTATGTGAACTCAGCCCCGGTGAGAATAGGTTTTAACAAATGAAGAATGTCAAAACCTATGGTAGATCTTTATCGGGAGTTTGGAGGAAAGAATTGAATCTTAATGAGTTTTTTGGTCAAAAGTGGTCTGAAAGTTTCTCGTGCAATTCTCGAAAAGCTTTGAATGAGGTTCCGATAATGCGAGGGAATAACGAAGGGTCAATCATACTAGTATGCACGCGATGTCAATAAGCGATGTGAGCAGTTTATGAAACTTGGAAGGAAGGATTGACATTTTGGTGAAGGTGCAGGAATGGTGGAAACATGGTTGACATTTTGAGCGTAGAGATGTAGAAATATCCTCGAAATTGGAAGATTCTATGATGATGGCGGTTTGGTCATCTTGTTCGATTGTTGAAAAAGTTTGATTCAACATCCTCGTTCTCAATGGAAGAATGTTGAAAGGTGTTGTATAAGAACGACTTTAGCGAGACTTATGGGGCAGATTTCGGCAAAGTGACGCGTTTCTACGGATGAAACAGGTTACTTTTCTTTTGTCTTGGAGACATCCTTTTTTGAAATCTGGGAAAGGTTTTGGAGATGATTTTTTGTGGAGTGTTTTTGAAAATGTTTTTTTCTTTTTAGAACAAACACTTGCTTTTATCTTTTGCACTCGTATTGAGATTAGGTTTTACAAGCTTGGAAGAAGGGTTTTGTATGCGCCATGAGATCTTTGAAGAATTCTTACTCGGATTTTATCCGGGCATAACGTTGCCATTTAAATCTTTCCCAAAGAAATGTCGGCAATCTTTGAGATTAGTTTTATGAGTTTTAAGAAGGTTCGTTAGATAATTCGCTTGTAAAATAGATACTCTCATTCTTTTGTAATGAGATTCCAAAGATGTCTTTTGAAAACGAAGCACTTCATCGATGATACTCTTTTATGCATGGTAGATCATTTTTTCTGATAATTGTTCATGGATGATGTTGAGTGTGACATGAATTGGAGTTGTCTATATTCTCCCAAACTTTCTAACAATCTCGAAAGAACTTAGTAGATCGGGCCATGAATTCTGAAAAGACTTGAGATTGAGCATTTGGCTTTGTTCATGGAGATCAATCCATCTGACAAATTCTTGAAGTCTAGTAGGCCATCTGTGGGGAATGTCATCAAATGTGAACGAATCTGAAGATGGTTTTGTGGAGTGATCGTGAAATTTGGTGGTGGCATAGGTGCCTGGTTTTGTGTGAGATGCTTTATGCTCATCATCGAAGAAAAACATCTTCAACAATTGGTGTAGAAGTTGAAAGGATCTTGAGTTTTAGTTGCCGTGTTATCAATATAGTAATGTCGTATTACGAGTTAGTCGATGGAGTCTTGGTTGAGTTGTGGATGAGGAGGATGAGTGTGACGGGTGGACTCCATCTTGTTTCAGTTCGGAAGGATTAGGAGATGAGTTGTGGACAATTTGATAATGATACTGATCCATTGGTCCTTTATCTATTTTAGGAGGGTCAGGAGTTGCTTGTGGTGAATCTTCGGGAGGTACCGAAGGAGTAGATGAGGATGAAGTTGGCTTTGTTTTTGGTTCTGAAATTTTTACTTTGGACTTTGATTTTTTAGGTGAAGAAGGTTTTGGTTGAGGAGTTGGTTGGAGATGTGAAACCAAGAATTGGTTATAAGCAATTTCTTGAGATGCAGGAGGTGTATAAAAAGGTGAATAGGTTTCAAACCACGGAGGAGGCGGTGTGGATTATTAATGCAGGTGAAAAGTGTTGGGAGTCTTTTCGATTAAGTGCCAATTCGACTTTGAGCTTTCGATCTGCTTCTTTCTTGTTAAACTCGGGACCCGTATATGATTATTGATCATTAAATGCGAGATCGGTATCAACTTTCGAGAGAATCGGTCTTGTAGATGTATGTACATCGATCAAGCGATGGCTGATTGAATCAACTTTAATTTGATCTGGGAGACTTGGTTCAATCAATTCTTTTTCGAGTTGTTTGAGGTTTGATTAAACTTTGGCATTTTGGTTTTGATTTGACTTCATACTGTTTTGGCTCTTCAGGTTGCCCAGAGGCTATAACTGGGGACTGGACAAAGGGTTTAGAGACAACTCTGGTTTGAGTGTCTGTCTGCTTTTCAAGTGGAGGGAAGGACTCTTCATAAGATTGACCTGAAAACATTAGGCATGATCTTATTGGTTGAACAGGAGGTTTGGGATCTGGTGGAGATAGTGGAGGAAAAGATTTGCAAGATGTTTTTGAATGAGAAGGTTTTTTCTTTTTCTTTTTCTTTCTTCGCATGACTTTGTGTTCATCTTCAATATCCGTATCATCCAAGTAAGGAAAATCTAGATTACACATATGGGCTTCAGGGACATCCCAGAGAAAATGACCATTGATTTTATCAGGATATACAGGATACCCTTCGAATGAGAAACCATGAATTGGAAGTTTCTTTTCTTGACCAGTTTGGACTGCTGTAATCATAGTAGTGTAAGAAAGCCTTGGAGTGTCTGGAACAGGTTGGGATTCAAGTGTTTAGAAAGATAGTTTGACTTGGCCATTTTGTCTTATTTCAAACGTGGCTTCTGTTGTTTGAACTGGTTTAGAGTTTTGGTGGAAGTGCTCATAATTGGTCAGCCATTCAAGAGGCATGAGTTTGAGCAATTCTTGTTTTTGGATTTGTTTGGGAATTTGGATGATGGTTGGAATTGTGTCTGTGTCAGCAAGGATCATTAAGGCATCAGATGTGGTGTAAGGTGTACGAAGATCTAGTGCATGATTTGCTAATCGATACACTATTTGGTGATGAAGAGTGGCAAGCTTTGATGTGGGTGTCTGGTCTGCTCCTTGGAGCTGGATCTGAACTTTGATGGTTGTGGGAAGGTTGGGATCCTCAAGAGAAAGGTTGAAATTTGGATAAAAGGTTAAGAGGACACTACCAGCATGGAGTGTGGTCAGAACAGTTCCTATAATAGCATGTTGTTTGAACACAGTGTCTAGGAAACAATTACAGGTACATAACGGTAAGCCTTTTTATGGAAGTCGAATCAATCCGATACCACCAAGATGAAGATGGTTATACCCTTCTCGTTTCCAGTTAGCTATGAGATCTGAGGGGATTTCTAAAGTGACATACTGTTCACATTGAGAGGCTTGTAAAGCACACTGATCGAGTCTAGAAGACTGGATATACTCTTTTGGTAGTGGTCTTTTTGTGGAGATGAGGTTCAATACTTACGGTGAGGCGTTTTTTGTTTGTAGAGGTTGTAGGGACTCATGATGAAGCGTGATTCGTTGATTTGGGAAGATTCGGGAATATAAGAATATTCGACAAGGTTTTCAATTTTAGAGGCTACATGTTTTTGACATGATCTTGGAAGAGAGAGACTGGAGGAAAGAGAAATATGGGATGAAGACAATGAAGGTGTTGAGGCTGAAGATGAAGTTGTTTCCAGTGTTTAGGTGTCTTCTTTAGGAGATCGAATAAGATTATTTGGAATTCTAATGATACCACTCTGCGTGTAGTGTTGCTACGATGCCGGTGGGTACATGTGGTGTCTCGCATCCGATCGACTACTTACCCTCACAAGTTCTCATATGGACTCTCCTAGAATGGTATTCCCAGCTCGCGTGGTGGCGTAAAGCAACTCGAATCTGTGTACCTTTCGGATTAGGCAGAATGCGAGCAGGGAAGCTAACATGTGGACTACAATTTTCATCATCCATGAGCCCTACTTGAAATAAGAGACTCTTGGACCTGAGACATGGCCTATGAATGGAGAACTTACCCTCGTCCTTATACCTCGTCCATGATACATCAGTCATTCTCAAGCCTACCTCGTGGAACTTAACAATGTTACTACAAACATTCACCGCTCTATTGGACCGTCAGAAATAATTCAAAAAACAAAGGCGTACCGGGTTCAAGTTCGAGTCTTGAGAATCCTTGTCATAGAACAATACGATTACACCAGCGTCTTATTCCGAGGCGCTTTCGGGACCCATATGGGAAGATTTTGGTCCATACCATCTGAAAATCCCATTATATCCTGACCAGACTCTCCTGCTGCATCTACATCACTGCACATGACTGACGTTGATGAAGACAAATATCAGCAAGCTGAGGCGTATCTTGACCAGAGACAGATACGTCGGCAAAAGCACCAATATGAGAAAGCGACAGGAGACGTGTCACCATCGCGCTATCCATCCACTCCATAATGACAACTTGTCGCCATCACACAGCTTTTAATGCAATAAGCCCATGTGTCTCCCATTTGCTTTGAATGCTTATGTCAAAAGTTTAGTCGGTGTGCTTTACTTTCTCAAAAGGTGTGCTTTACTTTTCTAACAGCATGTGCCTATTTGTCACTTATAATCATTCAAGGGGTCCTGTCCTTGATGATTTTCTATATAAGGCACCTTATGCTTCCGTTGTAGGCACGAGTTAATCGGAAATAAAAATTTAAGTTTCCTTAAATCATGTTTCTCTAAATCTTTTCTCTCTTCTAGGGTTCAAAGAAATTATTTGGGTTAATAATGATACGCTCCCCTCTAATTTTCTATACTGAGTATGCTCTGCACTTGCCTTAAGCCTAAGGATCCTGTGCATCAGAAAGGTCCTGTTTTATCCTCCGAAACCGATTTTTATAAAATGAAAGTGTTTTCTCACAACGTTCACCCTCTTTAAGGCCATGAGTGCCGTGTGTTCAGGTGATATCGTGAAAAACTGTTTTCAAATATGATTTTCGGATTTGGTATTTGATGGATAAGTGTATATCGGCTGAAAACTAGAACTTGAACTCTTGGCTATTTAGTTCTATTATAGATACGGTGTAACATACGCCCCTGGTATCGAGCCACTGCGTGTAGTGGCTCGATGCCTAGTACAAATTTCGTAAGTATCTCTGACTGAGCATGGCACGTAATTCTAAATCCAGCTAAATGATTATGGATTGTAAATCTTGGTAGACCTGTTGCAGTTGTGAGGTTATCTTATCAACCTTGGATTCAATCTGATCAGTTCACAAACTAAGCATGTAAACTTGTTTATAAATATCCACCAAGGTATCATTTTGTGCTCTGGCATTTTGTGTCTGCTAGTTGATTGAAAAGGTGCAGGTTCTTGAGATGTGATGGAAGTGATGGTAGGAATGAAGAGTTTTAAAGCGACTTTTTGTGGGAGTCTGATTGGGGCTCTAAAGGTGGAAAATTTGCGGAATAGTCTTTGGAGGTAGAGGCAAACATCATACAAGCAGTGGGCTGTATGATTGGTGCATGGTTTTGGACTAGTGAAAGAACTTCAAACTTGCAATGTTTTACAATGCATTTGAGTTCTTTGTTGTAAATGGGTAATGGATTTGGTGAAGGTGGAGGTGGATCATCATGTGGTTGTGGTTGGAAATGTTTACATGGATGATGAAGTTTCTTTTTTGGTTTTGGTTTCTTTTTGGAAATTAAATCATCTTCCTCCCAATCATCCCAACAGGGACAATCTGGGTCACAATTTCCTGAACCAGGTGCATCTCATAGAAAATGACCATTTATTTTGGCTAGATAGACTGGATATCCTTCGTTATTGAACCCGGTAATTGGCAAATCTTCCTGGGCTATATGAACAGCAGTGATCATGGAAGATTGTGTAAAAGATAGCCTTGGAGGCTCTTGAGAAGCACTTGGTGGAGGCCGGAAAGTCATTCTTGTTTAAATCTTGCTGAACATTCCTTGATAATGTCTGAATTGGAGCAGTGTTGTTGTGAAATTGCTCATAATTTGATATTCATTCTAAAGGCATGAGTTTAATTAACTCGTCTCGAGGGATCTGCCTTGGAATTTGAATTATAGTTGGAATTTGATCTGATTTTGCTAACACCATGAGGGCGTCAGAGTTGTGTTCAGGTGCAGGGAGATCTAAGGCATGATTTTGAAGCCTATAGACCAACTGATGATGAAGGGTTGCAATCTTTGCAGAAGAGATCTGTTCTGCTCCTTGTATCTGGATTTGTACTTTTAGAGCAGTGGGCAAGTTCGTGTCTTGAAGAGAAAGGTTGAAGTTTGGATAAAAGGTGAGAAGTACACTTCCTGCAAGTAGAGTGCTTAATACAGTACCAATGACAGTGTATTGGTATTGTTTGAACCTCGAATCTAACATAGCAACTCTATGTGGGTAATCCCTCACCATGTGGGTGAGGATTAACCTCCTTGAGATGGAGATGAGTATAGCCCTCTTGTTTCGGATTTGTGATCAACTCTTGGGGATTTCAAGAGTGACATATTGTTGGTGTAGTAGCAGGCTTGATCCAATCGAGATATTTGGATGTATTCTTGGGGGTTTGGATGCTTGGTGAAGAGTTTCCTCTTTTATATAATTGATAAGGACTAATAAGAGGAAGAGGATTCGTTGATGCTGGGTGACTAAGATGTAAGAATATTCAACAAGGTTTTCAATTTTGTTGGTGGTTTGTTTTTTGCAAGACTTTGGAAGAGATAAAGTTCGTGGCGTTGTTATACAAGACTAAAATAGTTAAAACTATATTTTGGACCGATAGTCCATAAGTCAGGGTTTAGATATACCTCGAGATAAAAAACTTTTAAACATTTTTCATCTGGGTTATATAAAAACATACAACTTCTTTAAAGCAGTGCAGGATAAGAAATTATCAAAGTTTTACGATGAGAATCCTTACGAGAGCAAGTCTGAGCATACTTAAGTTTCAAAATGAACAGATTTATATCTTCCTTATTTTCTATTTCAGAGCTTCATGGATAGAGAGAGAGAGAGAGATTAGAAACTCATAGTTGAAGAAAACTTGGTTTTATTTTCGGTCAAGCCTATCTTACAAAGAGAGGGGCTTCTCTTTTATAGAGAGGAGAAAGCCTTGGAAAAGCATCTTGATAAGACAGGACCCTTATCAAGAAAAACATGCTAAAAGCAAAAGCAAACTTTTACAAAAGTAAAGAACATATGACAAACTTAACTTTAATTATTAAAGTATGATGTCTCATGCTTTAATAATTACACACTAGCACACTTGAATTATAACAAATGACAAACTTTACTTTAAAAAAGTAACGAAAAGCAAGCTTTAATAATACTATAGACGAATAGCTATGGGGACGAAAGATTCATGTAATCTTCATTAGAGGAGCTTTTCGTGTCGTCTTTTGTTAACTATGGCTTTGGATGCTTGCAGGCGGGACCGCATGGTGGCCATGGGCTATGTTGTCGAATACTCATTCTTTTGTAATGAGATTCCAAAAGATGTCTTTTGAGATCTGATGATACTCTTACATGCGCATCGGTAGATCTTGTTTTTCAAATGAATTGTTCATGGATGATATTGAGTCTTTGTCTAGTGATTGCATGAATTGGAGTTATCTATATTCTGCTTTCTAACCAATCCATGAAGAACTTAGTAGATCGGGCCATGAATTCTGAAGAATGACTTGAGATTGAGCATTTGGTTTTGTTGGATCGATCCATGCAAATTCTTGAAGTCTAGGAGGCCATTTGTGGGAATGTTATCAAATGTGAACGAATCTTGAAGATGGTTTGTGGAGTGATCATTGGTGGTGGCATAGGTGGCATTGGTTACGTGTGAGATGCTTTATGCTCATCATCGGAAAAAGCATCTTCAACAATTGGTGTAGAAGTTGCAGGATCTTGATTTTAGTTGCCATCAATATGCTCGTATTACGATTAAAGTCGATTGGAAGTCTTGGTTGAGTTTGTGGATGAGGAGGATGAGTGTGACGTGGAGTGGACTCATCACATTTAGTTGGAGGATTCAGGAGATGAGTCGCGGACAGTTTGATAATGATACTGATCCATTGGTCCTTTATCTATTTTAGGAGGGTCAGGAGTTGCTTGTGGTGAATCTTCGGGAGGTACCAGAGGAGTAGATGAGGATGAAATTGGCTTTGTTTTTTGTTATGAAATTTTTACTTTGGACTTTGATTTTTTAGGTGAAGAGGGTTTTGGTTGAGGAGTTGGTTGGAGATGTGGGAAACTAAAGAATTGGTTGTAAACAGGCTAGTGAGGTCTGGGAGGTGTATAAAAAGGTGAATAGGTTTCAAACATAGGAGGAGGCACAGGTGTGGATTGTGTCTGGGTGAAAAGTGTTGGACGAGTCTTTTCAGCATCAATTCTTGCCAATTTAGCTTTGAGCTTTCACGTCTAGCTATATATAAACCCTCGTTTCATGAACTTTCAAAGCTCTCAGAGAACCTTCCCATGAACATCTCTTTCCAACACGGTGTAGATTTTGCAAAAGTTCCTTTCAGTGTTCTTTAATGTTCGGAAAAAACTGACCGTATCATCCAAGCAAGGACAATCTGGATTACATATAACTGAGAACATCCCATAGAAAATGACCATTGATTTTATCATGATATACAGGATACCTTTCGGATGAGAAACCATGAATTGGAAGTTTCTTTTCTTGACCAGTTTGGACTGCTGTAAGCATAGCAGTGTAAGAAAGCCTTGGAGTTATTGAAACAGGGTGAGGCTCGGGTGTTTGAAAAGATAGTTGGACTTGACCCGTTTTTAGCGTCTTTTGGCTTGTTGTTTGGTTCGAGTTTTTGGTGGAAGTGCTCATGAGTTTGAGCAATTCTTGTTTCTGGATTTGTTTGGGAATTTGGATGATGGTTGGAATTGTGTCTGTGTCAGCAAGGATCATTAAGGCATCAGATGTGGTGTAAGGTGTAGGAAGATCTAGTGCATGATTTTGTAATCGATACACTATTTGGTGATGAAGAGTGGCAAGTTTTGATGTGGGTGTCTGGTCTGCTCCTTGGAGCTGGATCTGAACTTTGATGGTTGTGGGAAGGTTGGGATCCTCAAGAGAAAGGTTAAAATTTGGATAAAAGGTTAAGAGGACACTACCAGCATGGAGTGTGGTCAGAACAGTTCCTATATGACATGTTGTTTGAACTACGATACCGTAAAAGTACCGTAAAAAGTCGTGGCGTTGTTATACAGGCTTCTAACTAAAGTCCATGACTTCGGAGTTTCCGATATACCTCTGTAATAAAAACCTTTAAAACATTTTTCTCGGGTTATACAACCCAAAAGCAGACTTAACTAAAAGCGGTGCAAAACCGACGGATAAGAAATGATCGAAGTTTTACGATGCAGGATCCTTACGAAAAGACAAGTGCGAGCATACTATAAGTTTCAAAATGAACAAATTTAATCCTTTATTCTTTTTCTTTCTTAGTACTTCATTTGCAGAGAGAGAAGGGAGAGTTTAGAAATTCATGGAAGAAAACACACGAGTTTTTATTTCTGGAAAACTTCTATATCTTACAAAGGAGGGGATAACTCTTTATATAGGAGAATTCTAGGGGAAGATAGGACAGGCATCTTTTACAAAAAGCAAAAGATACATCATGACACAACTTTAATTATTACAAAGGACAAAAGATGCTTTAATAATTAAAGCATGACTTTGACAAAAGCAAAAGCATAAAGTAAAAGCAAACTGCAATAATTATATAAGACAAAAGCATAAAGCAAAACATAATTATTACAACAAGACAAACTACTTTATAGAGAGCGGATATTCATGTAGTCGTCTTGGATGAAATTTGTCTCGATGTCACGGAGGAAAAAAGGTTTCAGAGAGCTTTGGATTCTTCCAAGTGGGGCCATGGTAGAGTGAGTATGGAGAATCGCGTTTGGGTCCTGGCATGGGACCAGGTGTTTGAGTGGCTTTGTTTACTGTTGTGGGTTTGCGGGGTTGTGGAGGTGGTTGAGATGAGGATCCGGTTTGTGGTAGGTTGTGGGGCTGTTGAAGTCTTCCAGGTCTTAGGAGTCTGGTAAAGGAAGTCGGTGTAGTCTGGTCGTTATTCTTTAATGATGATGCCAGTGGACTTAGGTTTAGATATGGCAGATGGAGTGGGGATCATAAGGAGGTCATGTTGGGGACCTAAGGAGGTGTGGGAGATATCTTTAAGTGGCGGAGGTTGGTGGTTTAATTGGCAAAGGTAATTGTGACGTCTTGTATGTCATTTTTCAATCAGGTATATGTGGTGCGATGAACCATTCATATACGATCTTGAGTCAAAAGAGTTTGTGTCGGGATCTTTGAAAGTATGGCTGTGAATAATAAAAAGAGGTGAAACGGTTGTGCTTGAGTGACATCTGATCGAGGTTGTAAATTCGACAATTATTGCGTTTCTTTCTCGCGTGGTATAGGGAGAACCATTCAAGTAATGTCCGAAGAAAGTGGCATTATGCGGATTAAGGAGATCTTTCAAAGTAGGAGAAATGGGAGGATTAAAGCTTAAAGGTTTGCAGGATGTACCGTAAGACATCTTGTGGTGTCTACTGGTGGATCGAGGTTAAACACAGAACAGATTTTCAGGTAGAAAGTCGAAAAAGGAAAGGGTTTATATGAAGGTAGGAAACTTTAAAAAAGCAAAGAGCTTTTCTAGCAAATTCTTGGATGGCAAAAGGAAGAGAAGTTTTTGTTGAAGGAAAAGTTTTCTTGGTGAAAGCTTGAGGTAGCCATGGAGATAATTGGAAAATGGTAGGTGGTGGAAAATAGGGTAAGAGGTTTTACGGTTTGGAGAGTGGAGAGCATATCGGGGATGAGGTTACGGGACCCTTTATATGCTTTGAAAAAATCATATTTGGAAAACCAATCTTTTAATCGAGTAACATTTTTGAGAACAGTTTACCTTTGAAATTGAGAATATTGGGGAAGCATCCGTTCGGATAAGAAAATGGTGTCAATCGGATGATACTCAAACTTTTTGATGCCATTCTTTACATTAAGATTTCTTTGAACCTATGGTAGTGTACGTGTCGAGAAAAATGTCCACTAGCGTGGCGATAAAGTGTTCTTTGTCATTGAGTTCTTGAGGAGGATGGCATGATTCATCAACGGCATGGAGGATCTGACTTTCCATGATAATCAACTTTAAGGAGGCGGATTTTCTGATCTGCTTTAGGGTAGTGACAACAATTGTGTGGTCGACATTCCCTATAGGGGAACCTTTTTCAATAAAGTAGAGATGATGAGTGTAATGATCCACATGTGGGATGAAATCACGGATGTAATTGATAATCTTGAAAGCTGTTGAATTTGCCTTTTGGAAAGTTGCTGATCTGGAAAGTGAAGCAATTCTTGGGCAATGTGCTTTCCTGGCTGATAATGTCCATCTTTTATGATCATACCAAGGAATTCAATATTATCTGTGGCAATGGTGCTTTTCTTGGCTGATAACATGATTCAATGACTTTGGATAATATCATAGAATTGAGTTAATAGCTGGCGATGTTCATCATGTGAGCCTGAAAAAAGCAAGATATCATCAATGTAAATTAATGCATGATGCAGGATAGGCTGGAAGATTTGAACCATGGATTTTTGAAAAATGGATGGAGCAGTTTTGAGACCAAAGGGTAGGACGGTCCATTGGAAATGGGCATTGGGGATACAAAACGCGGTTTTGGAACGTTCAGAGGGTTCAATGCCTAGTTGTCAAAAACCTGATTTTAAATCAAATTTTGAAAAGATCTGGGCATTTTTGAGAAAAGTAAACATGCTTTGTCGGCGAGGCAAAGGAAATTTGTCATCTTGTAAAAACATGTTTAATGGCTGGTAAAAACATTTCTTTTCTCGAACAATTTCAGAATGTTTTTCAACATAAAAGGCTTGGCAAGCCCATTGAGAACTTGTGGGCTCAATTAAACCTTGGGCTAACAATTGTGAACATTCTTGTTGGGCTAGGAGTAAGTCAGAAGGACTCATTCCTGGATGAGTAGCTTTGGTTGGGTTAATGTCTTCATTTAGTTTGAAGGGTAACTTAATGAAGAAAGACTTATTTTTGAGGATTTGGATGGGTGAACTTCGGAATGGGACTCTCAAAAGTTTGGTTGAAATATCTTGGTAAGACTAGGGAGTTTTAGACAAATTGTAAAGTTTCAGAATGGCTGTGAATGGTTTGAACATGGACTTGACTCGGATTCCAGTGGGAATGATTTGGAGGTGTTTGATTTGATGAAGGATGTCAAATCCTAACAAGATATCCTTATTAGGAAGTGTTGAACTAATAACCTTGGTCCAAATGACACAATTTAGGAAGATTTGAATGCCAATGGGTTTCTTGGTAATCAAAGAGGTGGTGAAGAGTTTGCCATTGGCGAACTTTGAAATGTTCTTTGGGTCGATTACGATGGAAGAATATGGGGGTTTAACATGCTGCGTTGGGCACCAGTATCTATAAGACCAATTGCTGGAATGGGCCTTTAGAATTTTGAGGGCAAGATCTGGAGTTTGATGGATGGGATAGGAACTGTAGTGTCAAGGGAGAGTAACTGTTGGTGGACTATTGAAACTTGAAATGTTATCTAAAACTTCCTCTAATTTTTATTCAAAATAACTCTCCTTATATAAGGATAAGGAGGAGAAAAGACAAAAGCTGGATCGAGATCATTCCAGCTGGCATACAGGCACACTTATTTTACAAAAGTAGGTAGGGCTTTGATGCAGTGGTAGACAAAAGTAAAGTGCATGATTACATAAGGACAAACAACTTTTAAAAACTAAAGCATAAAGCACTTTATTTTACATTATTACAAAGTGACAAATCTCTTAAAGAGATATTGACGCGTCTTCAGATGAGGAGGAATCTGTCTCGCCAGGGTCACGATCAGGGTCTCTGTCTTTCTTGAAGATTTTTTCTGGATGAGAACATCCTGGAACACATGGCCAAGGGCAATCTCGGGTTTTTGGTGATAGAGGAATTGGCTGAGGGTAATGTTCTGGTTGGCTTGAAAATGGCGGATATGGAGAAGAGGATGATCCATAGAGTTCATATGGTGATGGTGAAGGGACTGGAGTGAAGTCTTCATAGGGAATCTTGAGAATCTTGAAATAGAAAGTCAGTATAATATGGCTTTTCTTCTTTTATGATGATTCCACGGTTGGGAGGTTGGGAATGTAAGGATGGTGTAGGGATCATGAACATTTCATGTTTTGGTCCAAGAGATGTGTAGAGGATATCCGGTTGGTCTTGAGGAATATGGTTGAGTTCCATGAGGAAGTTCTTCAAGGAAGTTTTGGTGTGGAAATCTTGTTCAAGACAGGTGATATGAGGAACTGTGGTCCATTCATAACTCTGGTTCTGGGTCCAAAAATCCTTGGTATGAGATGTTGAAAGTATGGACGATGAATGATAAAAACAGAAGTGAACTGTTTGCCTTCTTGGTCTGGGAGTTCTGGAAGACGATGTGTGTCAGCAATCTGTTGTAACTTTCTGTGCCACCATGGTAATGGTGAAAACCATTCAAAAAGAGTCCAGGTAAGAGAAGGGGTAAGACTGGGAAAACCATTTTTGTGGCATACAGAACAGTAAGCCACCACGTATACCAAAGTTCATCTTCGGTAATATCTCTATGAGGTGTAATTACTAATCCTGTGAGGAAAAGATGATCAGGATGAAAGCTGGGAAAAAACATAGGTTCTTGACTCATCGTGTAAATGTTCATAAAAAACCTAAAGAGGAATTTTCTAGCGAATTCTTGAATCGAGTGAGGCGATTGGAAAGTCATGTTGAGTGGGAAAAGACTTATGGGTGAGTTTTAGGGAGTGAACTAGCCATGGCAATGATCGGGAACAAAATCTGAGAAGTGATACAGAAGAACTGGGAAAGCTTTGGCTTTGGAGTTCTGGATAGTAAGTCTGGGATGAGGTTATGATCACCTTTTATATGCTGGACATGGTAATCATATCTTGAAAACCATTCTTTAAGCCGAAGTAAGGTTTTTTCTGGAACAGCCTTCTGCTTAAAGTTCAAGATATTGGGAAAAGCTTAATTATCTAGTCTGATCAAGAATTTGTGACCAATCAAATAGAATTCAAATTTCTTGATACCATTTTTCACGGCTAAGATTTCTTTGTAGACTGTGTGATAATGCTTTTGTACATCAGGGAATTGTCCACTTGCATGGAGAATGGCCCCCCATGACTCATCACTTGCGTCTGTTTGCAGGATTCTTTTGCCGTCTGTAATTAGCTTTAGAGATCGTGAATTCTGAGCAATCTGCTTTAATTGCTTTACAACATCTGAGTGGATATCTTACCAGGATGGTGGATTATTTTTAAGAAGTGCAGACAACTTGCTTGTATGGTGATTGACATGTGGCAGGAAATCGCGGATGTAATTGATGATTCCAAGAAACTGTTGGACTTTCTTTTTTG
Source organism: Citrus cavaleriei (assembly GCA_030448925.1). Lineage (NCBI taxonomy): Eukaryota > Viridiplantae > Streptophyta > Magnoliopsida > Sapindales > Rutaceae > Citrus > Citrus cavaleriei. The sequence goes on along the minus strand of JAUJEN010000396.1, from coordinate 5,852,979 downwards.
TAAAGTTACTTTCGGGAAAGTGGAGTAACTCTTGTGCAATGTGGGGTCCAGGCTGATAATGCCCATCTTGGATTTTCATGCCAAGAAAGTCAACAGAGGTTGTTGCAATCGTACTTTTCTTGTCAGCGATCATTGATTCCATGTTCTTGGATGATTTGGAAAAACTGTTGGAGTAACTTGTGATGTTCATCATGAGTACCTGAAAAAAGAAGCAAATCATCAATGTAAACAAGGGTATGGTGGAGGATTGGCTAAAAAATAGTGGTCATGGCCTTTTGGAAAATGGAAGGGGCAGTTTTAAGGCCAAAAGGAAGGACTGTCCATTGGTAATGGACATTTGGAATACAAAAAGCAGTTTTCTATCATTCTGAAGGGTGAATACCATGTTGCCAAAAACTGGACTTCAAGTCGAATTTTGAAAAGATTCGAGCATTTTTTAGGTGGACAAAAAGGGTGTGTCTGTTGGGTAATGGAAATTTCTGATCTTGGAGAAAATTATTGAGTGGTTGATAGTCAATGACTAATCGTTTTTTTCCACGAAGAATTTCAAACCTTTTTTTAACGTAGAAAGCTTGACAAGCCCATTGAGAATTTGTGGGTTCAATGAGGCTTTGTTTAGCAATTGGGCACATTCTTGTTGGGCCAAAATAAGGTCTTGTGGGGTCATTCCTGTATGGGTAGCTTTGGTTGGGTTGTTGTCTTCATTTAGTTTGAAAGGTAGGGGTATGAAGAACTTTGGGTTTTTCCACAACAGGTTTGGATGGGTAAAAAGGCTGTGGTTTTCAGGGTAAAATTTGAGGATTTGATCTTTAATGGCCTGGTATGTGGGTGGTGAATGGGCTAAAGAATAGATCTTTAGAGTGCTGGCGAAGGGTTTAATCATGGATTTGTAACGGAGACCAGAGGAAGTAATCTGGACATTTTTTGCCTGATGTAAGATGTCAAAACCTACAAGGAGATCTTTGTTTGGCAAAGCTGAACCAATTAGTTTTATCCAAAAAACACAATTAGGAAATAACTGAATTCCTATTGGATGTTTAGTAACTAATTTAGTTGTAAAGATCTTTCCATCAGCTGCTTTGAAGTGTTCTTCCTCAGTTTTCCAATACTCAGTAGGAAGAATAGAAGGATTAAGCATGCTTCGCAGAGCACCAGTATCGAGAAAACCAATGGCTGTGATGGGTTTATGATATCTGGAAGGGACAATTTGGATTTTGACAGAAGGTATGGGTATGGTTTGGTCATGGATTAGGATGGGGGAAGGTTGGACTGTATAGACGGGTTCAAAATTAGAAGCTATGCGAATCCTTTGGATTCTTTGGTAAAGCAAAAGCGTATCATCGTTTGGTTCTTCTTGTTCAGAAAACAAGTGTTCAACTTGGTCTGTGGTTGGGGAAAATTCTGTAGTGGATTCCAGGTGTTGGATAAGCTTGACTGTCTTCTGAGGTTTGACGGGACAGTCTTTGGCAAAATGACCTTTCTTTTTGCAAATGAAACATCTGCTCTTCTTTCTGTTAGGAAAATCTTTGGAGTGGGATTGCTTTTTCCTGAAAAGGAGAAATCGTTGAGTATGTCATTTCCTGGATGGAAATGGGAATATGGATTTCTTGAAATGAGACTTTTTCTTTGATGAACAGTCACATCTTTTTGGATCCTTGCACTTGATAGCCAAGTAAGGCTTTTTGCAAGCAGATATTAAAGGTTCTTTGTCTTTGATGAGATCCTGGAAAAATTTCTTTTGTTCACACAATTTGTCAAGGCATCCCATAGCAATCTGAAATAATTTTCCCAATGATAATGTGTCAATGTTGAGTTTGTGGCGGTATTTGGATCTCTGGTTGTAATTCTTCTGGAAGAGAGGCCAGAAATACATGTTTGAGAGTAGCATCGTTGAATCCGTTTAACGTATAATAAAGCAAAGACATTCGCTTATAGTGGTAATGAAGATCTTTTGTGTTGAGGGAACAACATTTCATGTTGAGATAATCCCGTCTTGCAGCTTCAAAAGTAGCACTTGGTTCTCCAATAAATTGATCATGGAGTTTGAATGAACTAAAGTTGTCTATACTATCCAAGATTGTCAAACCAATCTCGAAGAGAACCCGTAAACCGAGTACTAAATTCTCGTAGAACAGATTGGGTTGTGGCATCTGGAGCTAACATTTGGACATCAATCCAAGCAGACAACTCTTGTAGTCTTTCTTTCCACTTTGTGGTAGGGATATCATCAAAAGTAAACCATGGACCATTTGAAGGTTTGGAGACTTTAGGTGGAGGTGGAATTGTTTGAGAAGATTCACCAGTTTCGTGATTTTCTTCATTGGTGTCAACATGTTCAGTTCTTGGGCCAGTGTTAGTGGCACCAGACTGTTCAGTAGGTTCTGCCATGAGGAGTTTGGAAATATCAACTACATTTGAATCAGAAGTGTCTGAGTCAAACAAATCAGATGACTCAATGGACGATGAATTTGAGTGTGAAGGGAAACTTTCAGTAGAAGAATCTAGAGATGGAGAATGGGAAATTTGATGAGTAGAATATTGGTACATGGGCTATTTTTCTAAGGAAACAGAGGTTTGGATTGGCGGTGGTTGGGTAGATTCAGGTAAAGAAGTTGGTGATGGCGAGGGTGATGGTTCAAATCTGGATGTTTGTGGATTTTTATTGAGGAATGGGTTTTTGAACTGGGACTAGTTTTGGGGTTTTCTTTAGTTTTGGCTGAGGTCGTGGATGTGGAGGAAACAAAGTGTGGGTCATACCAAAAAGTCTAGAAGGTTCATATGTTTGGGAAGAAGTTGATGGCAAGAAAGGATGGTAGGTAGGATTAATTACTGGAAATGGAGCAGAACTTGTAAAAAGGGTGAAATTTGGACTTTTTGAATCAATCTGGCAATTTCTTCAAGCTCTTATCTCGACTTCTTTTTATCAAAATCGGGACTATAGACTCGTTGAGCAAGCATAGTAGAAGTTGAGTCAAGTTGAAACTACGTTATGAAGATTTTGATATATCTGATTTAAATTATCTGAGATGGTATCAACTTTTTCTCAACTTTGGTTGGTTTTGTGTGTCTTATTGTCTACCTTATCATGAAAGGTAGTGATTGCTTGTTTTTGTACAACAACATTTTGTAGTTGCTAGTTTAAAGGCTTGAAAAACGAGGTTCTTAAATGACGGGAGTTCTTGTAGATGGGACAAATGGTTTGGAGACGAAACTCTTTTGTTGGTCAATTTGTTTTTCCAAAGGCGGGAAGTGGACTTGGTATTCTGTACATGTTGATGGGGAAAACATCATACAGGACTGTATGGTAGGAGTGGGATTAACATGGATGGTCTCATGGGTTGATTGTATTCTGCAGTTGTACAAAGTAGGTTCATGTTTTCGGATCCAGGCAAGACCTTTGTGATAGGTGGGTAAAGGTGTTTGAGAATTAGGCTCAGGTGGTTCTTCAGGATGAGCAGCATGGTATCTGCAAGCTTGATAAATAATCTTTTTAGACTTGCGCTTGCGTCTTTTGGGTTCGTCATCATCTTCTTCAATATCTTCCCAATGAAAGACTGCATCACGATTTCAATTTGGGACATCCCACAAGAAGTGTCCATGAAGTTTTGCTGGGTATATGGAAAAACCTTGATCATTAAAGGCTTGAATGGGTAGGTTTTCTTGTTCTGTGTGTACATCAGCTTGTTTATCGACTGCAAAATCATGCTTTAGATTTGCCAACTCCACAAACTGCAAAATATGATTCTTGCAGAATCTGAAGAGATTCCAACCATTATTCAAATACCAAGGCAAATTCCTTGACAAGAATTGATCAAACTCATGTCTTTAGAATGGTTGTCTAATTATGAACAATTTCATCAAAATTCTAAACCCATACAAACTTCTGAAAGTTATTTTCAGAAAAATTCTGATGGAACTGTTCGTCTTACTTTCAAACCACCACCCAATTCGTCTTCAGAACCACCCATATTATCTTTTACATATTCTTCAATGATCACTTATGTACACATATGAAAACCACCCATTCGAGCCTTTAATGATCAAGGTTTTCCCGTATACCCAATAAAACTTCATGGACACTTACATGGGATGTCGACCTTTGTATGATCTTGGCTGTCCTTGTTGGGAAGATATTGAAGAAGATGATGCGAACCCGCAAAGTCAAAAAGATTATTTATCCGACACATATACGAAACACCTTTATTATCTTGAAGGTCTTTTGCACGGATCGAAACCATGAACTTTGCTCATTGCAGAATACAATCGACCCATGAGACCATCCATACTAATCCCGCATCTGGTCTTGTATGATGTTTTCCCCATCGACATCTATAGAATACCAAGCTTTGGAAAAACAAATTGAAAAGAGTTTCGTCTCGAACCGTTTTGTCCCGTTCGATTAATGTTGGTCATTTAGAAGAACCTCGTTCTTTTGAAGCGATCTTAAAGCGGCAAACTCGAAATCTTTGTTGCACAAAACCAAGCAATCACTACCTTGCATCGTAAGGTGAACAACATTACAAAACCAAAGTCGAGAAAAAGGTTGATACCATCTCAGGTAAGTTAAATCATATCTATCAAAATCTTCATAACATAGTTACTCAACTTGACTCTGAACTTCAGACTATGCTTGCTCAACGAGTCTATAGTCCTGATTTTGATAAAAAAAGAAGCTGAGATAAGAGCTTTTCTCTCACGTACCCTTTTTTCCATCAATTCATTAACTTGCCTTTGAAGTTCTTTAGTCTCCTCCGGATTGCTCCTATAGGCTGGTCTATTTGGATGGCTGGACCGGGCACAAAATCAATCTTTTGCTCAATCCCTCATATTGGAGGTAAACCATGTGGTGTTTTCTCAGGAAGGACATCCTCATACTCCTGCAGAAGAGAAGTAATAGAGCTAGGCAAAGTAGGGTCAAATTTGTTAGTGTTAAAAAATGCCTCTTTGTACAAAAGTACAATCATCAGCTGATGTGAAAACAACGCTTTTTTTAATCTCACTCGCTCTCACATAGAAATTCTTTTATTTTCCATCTGATTTTTTGCTTAATGGCCGTATTTTTATTTGGTTTTTCTCTCACATTTTCCTCGGCCTCTTTTTGAATTTCACTCTCTTTTTCTGTCTTTTTCTTTTCCTCACTCTCTCTTTGTAGGCTCACTTGGTCTCCATAAACCTGCTTTGGTGTCAATGGAACAAGAGTGATGTTGCGTTAATTAAATACAAAAGAATATTTGTTGGTGAAGCCATCATGTTTCCTGTCTGTCCAATTGTAAAGCGCCAAATATGAGTGTCCAGCCTGCATTGGCACTATATCACAAAGCACCTTATCTTCATACTTGCCAATCTGAAAAGTCACTAGTACATACTTAAAAGCTTAGTAATATCTGCATAAGCCTTTTCAGAGTCACTAGTTGAGACTGAAGATGTTTCAGACTGAGTATCCGAAGTATCTTTATTAGAGGTAGAACGCTCTGATTCAGGAAGGGCAAATGTCTCAAATTTTTGGGAACTATATTGGTGCATGGGTTCTTTGTCTTTGGTTTGGGTTGGATGAGGTTGTGAAGAAGCAGTTGTATAACTGGGGATTATTGTTCAGTGGTTTAAGAGACTTTGGTGCAAGAAACCATTCTTTACAGCTAAGATTTCTTTGTACACACTGTGGTAGTGCTGTTGTGTGTCAGAGAAATGTCCACTAGCATGAGCAATAAAGCTTTCTTTGCCATTTATTTCTTCGAGAAGAATAGCACCCCATGATTCATCACTCACATATGTCTGGAGTATCCGGTTGCCATCTGCAATGAGCTCAATCTTTTTTAAAGTGGTGACAGTAAGTGTGTGGTTGTCGTTCCACTCTGGTGGTTTCTTTTTTAGGAAAGCTGAAAGCTGACTCGTATAGTGGTTGACGATATAATTGATGATACCAAGGAATTGTTGTATATGCTTTTTGGTGAGATTTTGATCTGAAAAGTGGATCAATTCTTGGGCAATGTGCTTTACTGGTTGGTAGTGGTCGTCTTTGATGATCATGCTAAGGAATTCAATATTATATGTTGCAATGGTGCTTTTCTTAGCTGATAACATGATTCCATAAGTCTGGATGATATCAAAAAATTGATTTAATAATTGGCGATGTTCTTCATGTGTGCTTGAAAACAACAAAATATCGTCAATATAAATCAATGCATGATGCAGGATGGGTTGAAAGATTTTGACCATGGCAAAAATGGAGGGAGCAGTTTTCAAACCGAAGGGTAAAACTGTCCATTGATAATGAGCATTAGGAATGCAAAAAGTGGTTTGTATCTTTCAATGCCAATTTGCCAAAAACCTGATTTGAGGTCAAATTTTGAAAAGATCTGGGCATTTTTTAGATAGGTGAAAATACTTTGTCTTTTTGGCAAAGGGAATTTGTCATCTTGTAAGAACATGTTTAAGGGAATTTGTCAATGACTAATCGCTTTTTTTCCCTAACAAGTTCAGAACGTTTTTCAACATAAAACACTTGACAAGCCCATTGAGAAAATGTGGGCATTCCTTTTGGGCTAAGGCTAAGTCAGATGGGCTCATTCTTGGATGAGTAGCCTTAGTAGGATTGATGTCTTCATTCAATTTGAAAGAAAGACTTGTTTTTCCACAAAGGGTTTGGATGGGAGAAGTCAGAATGGGATTCCGGATAGTATTTCAAAAGTTGGGCTGAAATATCTGTGTAAGACTGTAGGGAATCAGTCAAATTGTAAAGTTTAAGGATTTCTGTGTAAGGCTTGAACATGGTTTTGACTCTTATACCGGAGGAAAGGATTTGGAGGTGTTTGATCTGGTGAATGATATCAAATCCTAACAAGATATCCTTGTCAGGAAGTTTTGAACCAATGACTTTTGTCCAGATAACACAGTTTGGGGAAAATCTGAATACCAATAGGTTTGTTGGTAATCAATTTTGTTGAAAATATTTTTCATTCTGCAGCACGAAAATTTTTAGTGTGCTGATTCCAGTATTGGACTGGAAGAAGATATGGATTTAACATACTTCTTTGAGCACCAGTGTCTATGAGGGCAATGGCTGAAATTGGTCTCTGGAATTTGGAAGGTAAAATTTGGAGTCTAATGGAAGGAATTGGAATAGTGGTGTTTAAGGACAAGGATTGTTGGTGGAAAATGTTTTGGAACTCATCATTAAGAACCTTCACCATCCCAAGCAGGTCCATCTACTGTTTTGCTACCTTCTCCATTCATATGCCATGTCTTGTGTCCAGTAGTCTCTTGTTTCTGGGTGCTGGAAGTAGGGCCTGTGGATGATGAAAACTGTAGTCCACATGTTAGCTTCATGTTCTGGCATTACATCAATTCTTGAAAAGTACAGTTACGGGTTGTTTCGCCACCAGTGGGGAATACCATTCGAGGAGAGTCCAATAGAAGGTGCGGTGAGAAGGTGAGTGGTTTGATGGGAAAACTAACTTGTAGCAATCTGGTGGTGAGACACCATGTACCAGCTCATCTTGAGATGAGAGGAGAGAGTGAGGCCGGTGAGGAACAAGTGTTCCATGCAAAGGTTAGGAAAACGGTCAGGTTTTTTGGTCTGAACATTAAAGAAATACCTGTAAAGGAACTTCTTTGCAAAATCTTGCAGCTGGTAAGCCGATTGGAAAGAGATGTTCATAGGGAAGGTTCTCTGGCGATGCATAGCTATTACTGGAATGGTTTGGATTGAGGAAATGAGTGAGGGTTTATATATAGCTGCCTTTTATATGTTGAACAGTGAAATCATATTTAGCAAACCAGGTTTTGAGACTGAGCAGTTGCTTGTCAGGGAGCAACTTGTTTTTGAAGTCAAAGATTCGGGGAAAAGAAGAAATAAGAAATTTGTGGCTGATGAGATGAAATTCAAATTTTTTAATTCCATACTTGACTGCCAAAATCCCTTTTCAGAGTCTTTGAATTGTCCGCTTGCATGTGCACAGAAATGATGCACGCCATTGATTTCTTTGAGAAGAATGGCACTCCAGTACTCATCGCTGGCATCAGTCTGGAGGATGCGTTGGTCAGATGTGGGAATTCGGAGTGGAGGAGGTGATTGGGCTATCACCTTTAGCTGCTAAAGAAAACTGGTTTGAAGAGTATAAGGAAAGGCAAGTGCAGAGCATACTTCCTTAGTGTCAAAATGAACAGATTTAAATCTTCTCGTTTTCTCTTAGAATGTTAGAACTTCAATAACAGAGAGAAGAAAGAAAGTTTAGAACTTCATTTTTTTAGAAATACACGCTTTTATTTCTTGATCTCTGATTCTTGATTTTTTTTCAAACGAAGAGATCATCCTTTATATAGAATGAGGAGGAGACAATCTTGATAAGACATGACCCTTATCAAGATACTTTACTTTATAAAAGCAAATTAAAAGGAAACTTTAATAATTAAAGCATGACTCATCATACTTTAATAATTACACACGACAAACTTTACTTTTCTAAAAGTAAAAAAGCAAACTTTAATAATTAAAGCATGACTCAGCATACTTTAATAATTACACACGACAAACTTATAGCTATGGGGACGAAAGATTCATGTAATCTTTGTCAGAGGAGCTATTTGTGTCATCTTTTGCTAACTTTTTCTTTGGATGCTTGCAGGTGGGACCACATGGTGGCCATGGGCAATGTTGTGCTTTTAGACAATGTGGGGGGAATGTCACCATTTGATTGGGTGGCTGAACGTTAGGTGGACAAGTGTTGGTACTAGCTCTGGATATTGAAGGTTCTTGATAGCGATGGATCTGGGTATTGGAATCTTTGGCAAGGGTAAAAAAGTCGATCAAAGGGTCTGAGCGTCTTGGAATAAGAAATCTATGAAATCCAGTTTTTCTTCTTTGATGATGATACCTGTGGGCTTTGGTTTTGAAATGGACGAAGGAGTTGGAATCATAATGATGTCATGTTGTGGACCTAAAGATGTATGGAATATGTCTTTATGTGGTTCAAGTTGGTGATTGAGGTGGCAAAGGAAATTTTAAAGGTTTTTCTGGATGATATTGTCTTGTTCAAGGATTGCTGGGTGTGGCGTTGTGAACCATTCGAACACTTGGTCTTGAGTCCAAAAAGAGTTGGTGTTTGGATGTTGGAAATATGGCGTGTGGATAATGAACACAGAGGTGAACATATTTGCTTCTGATTCAGGCATTGGATTAAGATTGTAGACCGTGGATAGTTGCTGTAACTTTCTTCTCCACCAGGGAAGTGGAGAGAACCACTCAAGAAGGGTCCAGGTCAATGAGGTCGATTTGTCAGGATTCATGAGATGATTTAGGGTAGGTCTGACATGGAGAATTAACTTGGTGGCGTAAAGAACAGTTAGGCACCAGATGTACCATAACTCATCTTTAGTCACATCTCTGGAAGGGTGATATTGGTTTTGCAAGTCTTGAGAATATGTTTGGAATGAGGTTCTGGGTTCCTTTTATATGCTTCACAGAGAAGTCATATTTTAAGAACAAGTCTTTGAGTCTAAGCAATATCTTTTCTGGAACTGTTTTCCCTTTGAAGTTCATGATGTTGGGAAATGCTGAGCTATCCATTAGGATAAAAAAATGATAGCCGATAAGATGGTATTCAAATTTCTTGATACTATTCTTTATAGCTAAGATTTCTTTGTACACGTTGTGATAGTGCTGTTGTGTGTCAGAGAAATGTCCGCTAGCATAAGCAATAAAGCTTTCTTTGCCATTTATTTCTTCGAGAAGATTAACACCCATGATTCGTCACTTGCATCTGTCTGGAGTATCTGTTTGCCATCTGTGATGAGCTTTAATGATGGCGGATTTTGAGCAATCTTTTTTAAAGTGGTGACAGCAAGTGTGTGGTTATCATTCCATTCTGGTGGCTTTTTCTTTAATAAAGCTGAAAGCTGATTGGTATGGTGATCGACATGAGGAATAAGTCTCTGATGTAATTGATGATGCCAAGGAATTGTTGTATCTGTTTCCTGGCGAGTTGTTGATCTAGAAAGTGGAGCAATTCTTGGGTAATGTGTTTTCCTGGTTGGTAGTGTCCGTCTTTGATAATCATTCCAAGGAATTCAATATTATCTGTTGCAATGGTGCTTTTCTTGGCTGATAACTTAATTCCGTAAGTTTGGATGATATCAAAAAATTAATTTAATAATTGGTGATGTTCTTCATATGTGCTTGAAAACAACAAAATATTGTCAATATAAATCAATGCATGATGCAAGATGGGTTGGAAGATTTTGACCATGGCTTTTTGAAAAATGGAGGGGGCAGTTTTCAAACCGAAGGGTAAAACTGTCCATTGATAATGAGCATTAGGGATGGAAAAAATGGTTTTGTATCTTTCTGAGGGTTCAATGCCAATTTGCCAAAAACCTGACTTGAGGTCAAATTTTGAAAAGATCTGGGTATTTTTTAGATAAGTGAAAATGCTTTGTCTCTTTGGCAAAGGAAACTTGTCATCTTGTAAGAACATGTTTAAGGGTTAATAGTCAATGACTAATCGCTTTGTTCCTCTAACAAGTTCCAAACGTTTTTCGACATAAAACGCTTGACAAGCCCATTGAGAATTTGTTGGTTCGATAAGTCCTTGGGCCAAGAGTTGTGAACATTCCTTTTGGGCTAAGGCTAAGTCAGATGGGCTCATTCCTGGATGAGTAACCTTAGTAAGATTGATGTCTTCATTCAGTTTGAAAGGTAACTGAATAAAGAAGGACTTGTTTGTCCACAAAGGATTTAGGTGGATGAAGTTAGAATAAAATTCTGGACAGTATTTTAGGAGCTTGGTTGAGATATCTTGGTAAGATGATGGAGATTCAGACAGACTGTAGAGTTTAAGGATCTCTGTGAAAGATTTGAACATGGATTTTACCTTGATTCCATTGGAAAGAATTTGAAGATGTTTTATCTGGTGGATGATATCAAATCCTAAGAAGATTTCCTTATTAGGGAGTTTTGAACCAATGATTTTTGTCCAGATAACACAATTTGGGAAGATTTGAATACCAACGGGATTTTTGGTAATCAATTATGTGGTGAACATTTTTCCATCTGTTGCTCTGAAATGTTCTGTATGAGATTTCCAGTTTTGAGCTGGAAGAATGTCTGAATTCATCATGCTTTTTTGGGCACCAGTATTAAGAAATCCTATTGCTCGTATGGGTCGTTGAAACTTTGAAGGTAAGATTTGTAGTTTGATGGAGGGAATTGGAATGGTAGTGTTTAGGGACAACGATTGTTGATGAAAAATAGATTGAAACTCATCGTTTTCTGAATCATCAGATGAGTTTTCCAATGCGAACACTGTTTCATCAGTAGGGTCTTCTTATTCTGATAAGTAAGATTCTACTTCTTCATTTTCAGCAGAATACTCAGTAACAACTTGTAAATGCGTTACCAATCTGATTGCCTTTTCTTTTTTATTTGGACAATCCTTTGCATAGTGGCATTTTTTCCCGCAAATAAAGCATCTGCTAGATTTTTTCCTGCCCTGTTCTTTGGAAGAGAAAGATCTTTTTTTGAAGAACCTGCATGGTTTCTTCCATTTTTTTTATTTAGAAAAGGAAGTTGGATGCCTGATCTTATTGAAATGCCTTTTCCGTGGATGACTGCAGTCACAATCTTTTTTATCTTTGCTTTTGATCTAAAAGTATGGTTTCTTACAGGCGCTTCTGAAAGGCTCTTTGTCTTTTACCAGTTCTTTGAACAATTATTTTTGCTCACAAAGTTTTTCCAAACATCCCTTAGCTATCTGAAATATTTTTCCTAAGGAGATGTTGTCAAGGTTGAGGTTGTGCATTGTAAGTTGTTGTTGGATTTCTGGTTGCAATTCTGTAGTTAAAGAAGCCAGAAACACATGCTTTAAGGTGTGATCGTTGAATCCATTAAGCTTGTAGAACAAGATTGACATTCTTTTGTAATGGAAATCAAGATCTTTAGTATTCAAAGAGCAACACTTCATGTTGAGATGTCTTAGCTGCGAGATGGTTCTCGATAAATTGTTCATCGAATAACGAAAGCACTAGAGGCGTTTGGCAATTACCGTAATTATGGGACAAAAACCAGTCTCTCAGAGATCCCGTGAAACGGGTGACAAACTCCATGAGGATTGATTCTATTGTTTCACCTGGTCTTATCATCTGAAGATCTACCCAGGCTGACATTTCAGACAACTTTTCTCTCCATTTGACTATGGGAATGTCATCAAATGTAAACCATGGTCCGTTCGATGGCTTGTATGTATTTTGAGCTTGAGGCTGAAGTGGTTGATGAGTGGAGGATTCAACTGGCTCATCAATGTCTGAGGGTATTTCAAAGTATGATTCTGGTTGGGATGTTTGTGCTGGTTCTATTTCTTTGGGTTGTGCCATCAAAAGTTTAGTAATATCTGCATAAGCCTTTTCCGAATCAGTGGTTGAAAGTGAAGATTCTATATCAGATTCTTTCACAGAAGTATCAGTTTCTGTGGAATCAGTTGAAACTTCAATAAGATGAGAAGCATATTGATGCATGGGTTCTTTGTCCTTGGATTGGGATGGTTGTGAGGTAAAAACATGAGTATGTCCTGGAGAATCTTGTTGTTGTGTGGTAGTGGAGATTGGTTGATGAATTTTGATGGGTCTTGGTTGGGGTTTAGGGCTTGGTTTTTGCTGGGGTGATTGTGGCATATTTTTTAAAAGAGTATGTGTCATTCCAAATAGTTTGGAAGGATCATACGGTTTCATTGGTGCAAGCATGGGATTGAATGGATGGTAAGTTGGACTGATTGTAGGTATGAGAGGTGATTTGGTGAAAAGTGTAGGCCTGTGTTTTTCGGATTTAATCTGATCAAGCTCTGCCTTTAGCCGTTTGATTTCTCTCTCCTTTTGGTCAAACTCTGGGCCATAGTATCTTTGACTAAGCATGACTCTTAAGTCTGCATCCAGTTGGGAGATTCGGGATTGTAAATTTTAATAGAACTGCTGCATTTGCAAGGTTATTAAGTCAACCTTGGTTTCGATCTGGTCAGTTTGTAAACTGATTTTGTCAACCCTTTTGTGGATGTCTACCAATGTAATTTTCAATTGTGCAGGACATCTTGTATGTCATTTTCAATCACAGATTTTCCACCAACAGTTACTCTCCCTTGATACTACAGTTCCTGTCCCATCCATCAAACTGTTTGCCAGTTGAGGACTGATTCAAATGGTTTAGGTTCTTCTAGGTGACCAGGAGAGGTTATGGCTGAAGGAATGAAAGGCTTTGTCACAACCTTTTTTTATGAATCAGATTGGGCTTCTAAAGATGGGAAATTAAAAGAATAGTCTTTGGATGATGAAGAAAACATCATACAGGCAACGGGTTGAGGAGTAGAAGTCTGACTTAGATTTGGTGAAAAGGTTTCAGGTTTGCAATGTTTTGTAATCCATTTGAGTTCTTTTTTGTATATGGGTAATGGAGCTGGTGGAGGTGGAGGTTCATATGGCGGTTTTGCTTTTGTGTGGTTACATGGAGAATGAATTTTCTTTTTTGGTTTTCTTTTCCTTTTGGAATCTTGGTCGTTCTCTTCCCAATCATCCCAACAGGGACAATTTGGGTTGTACCTTCCAGATCCTGGAGCATCCCATAAAAAATGTCAGTTTAACTTTGCAGGGTATATTAGGTACCCTTCTGAGTTAAATCTTGTGATTGGCAGATCTTCTTAGGTTGTTTGAACAGTCGTGATCATCGAAGAATAAGTGAATGATAACCTTAAAGGCTCTTGAGGAGCACTAGGTAACGGCTGAGAGGTACCTGGTGGAGGTCGAAAAGTCATTCTGACAGTACCATCTGGCCTTCTCTCAAACATACTTTCTGATGTCTGAATGGGGGCTGTATTGTTATAGAATTTCTCATAATTTGAAATCCATTCCAGCGGCATGAGCTTTATGAGTTCATGGTGAGGGATCTGTCTGGGGATTTGGATAATGGTTGGAATTTGGTCTAATTCGGCTAACACCATAAGAGCATCAGAGTGGTTGTCAGGTGTGGGAAGATCTAAGGCATGATTTTGAAGCCTATATACCAACTGATGGTGTAAGGTAGCCATTTTTGCTGAGGAGATTTGTTCTGCTCCTTGAATTTGAACTTGAACATTCAAGGCAATTGACAGGTTGGTATCTTGGAGAGATAGATTGAAATTGGGGTAGAAAGTGAGAAGAACACTTTCTGCATGTAAAGTGGTAAGGACAGTACCAACTACTGCATCATGATACTATTTGAATATGGTGTCGAGCATAACAATTCTGGCTGTAACAGGTAATCGTTTTCTTCCATGTAAGGTAAGGATTAATCTTACTCCCCCAAGATGGAGATGAGTATAACCCTCCATTTTCCAGTTGGAAATCAATTCTGGAGGTATTTCCAAAGTAACATATTGCTCAGCTGTGGTAGCTTGAAGAGTGCACTGATCTAGTCTAGAAGACTAGATTTATTCTTTTGGATGAGGTCTTTTAGTAGAGATAAGGGTTCTTATACTTCTGGGCTGACTCAGGGATATATGAGTATTCAACAAGGTTTTCTATTTTATTGGCAGTTTATTTGGTGCAAGATTTGGGTAAGGACAGAGTAGAAGAAAGGGCGATTAGAGTGATCGTAGAAGTAGAAGCGTAATTAGATGAAGTAGATGCCATGAGTGAAAATTTCTCTTTGTTTCTGAAGTCTAATTATTTTCAAAGAAATAGGGAAGATTCTTATCATACCACTTTGGTAAGTTTTAGGCTCTGACACCAAAATAGGCAACGAAGTACGTGGCTTTGTTAGACCAAAGCAATGACGAAAAAATCATCCTTTGGACCAGTAGTCCGCATGCTTGGGTTTCCAGCCGATATACTCAGATGAAAACAGAAAACTTAAAACATTTTTATGTTAGGTTATTCAACCCAAAACAGACTCATTTGTCTTAAAATAGGTTACCAAACCAATTAAAATCATTAAAAGTTTTCTGATGCACAAGATCCTTATGAAAGGCAAGTGCAGAGCATACTTCCTTAGTGTCAAAATGAACATATTTAAATCTTCCCGTTTTCTCTTAGAATGTTAGAACTTCATTAACAGAGAGGAGAAAGAAAGTTTAGAACTTCATTTTTTTAGAAATACACGCTTTTATTTCTTGATCTCTGATTCTTGATTTTTTTTTCAAAAGAAGAGATCATCCTTTATATAGGATGAGGAGGAGACAATCTTGATAAGACAAGACCCTTATCAAGATACTTTACTTTATAAAAGCAAATTAAAAGGAAACTTTAATAATTAAAGCATGACTCAGCATACTTTAATAATTAAACACGACAAACTTTACTTTTCTAAAAGTAAAAAAGCAAAATTTAATAATTAAAGCATGACTCAACATACTTTAATAATTACACACGACAAACTTATAGCTATGGGGACGAAAGATTCATGCAATCTTCGTTAGAGGAGCTATCTGTGTCATCTTTTTCTAACATTTTCTTTGGATGCTTGCAGGTGGGACCACATGGTGGCCATGGGCAATGTTGTGCTTTTGGACAATGTGGGGGGAATGTCACCATTTGATTGGGTGGCTGAACGTTAGGTGGACAAGTGTTGGTACTAGCTCTGGATATTGAAGGTTCTTCCAGTAGCGACAAACAACAAAGGTGGACACAATTAATGCTCGGCTTGAACAGATTTATTCAAATCTGCAAAACAGAATCTCTGAATTGGATATTGATCTCAGAACGATGATAAACAATTGTATTTGGGGTCCGGAATTCAATAAAAAATAAGTAGAGATTAGCAAGTTGAAAGCATAATTGGCCAGGATTGATGCTGATAAAGCACAACCATCCATTTTCACCAAAACTCAGTCCATACCTATACTAGCACCGTTATTCACCTCATACCAACCTTTCTACAATCCTCCTAAACAGTCAACCTACGACCAATTCTTTGGTCTCTCCCATCTCCATTCCACAAACCTAATTATTCCTCCAGCTCCACCAACAAAGCCTTCTTCACAGAGAAAAACCAGATCAAAAGTCAAAATTTCAACAGCTCCGCCAAAGGAAGATCTTCAAGTCCCAGAAGACTCTCCTAAAGCAACTCCTGAACCACCAAAGAAAGACAAAGCCCCAGCTTACCAATACTATTACCAGCATATTGATCACCAAAACAGTGACTTAGATTCAACTTCAGAAGAAGATTCATTCTCCTCCCTTGAGCCCAGCTCATCTGAACAAACTTCTTCAGATTCAGAGTCCCAATATGCAAACATTTCTGGTCTTCTAATGGCCACAAAGACTGAAGAGCCAAGTACATCTACCCTAGTTGTAGATGAATCCTCTGATGATAATAATGATGACCAAGGCTCACAAACAGAACCGGTTCCACCGGTCCCTCCAGTTTCTGAAAATTCTTCCAAACCATCATCTTCACCATGGTTTACATTTGATGACATTCCTCGTCACAAATGGCAGGGGCGACATCAAGAATTTGCTGCATGGATTGATGTGCAAATGACAAAACCCCATGCACAGACACAAAATGTTCTCCATGAATTTTGTTCCAGATTCACTGGTTCATTACGAGATTGGTTTGAAAGTCTAGGAGAATACATACAACTTCAATTGATTCAAACCACCATTGCTACAACTCTTTTAGTCATTTATGAGCAATTTATTGGAGAACCAGTAGTATCAACTAAAGCATCTAGAAAAGAATATCACCAAATGAAATGTTGTTCTCTTAAACGACATCACCTGGAAATGCATTACAAAAGAATGAGCATGCTTTATTACAAATTGAATGGATTGATGATCCGTCAGCATGTCTTTCTTTGCATCCTTGAGAACTTCAAAGACAATTGACAGCCTTCAATCTTGACATAGCCAATGTCTCACTTGGAAAAATCTTTCAATTAACCATGTTATGCCTGGATAAGATCTGTGAGCAAAAAGATTTCTTCAAGGATCTTATTGAACACAAAGAACCCTTTGCCTCAGCCTGCAAAAAACCCTACCTCAAAATTCAGTGTAAAGATGACAAAAAGTGCACTTGTCTAACCAGCAAGAAAAAACACTTTCAAAAGCATCTCCACAGATCCTCTTCCAAAAAATCAAAGAAGCCTTACAGATACTTCAGAAAGAAGGATTCTTCCCAGTTCAGAAAAAAGAAACATAATCGTTGTTTTATTTGCAACAAGCGCGGACATTTTGCCCGTAATTGCCCAAATAAGTCAGCAAAAGTTGTTCGTCTCATTCAACACTTACAACAATCTTCCATGCTTTCTGACAATGAAGATGTCGAATCCAACTTCTCAGAACAGTTAGAAAAAGATGACTGTACAACCTTCATTCTTGTAGAATCAACATATTCAGAAACAGAAGAAATTTTTGTTATCTCTACTGTTCAAGAAATTAACTAGGTCCACTCTAAACCTATTGGACCATCGGTTAAAATCTCAGTCATCCCTTCCAAATACCATAAACCTATCTCAGTCATTGGTTTCCTTGATACTGGCGCATAGCGCAATATGCTCAACCCTAAAGTCCTTCCTCCTGATTATTGGGAAAACCATACTGAGTACTTCAGAGCTGCAAATGGAAATATTTTTGAAACCTCCCTCATTACCAAAAAGCCCATTGGTATCTAGTTTTTTCCAAACTGTATCATTTGGCAAAAAATCATTGGTTCAGATTTACCAGACAAAGACCTCCTCATAGGATTTGATATCCTCCAACTGGTAAAAAAGCTTTTTATTACTCCAACAGGAATTAAGTTCAAACAGATGTTTATGCCTTATACAGATGTTCTTTGTTTGTATACTCTGTCAGATACAACTCCTCCTTATACCTCCATTTCCCAAAAGTTCATTGAACTTTGTCCTGAAAATCACTCACAGTTTACTCATCCATCACCACTTTGGAAAAATGAACAGTTCTTCATACATCTTTCGTTCAAACTCAATAAAGATGTTAATCCCACAAAAGCTACCCATCCAGGGATGCCTCCAACTGATCTCTCTCTCGCCAAGCAAGAATGTACTCAATTGCTTCAGCAAGGTCTCATAGAACCCACTCCTTCAGATTGGGCTTGCCAAGCCTTCTATGTTGAAAAATGGTCTGAATTAGTCCGTGGAAAAAAGAGATTAGTTATTGATTACCAGCCACTAAATGCTTTCCTTAAAGATGATAAGTTTCCCCTTCCAAAGATCCAGTCCTTATTCATTCATCTTCAAGGTGCAAAAGTATTTTCAAGGTGCAACTTGGCATTTCACCAGAAGACCGTCCCAAAACAACCTTATGTATCCCTGATGCTCATTATCAGTAGACAGTCTTACCCTTCGATCTTAAAGTTGCTCCCTCTTTATTTCAAAAAACAATGGTTAAGATCTTTTCCCCAATTCTCCATCATGCTTTGATCTACATTGATGATATCCTGTTGTTCTCCCACAACCACCAAATACATCAACATCTCCTTTCAAATTTCCTAGAAATCGTCCAGACACACGGCATAGGAAAGGAATCAATTGATTTTCTTGGCATGGTTCTAAAAGATGGTCACTACCATCCAGGACCACCTATCGCAGCTGAATTATTAAAGTTTCCAGACATTGATCTCAACAAAAAGCAAATTCAACTATTCCTTGGAATTGTTAATTATGTTAGAGACTTTATTCCTAAAGTTGGGGTCCACACTAGCCAGCTATCATGCATGCTTAAAAAGAAAACTCCACCATGGGGTCCTGAAGCAGAAAAGCGGTAAAAAAGATAACCCGATCCTCCTCCACTGAAATTCCCACTACGAAAGCGTATTCACCGAGATGCTAGTGATGACTTTTGGAGTGCTATCCTTTTGGAAAAGATAGGTGACATAGAGTCCTATTGCGCTCATGCAAGCGAACAATTCAAAGACTTAGAAAAGAATTATCATGTGATCTACAAGGAAATTCTCGCAGTAAAAAATGGAATCAAAAAATTTGAATTTCATCTAATCAGCCACAATTTCCTCATCAGGATGGACAACAGTTCTTTTCCAAAGATCTTGGACTTCAAGAACAAATTGCTTCCTGACAAGCAATTACTCAATTTAAAGACATGGTTCGCAAAGTATGATTTCACAGTCCAGCACATTAAAGGTGATAAAAATCTTATCCCTGATTTTCTTACCCGTCCATCTATAAATATCCATGTTCTCATCTCCTCCATCAAAACCATACCAGTTATAGCCATGTATCGATCACTTCCCTTCAAAGCTTTAACTCAAAAGGCTTTTCCTTTAAACCTTACTTTCAGATCTGCCTTCCAAATCCAGGACTTTGCAAAAAAATTCCTTTACAGGTATTTCATGAATGTCCATAGAACCAAACCAGAAATATTTCCCTCTTTGAGTTTAGAACACCTGTTCCTCACTGGTTTCACCATCGTCCTTAGCCTAACCATCTCTGAAGATGAGTTATGGTACATGTGGTGTCTCACAGTCTTGTTTGCTACAAAACTTGTTCTTCTTGTCCTACCAACTCTTACCTCTCCAATTTGTCATGGATCTCTCCAAACATCATATTCGTGTGCTCAAATTGTTGTTGCATGGCTTTGAGCATGATTGATTGGTCTATGGTTTCTTGATCTTTTGACATATTTATGATCTTAAAAGAATGTTAGCTCAATTGATGTCACTTAACTCTCTTTTTTAACACACAAATTGGCTTTTACCCTCTAATGATCTCACAAACTTTTTTTTTAACCACACTTAATTCTCTCTTTCAGTTATTTGTTGAACTAAAATAAACAAAATCAAGAAAAGCCCAAGTGGCACACCAAATATGACAAACCAATACACTAAACCAAGGAAAGAAATTAAGAGGACACAAAGAACAACAAAGGAAATTGATGAAAAGAAAGCAAAAAAGTAAAGCAACACAATTGATATTGTGTGTAAACAATGTCAAGGAAAATGAATAACTAAAATTTAATTTCATGAAAGTAGAAATACTTGATTCCTTTTGCAATCTGTTTTTTTTTTCTACATTTTTTTTCTTTTTTTTATAATCAAAATAAGTAAGACATTCAAACCTGATTAGAAACTAGCTCTCATACCAAATGATGCGAATCCCACAATGAAACTTTGAAACTCACACTTAATTTGTATTTTCAACTTTTTAAGACAAACAAAACCTTGACCTAATGCTTAAGAAAACATGAACCAGAGGTATAGAGAATGATATTGACGCCGCGCTCAAGATGTAGATGAGAAGGTGAGTGATAAGTCTAGATTTGAAACACCACAAGAATGCAAATTCTTGAGAAGTTCACTAGTTCTCAAAAGAACCAAAGAAAGAATAATCTTTATATTCAAATAACATTAATCTCTAATTATCTTACATAGCAAGGTTGCTAAGTTTAAATAGGTTAAAAAAAACCAAAGATCCTAAAAATACAAATGGAAACATTGAAACAACCCTTCAATCATAGGTTTGTCAAAGGGTGCTTCAAAAGTCTTCACCAACCCATCGGTATTAATGCTAGTCATTGACAAACTTAATGCTAGCTACCATAATTAATGCTATCATTGACAAACTTAATGCTAACCTACTTAAAACAAAAAAAAAAACTAAATGAAGTTGGAATTCCAAAGGCTGAATAAACTGTAATAAATTGCTCATAACTCCTTCTAGAGAACTCCAAATCCAGCTCTGTAAAATGCATTGGAAGGTTAACTTAATTATCTTTCCAACGGTATATAGCTTGCACATTAGTTATGGCTCAATCAATACTAGTTTTATTCCGAATTTTCTCTTTCTACATTAGATCCAAATTGTGTATTTGGCTGCCCAATAGCTTGAATAATGCCAACAATGCCTTGTCTTCTCTCTAAGGCCAATTCATGATGTCTTGCATCTTGAATTGCATTTTCAGTCCACATTTTCTGAATTAATCCATTTAAAACAGTTTGCATCTTTTTGGCTCTAGCTCTTGTAAATTGGACCTCCATGAATGTGCAAAGGATCACTTGAAGCTTTAATGATATTCCCTGTGATGCTGATACATTGATCTGTGATGTGTGCGTGTGTGATGTTGTGATATGCACGTGTGTAAAACTACGTCATTTGTTTTAAATAGGGTCGAGTCTGTTTAAGCCTAACCCTGACCTAAAATTTGATTAGGCCTACAAATTTTGTCCCGAACCCGAATATTCGGCTCAAAGCCCGAAAAAATAGGGGCGGATCAGTCAGGCCGAAAAATAGAATTGGGTCAAATTGCCAAGATTGAGCCAGATCACTGATTTCCATAATACAAAATTGTGATTTTATTTAAGAATTTATTTGTTAACTAAGAAACTTTATCTCTACACCTTAATCTCTAGCTTTGGCTAGTAGAATAAAAAGGATAGTGTAAGACTTTCTTGCTTTATTAAAGTAATTTGCTTTACACTTGCAAGCAACATGCCACTTAATTTTTCTTTTTCATTTATCTTCATATTTAATTGCTTAATATATTAAGAATTTGATTAGGGCACTTCGTTGGCTACTTATTAAAAGCATCAATGAACCAACTGAACCAGCAAGACCTTTATTCATCTCTTAATGATCATGATAATGGTATTAAAATCATTAAGTGGGTATTAACTACAACCTAAAACTATCAAATCAAAACTTCAAAAAACAAAACGCCAAAGCACATTCCATGTAAATCAAATGTAATGACCACGAAGAAGATACACTAAAAAGACAAACAAATAATGCTTTGTTTTGATTGAATTCTCTGATGCCCGATACATGATAAAAACCTCTTTCATATAGTATGAGAGAATTACAAGAATAACTTGATTACAAGAACAATTCACTCTCCCATAATTATGATGTTAATTTATTCCTGAATTGTAGAAATTACTAAGCTTGTTTTAGAAAATAAAAGTCAATTCAATTATAACATATGCCATGTATGGAAAGATCATGATTTTTTTCGATAATCCCACCTCTTCAAATCAACCTTTTCCTACGGCTAGAAATTTGGATAGTTATGTTGCAAGTGATAAAAATCCTCTCAAGTTGCAAGTCTATTGTGTCAGTTGATTGTTCGACAATCCAGAATAGCGAAGGCTTTTACTGTATGTGTCCATTAATGGGAACCCCACAATGAAACTTTGAAACCCATGCTTAATTTGAAGTTTCAACTACCCAAGAAAGTTCTAAACAGATTTAAAACAAAAAAACCTTGGCCCAATACTTAAGAAAACATGAACTAGAGGTACAGAGAATCGCCACACCCAAGATGTAAATGAGAAGGTGAGTGATAAGTCTAGATTTGGAACGCCACAAGAATGCAAATTCATGATAAGTTCACTAGTTCTCAAAAGAACCAAAGAAAGAATAATTCTTTCAAATTCAAATAACATTAATCTCTAATTGTCTTACATAGTAAGGTTGCTGAGTTTAAATAGACTAAAAGAAACCCAAGATTGAAATATGCCCTCTTTGAAAACCTATCAACAACAACAAAAACAGAATCCTTTCCCCTTTTTGACCTAGGTAAACTCAAAACAAAGTCCATAGAAATATCAGCCCAAGGTTCACCAGGTATGGGTAAAGTGTTATACAATCCATGGGATAAAACTTTAAACTTAGCATGTTTACAAGTGATACACTTCTCACATATTCTTTCAACATCACATTTCATATGTGGCTAAAAGAAGTGTTCTTTTAAAACAATGCCAAAATGTCCCATTAAACCTCCCCCATGAGCTTCACACATAAGCAATTCATGCAAAGAACTATGAGGCACACACAATTTATTTTCTCTAAATAAGAACCCATCATGCCTATGAACTTACCAAATGCAACTTTATCACAAGCATTAAACACATTAGCAAAATCATGATCATTAACATATAATTCTTTAATGTACTCAAATCCTAATAGCTTTGCATTCAATGTAGAGATAACTGCATACCTTCTAGATAATGCATCAACCACCACATTCTCCTTACCTTTTTTTTGTATTTGATCACATAAGGAAGTAGCTCAGTAAATTCAACCCATTTGGCATGTCTCTTATGTAACTTACCTTGCCCTTTCAAATGCTTCAAGTACTCATGATTAGTGTGTATAACAAACTCTTTAGGTAGAAGATAATGTTGCCAAGTCTTCAATGCTCTCACTAATGCATACATCTCCTTATCATAGGTAGGATAGTTTAGGGCTGCTCCACTCAATTTCTCACTAAAATAGGCAATTGGACACCCTTCTTGCATCAAAACGCCTCCAATACCTATACCTAAAGCATCACACTCAATTTCAAAAGTTTTAGCAAATTTACGTAAAGCAAGTAATGGTGCAGAAACTAATTTCTCCTGAATTAGATTAAATGCCTTTTTTCGTTCACTACCCCTCTTAAATCCCACATGTTTCTTCACAATTTTTGTTAATGGTGCAGCAAGGGTGCTAAAATCTTTCACAAATCTTCTATAAAAACTAACTTCTTACGTCACTTACACTTTTAGGTATAGGCCACTCCTTAATAGCCTTTACCTTACCAGTCGGACAACCACTACCACCCAACGGTGAAGCCACTCCTTGGCTATAATTCAGGATGAACTGTGGTTGATTGGATCGATCTCAAAGCCAAACAACTTTATGATGCACAAGATCCTACAAAGAGGCGAGTGCATAGCATACTCGTTAAAAGAGATTGAAGTGAATTATTATGAGAACATGTTGTCCTTCCTAAGGAAATAAAGGAAAAGAGAGAATTTTTAGAAAGTCATGATATTGGAAAACTCGAATTCTTATTTCCAAAATCAGAGGTGCTTACAACAGAGAATGAATTCTCCTTATATAGAAAAAATCAAAGGAAGATGACGAAACAAGCCTTATCCTCTATAACAAAAGCAAAAGTAAAAGCAAAAGATTCCTAACAGGATAGGACCCCCAACTTGCATGAATCACAGAGATGAGAGATTCATGTAGTCTTCATCAGATGAGCTGTCAGTCTCATCTTTATCTTTGGAAAAGAAGACTTTGTTAATTATTCATAGATCATACTTCCAACACCCAGACACACACTTCTTCTGGACTCAAGACCAAGTTTTTGAATGGTTCACCACCCCTCACCCATCCATCCTTGAACAAGATGATAAAGTTCAAACGGAACTCTATAAGTGGTTAAGACAGTACCAATAACAGCATCTTGGTAATGTGTGAACCTAGTATCCAACATAGCAATTCTGGCTGTGACTGGTAATCTTTTCCTTCCATGTAAGGTTAGGATTAGTCTGACTCCTCCGATATGGAGATGAGTATAACCTTCTCTTTGAAGAACTGTTTCTGTTCACATAATTTTTCCAAAAATTCTTTGGCGATCTGAAAGATCTTGCCCAAGGAAATGTTGTTAATGGTGAGACAAAGCAAAAAGAAGATGCTTTAAAGTGAAGATAAAGTAAAGAAAACACTTTGCTTTTACGAAAGCAAAAGCAATTATTACAAAATGCTTTAAAAATTGTGCGCGGGAGATAAGTTGTCAACATCAGTGTCAACTTCAGTAAATGGCTCTTTCCACCAAGGCAAGTTCTCATAATATTGTCGGGTAGGTGAATCTGTTAGTGGAACAGTACTTGTAGAGGGAGCATGTGATGTTTCAGTGGGATGCAGAATTGAGGTGAATTCTTCCCACATGCTTTTCTTCTTTAATCAAAATCCCAGAGGGAGGAGGATTACTGGATGAAGGTGACCTGGTGGTCGGGATAACCATAAGCTCAAGTTGCGGACCAAGGGAGGTGTGTTGAATGTCAATAGGGGTGGACTGAATATTGTTTAGTTCAAAGAGGTCTTGTTTCAGGGCAGAGACAGGGTTTGGATCATGATCCAGAGGAAAACTATGAGGAACAGTCTTCCATTCGTAAGCTTGATCCTGAGTCCAAAAAAGTTTGGTAACAGGGTGCTGGAAATAAGGACGATGGACAATAAAGGCTGAGGTGAGCTGTTCTCCTTCTTGGTCAGGGAGGAGATTAATGTGGTGGTGTTTGATGATGAGATCTAGTTATTTTCTCCACCAGGAGAGAGGGGAGAACCACTTAAAAAGTGTCCATGTGAGAGAGTGAGCCTGGTTTGGATATGTGAGACACCGAAACAATGGTTGTACATGAAAGATCAGTTTGGTGGCGTTTAAGATAGTAAGACACCATATATACCATAATTCATCTTCTGTGACATCCCTAGAGGGATTGATCTTTAGGCCTGTAAGAAAGAGGTGGTCTGGATGGAAACTTGGAAATCCAGATGTCTGGGTGAGATATATATTCATGAAATATCAAAAAATAAATTTCTTTGCAAAATCTTGGATCTGATAAGGCTGAAGAAAGTGAGATTGCAAGGGAAAGACTTTTTTGTCAAAACCATTGGGTAAAAAGTACGAGCCATGAAGAATCGAAAAAAGAGACTCTTGTGGACTTTAAGATAAAGTCGGGACAAAAGATCGTGGATGAGGTTCGCTTCCTTTTATACCGGATCGTGAAGTCATATTTTAATAACTATGTTTTCAATGAGGAGATGTTTGTCGGAGGACTTATTTTTAATTCAAGGATTTTTGAAAGGAGAAATTGTTCAACTGACAAGGAAATTATGGCCAATGAGATGAAATTCAAAATTTTGAATTCATATTTGATTTGGCTAGAATTTCTTTCAGATCACATAGTTTTTTCGATTCCTTGAATTACTTGGCGTAAAGATTCTTTCCCATCATGTTTTTCCAAAAGAACTTGATCCCAAAGATTCATCACTTGCATCAAGAATACATTGACCGCTGGGGATTCTCAAATGGAGGAGGACTGAGCGACCGCTTTGAGGTGTTGGACAGTTCAAGAGAGGCCCGGTATACTGATTTTTTAGCATCTTTGAAAGTTGGCTAGTGTGGACAGCTATATGTGGAAAGAATTCCCGAAGGTAATTGATGATACCTAGGAATTGTTGAATCTGCTTTTTTGACAAATGTTCATCTGGAAAATGAATGAGCTCCTGGGCTATATGTGGACCAAGGCTATAGTATCCATCTTTTAGAGTTATGCTAAGAAAGGTTACAGTGTTTTGGCCTAGGATACTCTTTTTGTTAGACAACATTATGCCATATGTTTCCACTATATTAAGGAAATGGGAAAGTAATTATTGGTGGGAATCATGATCTTTTGAGAATAATAGCACGTCATCTATATAGATAAGTGCATGATGAAGGATCGATTCAAAGATCTTGATCATAGCCTTTTAGAAAAGTAATGGGGCTACCTTAAGGCCAAAGGCATTACTTTCCATTGGTAGTGGGCATTTGGAATTCAGAAAGTTGTTTTAAGTCTGTCATTAGGGTGGATTCCTAATTGCCAGAAACCTGCCTTCAGGTCAAATTTTGAGAAGACCTTAGCATTTTGGATATGAACAAATAAGGATTGGATTTTTGGCAAGGGGAACTTATCGTCTCTAAGAAAACAATTGAGAGGCTAGTAATCAATAACAAGACGTTTTTTGCCTTTAACTATATCAGACCTTTTTTTCCACATAAAAAGCTTGACAAGCCCATTCTGAACCTATGGGCTCAATAAGGCCTTGTTTTTAGAATCGAGAACATTCTTCGAAAGCTAATTTCGTCGAACGTCATTCCCCTGGATCGGGTATCTTTGGTTGGGTTAATGTCTTCGTTAAGCTTGAAAGGGAGCTTAATGAAGAAGCTTTCATTTTTCCATAGAGGGGTAGGAGGAAGAAATTGACTATGACTTTCTGGACAGTGAAGAAGAAAACAAGATTTTAGAGGATCATATGAAGGAGGAGAGCTTGAGATAGAGAACAATCTCAGGGTATCCATATAAGGTTGAAACATTTGTTTATAACGGATTCCAGAAGCTGTTATATGGAGTTTTTTAACCAGGTGAAGAATATCAAACCCGATTAAAAGATCTTTGTCAGGAAGATTGGATCCAACAAGCTTTATCCAAAGAACACATCCTGGAAAGAATTGAATACCAATGGGTTTTTTGGTAATCAGATTTGTATGAAACAATTCTCCATTAGCTGCTCTGAAATATTATGTATGCTTTTCCCAGAAATGAGATGGAAGAATTGAAGGATTAAGCATACTTTGCTTTTGCTCTAGCATGTTTTTCTTGATAAGGGTCTTGTCTTATCAAGATGCTTTTTCAAGGCTTTCTCCTCTCTATAAAAGAGAAGCCCCTCTCTTTGTAAGATAAGCTTGGCAGAAAATAAAAAATGTTTTCTTCGGCTATGAGTTTCTAAATTCTCTCTCTCTCTCTCTCTCTCTCTATCAATGAAGCTCTGAGATAGAAAATAAAGAAGATATAAATCTATTCATTTTAAAACTTAAGGAAGTATGCTCTGCACTTGCCTCTTGCAAGGATCTTGTGCATCAGAAAACTTTTGATAATTTCTTATCTGGTTTGGTACCCTGTTTTTGGGTTATATAACCCTAGATGAAAATGTTTTAAAGTTTTCTGTTTTTCATTTGAGTATATTGGCTGGAAACCCAAGCATGCGGACTACTGGTCCAAAGGACAATCTTTTCGTCATTTCTTTGGTCTAACAAAGCCACGTACTTTGTTGCCTATTTTGGTATCAGAGCCATACATTTCCTTGAAAGTTTAAAATTTTCAAAACTCTGTTCTTCAAAGACCAAAGTGGTATGATTTAAATCTTCTTTAAATTTGATTTTATGACTTCAGAGATAGAGAGAGTCCTCCAAAACATGGCCTCAACCTCATCAAATGAAAACGCAATTACATCTTCTCATGTTTCTCTTTCTTCGACCTTATCTTTTCCAACGTCTTGCACCAAACAACCACCAACAAAATCGAAAACCTTGTTGAATATTCCTACATCCCAAAGTCAGCCCAGATTAATGAATCCTCTTTCCCTCTTATCAGTCCTTATCAATTATATAAGAGAGGAAATTCCTTCACTCGAAGTATCAAAACCCTCATTTCTACAAAAAGAGCACACCCCAAGGAATACATCCAGTCATCTCGATTGGATCAATACAGTCTCCAAGCTACCACAGCTGAATAGTATGTCACTCTTGAAATCCCCCAAGAGTTGATAACAAACTGGAAAAGAGAAGGATATACTCATCTCCATCTCGGAGGAGTAAGATTAATCCTAACCCTACATGGTAGGAAGGGATTACCTGTTACAGCTAGAATTGCTATGTTAGATTCAAGGTTCAAACAATATCAAGATGCTGTCATTGGTACTGTATTAAGCACACTACATGCAGGAAGTGTACTTCTCACTTTTTATCCAAATTTCAACCTTTCTCTTCAAGACACCAACTTGCCAACTGCTCTAAAAGTACAAGTCCAGATACAAGGAGCAGAACAGATCTCATCTTCAAAGATTGCAACACTTCATTATCAGTTGGTTTATAGGCTTCAAAATCATGCCTTAGATCTACCTGCACCTGAACACAACTCTGACGCCCTCATGGTGTTAGCAGAATCAGATCAAATTCTAACCATAAATCAAATCCCAAGGAAGATCCCTCAAGACGAGCTAATTAAACTCATGCCTTTAGAATGGATATCAAATTATGAGCAATTTCACAACAACACTGCTCCAATTTAGACATCAGAAGGAATGTTTGAAAGATGGCGTGACGGAACAGTAAGAATGACTTTCCGGCCTCCACCAAGTGCTCCTCAAGAGCCTCCAAGGCTATCTTTCACACAATCTTCTATGATCACTGCTATCCATACAGCCCAGGAAGATTTACCTATCACCGGGTTCAATAAAGAAGGATATCTAGTCTACCCAGCCAAAATGAATGGCCATTTCCTATGGGATGCACCTGGATCAGGAAATTGTGACCCAGATTGTCTCTATTGGGATGATTGGGAAGAAGATGATTTAGTTTCCAGAAGGAAAACAAAGCCAAAAAAGAAACTCCATCATCCATGTAAACATTTCCAACCCAAGCCACATGATGATCCACCTCCACCTTCACCAAATCCATTATCCATTTACAAAAAGAACTCAAATGGATTGCAAAACACTACAAGTCTGGAGTTCTTTCACCAGTTCAAAACCATACACCAATCATATAGCCCACTATTTGTATGATGTTTGCCTCTACCTCCAAAGACTATTCCACTAATTTTCCAACTTTAGATACCCAATCAGACTCCTACAAAAAAGTTGTTTCAAAACCCTTCATTCCTTCGGCCATAACCTCCGCCATCTTCAAGAACCTGCACCTTTGAGGTAGTCCTCAATCGCGTACTCAAATGCCGTGAGCACAAATGATACTCGTGGACATTCATAAACATGTTGACAAGATTAGTTTGCGAACTGATCTGATTGAATCCAAAGTTGATACAATAATCTCACAACTGCAACAATCCAGAATAATCCAGTTGGATTCAGAATTACGTTCCATGCTCAGACAGCGATACTATAGTCCTGAGTTTGACCAAAAGGAAAGGGAAATCAGGCACTTGAAAGCAGAGCTTGATAATATTGATTCAGAAAGACAAAGACCTACACTTTTCACCAAGTCACCACCAATACCTACCATAAGCCTTACTTATCATCCATTCACTCCTATGGTTACTCCAATGAAACCCTATGACCCCTCCAAATTGTTCGGTGTGACACACACTCTTTTCAAAAATCAGCCTTTACAACCCCAGCCAAGGCAAAAACCAAAAGCTACTCCTGTGCCACCAAAATTCATCCACCGCCATTTCAACCACTGAACAACAATCCCCAGGATATACACCTGCTCCACCACAGACTCAACCTCAACCAACCCAAACCAAAGACAAAGAACCCATGCACCAATACAGTTTTAAAAAATTTGAGACATTTTCACCCTCTAAATCTGAGTGTACTACCTTTGTTACTGATGGGGATACTTCAGTTACTCAGTCTGAGACAAAATCTTCAGTCTCGACTAGTGACTCTGAAAAAGCTTATGCAGACATTACTAAGCTTTTAATGGCACAACCAGAAGAAATAGAACCAGCCCATCCAGAATCTTATTTTGAGATACCTCGATGTTCGATGAACCAAATCAAGCTTCAAGAATAAATCAACAACCTCAAATTTCATGCACAAACCTCTCTGCTGCACTCATCAAATGGCCTATGTTTCACCTTTGATGATATTCCCTCATCCAAATGGCGAGAAAGAGTCCAAGAAATGTCAGCATGGATTGATCTCCAGATGATAAGAGCTGATGCAACAACATAATCAGTCCTTAGAGAAATTCACCACTCATTTCACGGGATCTCTAAGAGATTGGTTTGATGAAAGAAGATGCATAAATGCGCATCCAATTGCCTAATGTTTCTAGTGCTCTTATTATTTTACATGAACAATTCCTCGGACAACCAAGTGCAGTTTTTGAAGCTGCAAGACGGGACTACCTAAACATGAAGTACAATTACAAGAGGATGTCAATCTTGTTTTATAAGCTCAATGGATTCAATGATCTGACTCTAAAACATGTCTTTCTTGCTTCTTTACCTGAAGAATTGCAACCAGAAATACAAAGACAATTTGCAGCGCACAATATCAATATTGACAACATCTCCGTAGGAAAGATTTTCTAAGTCGCCAAGGGATGTTTGGAGAAGCTCTGTGAACAGAAACAGTTTTTCAAATATCTAATGAAAGATAAAGAGTCTTTCAGAAGTGCCTGCAAGAAACCATATTTCCAAATCAAGTGCAAAGAAAAAAAGAATTGTGATTGTGAGCCAAATAAGAAAATACATTTTAAGAAGTTCAGACGTCCAGATTCTGCTTCAAAATCCAAATCTCGAAGATGGAACAACCAGAGAAAACCAAACAGGTTTTTCAGGAAACGATCATTTTCTTCAAAGGAACAAAGGAAACATAAATCCAGCAGATGCTTTATTTGCAACAAAAAAGGCCACTATGCAAAGAACTGTCTAAACAAGAAGGACAAATCAAGCAGATTGATAAAGCATTTACAGATGGTTACTGTTTACTCTCCTGAGAAGGAAGAAGTAGAGTTCTATTTCTTTGAACAAGAGGAACCTACTGATGAAACAATGTTCGCACTGGAAAACTCATCTGAGGAATCAGAAAGTGATGAGTTCCAAAATATTTTCCACCAACAATCCTTGTCTTTAGACACCACCATTCCAATTCCTTCCATTAAACTCCAAATTTTACCCTCCAAATTCCAAAGACCAATTTCAGCCATTGCCCTCATAGACACTGGTGCTCAACGAAGTATGTTAAACCCATACATTCTTCCAAAATTTAACACTCTGGAATCAAAGACACTGAAAAATTTTCACGCCAGCCCACAAGAGCCTCCGCCTCCTTTTACTTATTCTTCCATGATCCTTCTGACTTACTCCTAGCCCAACAAGAATGTTCACAATTGTTAGCCCAAGGTTTAATTGAGCCCACAAGTTCTCAATGGGCTTGCCAAGCCTTTTATGTTGAAAAGCATTCTGAAATTGTTCGAGACAAAGCCACCCAAACTTCCCCTAAGTATACTCCAAAGTGTACTCCCAGAGATTATAATTGCCCTTACGAGCTCTTTTAATGAAGTTAGGCCCAAGTTGGTATCGTGAGCCTTGTTCGGGGCCCACTGGGAGAAAGTACGTAAGGAATCGAACCTACATCGCCCAAGGCCGGGTTGCCCTGTGTTCACTTATAAGGCCGAGGCGCCCTCACCACGCAGAGCTCTTTTTCAATGAAGCAGTTCGCTTTCAGACCAAAGGGTAGGACGGTCCATTGAAAATGGCATGGGAATACAAAAGCGCTTGTAACGCTTGAGGGTTCAATGCCTAGTTGCCAAAAACCTGATTTTAAATCAAATTTTGAAAAGATCTGGGCATTTTTGAGAAAAGTGAACATGCTTTGTCGGCGAGGTAAAGGGAATTTGTCATCTTGTAAAAACATGTTCAATTACCTTTGCCAATTAAACCACCAACCTCCGCCACTTAAAGATATCTCCCACACCTCCTTAGGTCCACAACATGACCTCCTCATGATCCCCACTCCATCCGCCATATCCAAACCAAAGTTATGAATGGTTCACTGCACCACATATAGCTGTGATTGAAAATGACATACAAGACGTCCTGCACAATTACCTTTGCCAATTAAACCACCAACCTCCGCCACTTAAAGATATCTCCCACACTCTCCTGGGTCCACAACACGACCTCACGATCCCCACTCCATCCGCTTATATCCAAACCAAAGTCCACAGATCATCATCAAAGAAGAAAACCAGATTACATCGATTTCCTGCCTGCGATTCCCAAGACCCATGGACGATTTCTTCCTCTCGAGCCAACACCTCACCGAGAGAATAACTGTATCGAGCCATACCTGCCTTGAAACTTGTTTTCTAAACTCTGTTTCTATGCTCAAAATGGTATAATTTAAGTTATTTTTTTTTCGATCCATAGACTTCGACGCAGAGAATTTCTCATTCATGGCTTCTACTTCATCTTCCAACTTTAACCTCATACTCTTTCTTCTACTCTTTCTTTGCCCACATCATGCACTTCCCATACCGCCAACAAAATTGAAAACCTTGTAGAATACTCCTACATCCCTGAATCCGCCTGCATCGGAATCTTCATACTCCTCACGCCTCTACCAACTCTACAAACGCCCAGCCACTTTTTACCCGCAGATCCGTACTTCATATCCACCAAGACCTCACCCTGTTAATATATCCAGCCGCTCGATCAATGTTCACCTAAGCAACCCCACGAAAGCAATATGTCACTCTGTAAATACCTAGTTGATTTCCAACCTAAACGAGAAGGTTACACTATCTCCATTCGAGGCATCGATTAACTTCACCCTTCATTAAAGGATACCTACATTTCGGCTTGCTTGATACCCGCTTAAACAAAGCACCAAGATGTCGTTATTGGCACCGCCCCACAACCCTTCACGCAGTGTGTTACCTCACTTTCTATCCCAACTTCAACCTTTCTCTCCGTGATCCCAACTGCCCACAACCTTGAAAGTCCAAATCAAAATTCAACGAATAAATTCTTCCCCACAAATTGCTACCAACACCACCAACTCTGAAAAAAGGTCTCAACAGTTTCAAAATCATGCTCGACCCACGGCGTAATTCCCCGAGTAATCCGACGATGATGATTATCCCGACAATCGGCATCCATTGATCCCACCATTCCCACGAGCTCCATCGTTTTCTCTTATCTTCCGCTCTCCAAACCTTTGGAACGGCCCACAACCACCAGCCTTGACAGCCTTCCCAAATCCATCATCCTTTATCAATAAACGACAATCATAGACACCTGACTTTCTGTAACCCAAACCAAATCCCTACCATTCAATCCTGTCACGACACCTTCAAACTCTCCCATACGTCACCATATGTTAATATTCCTAATCAAGGGCCAATCCTCTAAAAGAACTCAAAATTTCATTTCAAAATTTGCATGTCCTTCATCCAAACTGCAGATGGAGCCCTAACGTTCTTCAAGAAATCTTCCTCCCTGATTCACAATCTCGCGATTTTCCACATCTATCCTCACACAGGAAAATACTATTAAAGATTGTCTGACCAACAGCTGAATCCATCCATGATCCACCTTCCCTCAACAACTTCAGTATCATGGGCACATTCCAAACCCCAAACCCGAATTCCTATCTACAAGATTCCCACAACACACTCAAGAATTACTTCCCGCGTCAATTTTCCTGTCCCACGGGATCACCAACTTTCGGCAGATTTTCCACCATCCTTGCCTATACCTATCCATTCATCAAACCAGACCGCCTCAAAATAGATTCCAAAGAATTGTTATAGACACTCTAATGCTGCATTTTGTTCAATTTTCATTTTCCATCAATATATAACCTCAAGAACATTTCAAAGTCGGCCAATGGCAACCTTCACCACCCTTTTGATTACCTAAAAACCCATCGGTATTCAAATCTTCCCAATCATTGTGTCATTTGGACCATGAATGGTCCTCTTCCTAATAAGGAATCGATTTGACATCCCTTCACCAAATCACCTCTCAAATCATTCCCACCTAATCAAGTCCATGTTCAAACCATTCACAATTTGTCATTTTGAAAATTCCCATTCACTCTACACCTTCCTGAAGCATTTCATTTCACTCTCCTTCACCACTTTCACCATTCCTTCACACCTTCTCTCACTTATCAGATAATTGAAACCCAGTTTTATTGTTTTTGACCAGTCCTGAAATATGATTCGTTCAAAGTAATCGTTAGTCAGAATAACGCCAATGCATATTCTAAGAGTGTACGTATGCTGTTATACCGTAACTACAATGCTTAAAACCTCTTTGACCAAGAGTCCGCAAGTCGTGTTTCCACCGAGCATACTGTAATCAAAACCTCTAAAACATTTTTTCTCAAAGTTATACAACCCAAAAATGCACTTTCCTTTAGTCTAAAATGGTACCAAACCTGTTAAGAAACGGTCAAAAGTTTTCTCGATGCACTCTGGATCCTTCATTAAGGCAAGTACAGAAAGATACTTCCAGTTTTCAAAATGAACAAATTTAATCCTTTATTCTTTTTCTTTCTTAGAACTTCATTTGCAGAGAGAGAGAAGAGGTTTAGGGATTCATATTGTAAGAGAAAACACGAGTTTATTTCTTTCAAACTTCTATCCAACTTCTATGTCCTTACAAGGGTGGGGAGAACTCTTTATATAGGAGAATTCTTGGGGAAGATAGGACAGGACCCCTATCTTTTACATAATGGCACAACTTTAATTATTACAAAAGACAAAAGTGCTTTAATAATTAAAGCATGACTTTGACAAAAGTAAAAGCAAAAGCTTAAAGTAAAAGCAAACTTTAATAATTATGCAAGCATAAAGCGAAACATCATTATGACAACAAGACAAACTACTTTATGGAAAGCAACAAGACAAACAACTTTATGGAGAGCGGAGGTTCATGTACTGCTTCTGATGAGCTTTCTCATCCGTCCAGATCACCAGAGGAGGCCAAAGAAAGTTTTGGAGAGTTTTGGATGCTTATGAGGGACCACCAGATGGTGGATAAGGGCAATTATAATCTCTTGAGTACACTTCGAGAAGTTTGGTGGCTTTGTCAACTTTGGATGGTCGAAAATGGTCGCTTGAAAGATCGGGTCGAGGGTCCCGGTTCAGTAGGGCCAGTTCATCCATTGCCTGGGGAAACCTGTTGGCTCGAGGAAGAAATGCATCCCATGGGTCTTGGGAATCCTCGAACAGAAATCGCATAATCTTTTTTCTTCTTCGATGACGATACCGGACTTTTTTGATATGGCGATGGAGGGGATCATGAGGAGGTCATGTTGCGGACCCAAGGAGTGAGATATCTTAAGCTGGCGGAGGTCAGTGGTTTAATTGGCAAAGGTAATTGTGCAGACGCCTCAGATGTCATTTTCAATCACAAAGTTTATACGCAAAAGTCAACCTATTCATATACCGATCTGAGTCCAAAAGAGATCGGTGTCCGATGTTGGAAGTATGGCTCGTGAATAATAAAACCTGAATGAACATTCGTGCTTCAGGTGGGTAGGCATACTCAAGGTCAGTATTTATCGAACAGTAATTTCTTTTCTCCACCATGGACTGGAGAACCATTCAAGTAATGTCCGTGTAAGCAGTAAGGGCCTTGTTCTGGATTAAGGAGATGCCTCCAAAGAGGAGAAATTTTGGGAAGGATTAGCTTGTGCATAAAGGATCATAGGGCACCGATGTACCATAACACATCTTCAAGTGGTGTCTCCGGTCGGACCAAGGGTTAAACCTCAGTAAGGAACAAATTTTCGTGTGGAAAGTGGAAAAGGAAAAAAGTGGTCTCAGGATAAGGTAGTTTTCATGAAAAAGTAAAGAGAGATTTTCTAGCAATTTGGATGGCAAAAAACAGAGGAGAAGTTTTCAAGGAAAAGTTTTCGTGAGAGCTTCTGGTAGAAAGGCCATGGAGATAATTGGAAACGATAGTGGAAAAATGGTGAGAGGGTTTTCCGTTTGGAGAGTCTCGAGAGCATATCGTGGACGAGGTTCGATCCTTTATATGCTCGATCAAAAGTCATATTTGAAAACCAATCTTTTAACGCGAGTAACATTTTTCTAACAATGCTTTACTCTTTGGAAATGAAAGATATCGGGAAGGCCGAAATTGTCCATTCGATGAGAAATGGTGTCCAATCAAATGATACTCAAACTTTTTGACGCCATTCTTTACCGCTAAGATTTCTTCAACACGCCCATGGTAAGGTTTGTGTGTAAAATGTCCACTAGCGTAGATAAAGTGTTCCTTGTCATTCAGTTCTTCGAGAGGATGGCACTCATGATTCATCATCAGAATATACGCTGTCCGTCAAGAATCAACTTTAAAGCGAGGCGATTTCTGCGACCGCTTTAGTGTAGTAAGGATGTTAGCCAGGGTCAAGATTCCACTCGGGGCTTTTTTTCAATAAAGTTCAAAGATGATGAAAGTGTAATGATCCACATGCGGAGAAATCACTGATGTAATTGATAATGCCAAGAAACCGTTGAATTTGTTTTGAAAGTTACGATCCGAAAGTAAAGCAATTTGGCAATGTGCTTTCCGGGTAGTGTCCATCTTTATGATCATACCAAGGAATTCAATATTATCTCGTGAAGAATTATTGCTTTCGATAATAACATGATTCCATGACTTTGGATAAGATCATAGAATTGAGTTAATCAAAATGTTCATCATGAAAAAAGCAAGATATCATCAATGTAAATCAATGCATGATGCAAAAGGGGTTCAAGATTTGGACCATGGATTTTGGAAAATAGATGGGCGCTTTTGAGACCAAAGGTAGACGGTCCATTGAAAATGGGCATTGGGAATACAAAAGGCGGTTTTGTAACGTCGAGGTTCAATGCCAGCTGCCAAAACCGATTTTAAATCAAATTTTCGAAAAGATCCGGCATTTTTGAGAAAAGTGAACATGCTTTTCATCGAAGCAGGTAAAGCGGAATTGTCATCTTGTAAAACATGTTTAATGGGTAGTCAATGACTAGGCTTTCTTTTCCTGACAATTTCGTAATGCTTTTCAACATAAAAAGGCTCTGGCAAGCTTCCATCGAGAACTCGGTTCAATTAAACCTTAGGCTAACAATCAGAACATTCTTGTTGGCCAGAGTCGAAGGACTCATTCCCGGACGGGTAGCTTTAGTTGCTAATGTCTTCATTGAGCTCAAGGGTAACTTAACGAAGAAAGACTTATTTTTCCACGCTGGATTGGTGAACTCGTAACGGGAGTCCGGATGTAAACTCAAAGTTCGCTGAAATATCCCGTCTCTGAACGGCTCAATATGGACTTGACTGATTCCAGGAATGATTTCGGAGGTGGTTGATTTGGAAGGATGTCAAATCCCTAACAAGATATCCTTATTAGGAAGAATTAACCAATAACCCTCGTCCAAATGACACTAATTGGGAAGATTCAATACCAATGGGTTTTTGGTAATCAAAGAGCGCAGAGTTTGCCATCGATAAATTTTCAAATGTTCTTCGATCGGGTCCAATATTCCGATGAAGAATACGGGGTTTAACATCGGCACCAAAGGTCTATAAGCACCAATCACGGAACGGGCCTTTGGAATTTTGAGGCAAGATCCTGAGTTCACGGACTGGATAGAATTGTAGTATCGAGAGTAACTGGTGGAAAATCACTGAGATCTGGTCACCGTTCGAGTCGAGGAATTCTCAGAGCGTAACACCGTTTCATCATCGGGTTCATCTTGCTCAGAAATAATTCCAGCTCATCTTTCGCGGAGAGAAATTGTAGTCAAGACGCTTCAACTAACCGGATGGATTTTTTTCTTTGTTGGGACAATCTTTGGCATAGTGGTTTTTCTCTTGCGCAGATGAAACATCCGCTGATTGCTTTCGCTTGAATTCTCCGGAGGGAAGATTTCTTTTCAAGAACCGTAGGGCTTTCGGATCGGCGAGGTTCGATGAAAATTTGAGTTTTCAATTTAAATGCCGCTTTTCTTTCAATCGCAATCCTTTTTCGTGGCATTTGATCGCAAATAAGGCTTTTTAAGCACGGAAAGGTTCTTTGTCTTTCAACATCTTTTCAAGAACTGCTTTTTGCTCGCAAAGTTTGTCAAGACAAGTTTTGGCAAAGATTTGCAAGAGATGTTGTCTGCGAAAGGTGGACGCAGTTGTCTCGATGTCGGGTTGGAGTTCTTCGGGAGGAAGCGAAAGACATGCTTTAATGTCTCATTGAATCCATTGCTTTATGTAACAAAGCAGGACATTCGCTTATAATGCAAGTCAAGATCCAAGATTGGTGAGAAGATTTCATGTTGAGATAATCTCGCAGCTTCAAAGATCGCAGGGTCGCCAAGGAATTGATCATGAAGTACAAAGCACTGAAACTTCCGGAAGATCAACAAACCAGAACACAGTATTGGCCTAACGAATCAAACCAATCTCAGAAAGCACCCGTAAACGAGTAGCAAATTTCAAGGATCCAGGCCTCGTTTTAGTATCCGGAGGTCAATCCAGTGCATATTTCATTGAGTCATTACCATTTATGAGAAGGAAGATCATCAAATGTGAACCATGGACCATTTGACGATTTTTGGCCGATGAGGTTGTCGGCGTAAGATTCGTGCATATCTTCTTCAACTTCGAGGAATATTAACATACGGTTTCGTAGGTTTGGCCTTCGATCAGTTGAGCCATCGTGATTTTGGTAATATCAAGATAGACTTTTCGAGTCACGGTGGATCGAAGATTCAGACGCTTTGATGGCTATCTCAAACAAATAGATTTCAATCAAGTTTAATCATCTGTAGATGAATTCGTGAGCAGAACCGTGCATGGGTTCTTTATCTTTTGATTGGGTAGGACCGATAAAAGGAGTGGTGATGTTGGTGTAAGCAGGAGGATGGAGAGGGCGGGGTCGAGGTCTAGGTTTAGTTTGGTGGTGGCAAAGGATTGTTCTAAATGAAGTCATACCAAATAACTGGTCATATTGCTTAATAGGAGAAAGATAAAGGATGATAAGTCAGCCGATAAGGATAAGAGTGAAGTGAAATGGTAGGTTCTATTTTTCAGATTCAATCAGCAAGTTCACTTTTGGATTTCCTTTCTTTTGGTCAAATTTCGACCATTGTATTCAAAGCATGGCTCAGAATCTCCGGTCAAGTTGAGAAATTCGATCGAGGTTTGGTGGATCTGCATCTGGCAATAGAGTCAACTTCGTCTCAATTTGTTCATAGAACCGATGTTCTCAACTCTTGAATTGAGATGCAACAGTATCATTTTGTGGCATTTTGAGTTTGCTGAGGATGATTCAAAAGGTTTAGGGGTTCCTGTACGGAGTTAATAGGTGAAGGGATAAAGGGTTTGGACACAACATTTCGTTGGGAATCAGAGGTTCCAGCATGAAAGGAAGAAGAGTAATCTAAGAGATAGAGGAAAACATCATATGCTTTGGGACGACAAAGGTGTGAGTGGTGATGGAATCTCATTGCAATGTTCGCAATCCATTGAGTTCTTTTTCGGTAGATGGGTAATGGTGGAGTGGAGGATCCGATGGTGGTTTAGGTCACAGCCGTGACATGATGAGGTTTTTTCTTTTTGGGTTTCTTTTTCCTTGTGGTTGCATAATCATCATCGTCTTCTTCCCAATCATCCCAGCAGGGACAATTTGGGTCACACATGCCTGAGCCGGGAGCATCCCATAGGAAATGGCCGTTGTACTTGGCTGGATAAACAGGGTAACCTTCAAAATTAAACCCTGTAATGGGCAGATCTTCCTGAGCTGTCTGAACAGATGTGATCATGGAAGAATAAGTAAAGGAGAGCCGAGGAGGCTCTTGTGGAGCACTAGGAGGCGGTTTAAAAGTCATTCTGACTGTTCCATCTTGTCGTCTTTCAAACATACTTTCAGATGTCTGAATCAGTATTGTGGAACCTGCTCATAGTTGGAGATCCATTCAAGAGGCATAAGCTTGATGAGCTCATGACGGAATTTGTCGGGATCCGGATGATTGCCTGGATCTCGGTCGATTTCGCTAACACCATGAGGGTGTCGAGTTACATGGGTAGATCCAAGGCATGATTTTAAGTTGGTGGTGTAAGGTAGCAATTTTGGCGGAAGAAATTTGTTCAGCACCTTGAATTTGGATTTGGACTTTCAAGGTTGTGGGCAAGTTGGGATCCTGGAGAGAAAGGTTGAAGTTGGGATAGAAAGTGAGTAACACACTTCGCAAGGGTTGTGAGGCAATAACAAAGATCTTGGTACCGCTTTATTTAAACCGTATCAAGCATAAGGCAAGTCAGAATAATCCTTTTCTCCCGTGAAGGGTAAGGATTAATCTGATGCCTCCAAGATGGAGATGAGTGTAACCTTCTCGTTTCCAGTTGGAAATCAACTCTGAGGGTATTTCTAGAGTGACATATTGCTCAGCAGGGGTTGCTTGGAGTGAACATTGATCCAGAAGACCTGATATATTCTTTGTGAGGTCTTCAGTGGATATGAGAATACCTGATCATGTAAAAGAACGTGTAGAGTTAGTAAAGGGCTGATGAGAGGTATGAAGATTCAACGATCTGATTCGGTGGATGTAGGAGTATTCTACAAGGTTTTCAATTTTGTTGTATGGGAAGTGCATGATGGGCAAAAGAAAGAGTGAAGAAAGAGTTGAGTTGGAAGATGAAGTAGAAGCCATGAATGAGAAATTCTCTCTGCGTCTGAAGTCTATGGATCAAAAAAGAAAAAGACTTAAATTATACCATTTTGAGCATGAAAACAAGAGTTTAGAAAACAAGTTTCAAGGATTGATTACCAAAAAACCCATTGGTATTCAGATTTTCCCAAACTGTGTTATCTGGACAAGAGTCATTGGTTCAAAACTTCCTGACAATGATATCTTGTTAGGATTTGATATCATTCACCAGATCAAACACCTCCAAATCCTTTCCTCCGGAATAAGAGTCAAAACCATGTTCAAACCTTACACAGAAATTCTCAAACTTTATAGTTTGACTGATTCACCACAGTCCTACAAAGACATTTCAACCCAACTTCTGAAATATTGTCCGGAGTCCCATTCTGAATTTTCCCATCCAAACCCTTTGTGGAAAAATAAGTCTTTCTTTATTCAGTTACCTTTCAAACTGAATGAAGACATCAATCCTACCTTTCAAACTCATCTATAGAGGTGGCAAAAATACTCGGGACCAAGGCGGGCTGGTATTTATGTAAGTCGGTCTTGGGCATCACTTGATAAACCCAGAACCCGGATTTTATTAAAAAATTATATATTATTTTAAATATTTATATTTATTTGACTCATTTATTATACATATATAAAGTTTTAAACACTTAAAGTTTATATTTTCATGTCAAATTTTATTGAAATAAATTTAAAACTTATCAAATTACCAAAAAATAAAAAATTACCAAAAACCGGGATTAAAACCGGATTAAAACCGGGCCCAGACCCGGACCCGGACTGGTTGCATCCGGGCAGAGTTCGGTCATTGCAATACCCGGACCCAGCCTGGGGTTTTGCCATCCCTACTCATCCAGGAATGAGCCCATCTGACTTAGCCTTAGCCCAAAAGGAATGTTCACAACTCTTGGCCCAAGGTCTTATCGAGCCCATAACATCTCAATGGGCTTGTCAGGCGTTTTATGTTGAAAAACGTTCGGAACTTGTTAGGGGAAAAAAGCGATTAGTCATTGACTATCAACCCTTAAACATGTTCTTAGAAGATGACAAGTTTCCTTTACCAAAGAGACAAAGCATCTTCACTTATCTAAAAAATTCCTAGATCTTTTTGGCAAATTGGCATTGAACCCTCCGAAAGATCCAAAACGACTTTTTGCATCCCAAATGCCCATTACCAGTGGACAGTTTTACCTTTTGGTCTTAAAACTGCCCCTTCCATATTTCAAAAAGCTGTGGTCCGAATCTTTCAACCCATCCTGCATCATGCATTGATTTATATTGACGATACTTTGTTGTTTTCATGAACACATGAAGAACATCGCTAATTATTAAATCAATTTTTTGATATCATCCAGACTTATGGAATTATGTTATCAGCCAAGAAAAGCTCCATTGCAACAGATAATATTGAATTCCTTGGAATGATTATCAAAGACGGACACTACCAGCCAGGAAAACACATTGCCCAAGAATTGATCCACTTTCCAGATCAGAATCTCATCAAAAAGCAAATACACCAATTCCTTGGTATCATCAATTATATAAGGGACTTTATTCCACATGTCGATCACCATACCAATCAGCTTTCGACTTTATTAAAGAAAAAGCCACCAGAATGGAATGACAACCACACACTTGATGTCACCACTTTAAAAAAGATTGCTCAAAGGAAGATGAACCCAAATTGGTTCTAGTGGAACCTTTCTTTTTCAGTTGTCGTTCCACTTTTATGGCCATGTGAACCATGTCTTCCAACTCAACATAGTGCTGCAAGTCAATCACATTAGCAATATCTTGATTTAAACCATTTTTTACCTTGAAAAGAAGGAATTTTTAGTTTGATACTCCCCAAATCACGATCTATACGTCTTGCCCTTATATCATCTCTTCCGCGTATGTCAACAGTGGCCCGGTCATCAAAATTATCTATATCATCACCATGGCAGTACGCCCTTCTTCTCCCATGGCAGTACGCCCTTGATAATCTCTTACATCAAGGCTATTGGTTGTTGCCCCCTTTGTAGATTGGCTATGACAGTGTCTTGTCTCTCCAATTTGTCACAGATCTCTCCAAACATCAAATTATTGTTGCATGGCTTTGAGCATGATTGATTGGCCTATAGCTTCTTGATCTTTTGACATATTTGAGATCTGAAATGAATGTTAGCAAAAAGACCTCACAACACTCCCTCACGTGTTTCACT
This sequence comes from Citrus cavaleriei, assembly GCA_030448925.1. Taxonomy (NCBI): domain Eukaryota; kingdom Viridiplantae; phylum Streptophyta; class Magnoliopsida; order Sapindales; family Rutaceae; genus Citrus; species Citrus cavaleriei. The sequence goes on along the minus strand of JAUJEN010000396.1, from coordinate 5,810,080 downwards.
CAATTTGATGTCACTCAACTCTCGTGTTTAACACACAAATTGGCTTTTACCCTCTAATGATCTCACAAACTTTTATTTTTAATTTTTTTACCACACTTAATTCTTTCTCCCAGTTCTTTATTGAACTAAATAAACAAAATCAAGAAAAAACCCAGGTGGCACACCAAATATGACAAACCAACACACTAAACAAAGAAAATAAATTAAGAAGACACACATAATGAAAAAAGAAATTGACGAAAAGAAAGCAAGAAAGCCATGGAACACAATTGATATTGTATGTAAACAATGTCAAGGAAAATGAATAATTGATTCTTTTTGCAATCGGGTTTTTTTTGTATTTTTTTCTGACATTCAAACCTGATTAGAAACTAGCTCTGATACCAAATAATGCGAACCCCACAACGAAACTTTGAAACCCACACTTAATTTGAAGTTTCAACTCCCAAGAAAGTACTAAACAGATTTAAGACAAACAAAACCTTGATGCAATGCTTAAGAAAACATGAACCAGAGTTATAGAGAATAATATTGATGCTAGACTCAATATGTAGATAAGAAGGTGAGTGATAAGTCTAGATTTGGAATGATAATTCTTGTTAAGTTTACTAGTTCTAAAAAGAACCAAAGAAAGAATAATTCTTTCAAATTCAAATAACATTAATCTCGAATTGTCTTACATAGTAAGGTTGTTGAGTTTAAATAGGCTAAAAGAAACCCAAGATCTTAAGGAACAACCCTCCAAGCATAGGTTTGTCAAAGGGTGCTTCAAAAGTCTTCAATAACCCACCATTATTAATGCTAGTCATTCACCCCTCTCTATGTTGCACACTTAGAATTTAATTTTGGCATCAGAGCTCACAACGCAAAATGATTTTGGTATAATTCCTTTTGAAAAATTCCTTATTCTGATTTAAGTTTGCTTCATCTCCAGAGAACTTAAGAGCTTTATAATCATGGCATCTTCTTCACAAAATCCAGTTCAATTATCTTCTTCCATGTCCCTTCCAAAAACTGTTACTAAGCATACTACGTCTAAACTAGAGAGTCTTGTTGAGTATTCCTATATCCTGCATTCTTCACGTAAAATGAAGTCTTCTTCCTCTTGTTAATCCTTACCAGTTGTATCAACGTCCTTCTCGTTTCACTCGTTCTATCCGTTCTCTTATTAGTACTTCCCGTTCTACTCCTAAAGAGTACATCCGCCTTCGCCTCGATCAATGTTCCTCCAATCTATCACGAAAGCAAGATGTCACTTAGAAATTTCCAGCTCATTTCACCTAAACAAAGAACGATACACTCACTTTCATCTCGGTGGTGTCCGCCTTATTCTCACCCTCCATGGGCGAAAAGGTCTTCCTGTCACAGCCCGTATTGCACTTCTTGACACCCGCTTCAAACAATATGAGCAGGCTACCATTGGTACTGTCCTCACTACCCTGCATGCTGGCAGTGTTGTTCTCACTGTCTATCCCAACTTCAATCTTTCCCTTGATGACCCCAATCTTTCCACTTTCTTAAAAATCCAAGTTCAGATTCATGAGAACAAGTCTCCAAAGATTTACCGCCCATCATCATTGGTTTACGACTTCGTAACCACTCCTTATCCTTCCCACACCTCCGCATCTCGCCAGATACCCTCATGATCCTTGCTGAATCTCCGGACATCCCCACCATTATCCAGATCCCACGACAGATCCCTCGTGCTGATCTTCTCAAGATCATGCCTCTCGAGTGGATAACCAACTATGAGCATTTCCATCAAAACACTGCTCCTGTTCAAACCTCTGAACCCATGTATGAGAAACGATCTGATGGTTCTGTTCGCCTTCAGTTCAAACCTCCTCCTTCTGCCCCTACAGAACCTCCCCGATTATCCTTTACCTGCTCCATGGTCCAACCTGTTGACATCATTCCAGAAGTCCTTCCTTCTGGCAAACCATTACCCATTATGTCCTTCACCTCCCAAGGTACTCCTGTTTACCCAGACAAAATTGATGGCCATTTCTTATGGGATGTTCCCGGCTCTGGCCGATGTGATCCCGGCTGTCCATGTAATGATGATGAGGATGATTATTCCTCCAGATCGAAAAAGAAGAAAATTATCTATCCTGCCTGCAAATTATACCTGCCCGAAGATGATGATGATGAACCCGATTATCCACCTCCTTTGCCACTCTACAACAAAGGACTTCAGTGGATCCAGAAACATCAGCCCCGATCATGCAAACCAGTCCGGTCCTCGGCTGGTCTTCTGCCTACACCTCCTATGGTGTCCTGCATGATGTTCTCATCTGCCTCTGCCTCTGCCTCAGATTATAGTTCTGAGTACCCGCCTCTTGAGAAACGCTCAGACCAAAAGCACCAGGTCTGGAGCAAACCATTTGTCAACTCTCCTATTTCCTCCAGTGGACATCTTGAAGAACCCAAGCCTTTTGAAGCAGTCCTTAACTGGCAAACTCAGAATGCCAGGGTCCAGAATGCTTCTCTTACTTCCCTACACTCTAAAGTTGATCAGATCGCTCACAGATCCTCTGCTGTTGAAACAAGGGTTACTTCCCTCTCAGACCAGTTGACCAATTTGTATAATAGTCTTCATACTAAGGTTGCACAGCTTGACCGTGACCTTCGAGCCATGATTGCCCGCGGTGATAATTCTTATGAGTTCACTCGAAAAGAGCAAGAAATCGAAATCGCCGACAAATAGCAAGGCTCACATTCGCCCCTATCCTATTTTCCCACAGAACCATATCACCCTCTCGGGTCCTTTTTCCCTACTACTCCAAGGGATTATACTCCTGAGAGAGTCTTTCCCATGACCTACCACTTGAACCCTCAACCTGCAAAACCTAAACCTCGACCTCCTCGACGCCCTGTTCCACCTCCTGCAGTGTCTATTCCTCCTCCAGTTCGTCCTATGTATTCAGACGCTATCCAAAAACCCCTTCAGATACATGAACCAGTATTTCCTGACCTTCCATCTACCTCAGCCTTACCTCCATTTCCAGAATCTCCTTCTAAAGCCGAACAAAAGAAACCTACTGAGAATTACCTTATCACTGCACCAGACCTTGACCAGCTTAACAGCTCCTCAGAAGAATCCAGTCCCTCTGATTCAGTCGACACCTTTGATTCTATCACTGAGACTTCTGAGCCCCATAGTTTCAGTTCCGATGATTCCCAACAGCACTTGACTGATATTTCTCGTCTTCTTATGGCGGATCATGCTGAGTCTACCACCATCGATCCCTCCTGAACCCGCCAACCCTATGTTGACATTCCTTCCGATGTTGAAGGAGAAAATGAAGGAGACAACTCTAATCCTCCTCCAAGAGTCCGAACTAAAGTTGCCCCTGGCACTGGACCATGGTTTACCTTTGATGATCTTCCACCGGCTCGGTGGCGTGAACGTCTCCAGGAACTCTCTGCCTGGTTAGATCTACAGATGGTTAAACCTGATGCAGAACTCTCTGCAGTTCTTAAAGAATTTGTCTCCCGATTTACTGGCTCTCTCCGTGATTGGTTTGACAGTCTCGGACAATAACATGTATCTTCTTACCCTCTTCCTCTCTCATGGACATTCATTCCCAGTTTCTTGGAGAACCTGCAGCTATCTTTGCCACTGCTCGTAAAGAATATCTCCAAATGAGATGTTGCTCGATGCAGAGATCTGACCTGCATTATCATTTCAAACGCATGTCTGCCCTGTTCCATAAAATTGGTGGTATCAATGACCACACCCTCAAGCATGTCTTCTTGTCTTCTTTGCCTGAAGAATTACAACCTGAAATCCGTCGCCAGATTACTAATGCCCAGCTCGACATCAATAATCTTTCTCTTGGCCGTCTCTTCCAGCTGGCTTTAGTGTCTCTTGATTACCTCTGTGATCAGAAGAAATTCTTCCGAAACCTCATGAAAGACAAAGAAGGTTTCCGAACCGCCTGCAAGAAACCCTACTTGGAAATCAAGTGCAAAGACTCTAAGCATTGTACTTGTCCCTCCACAAAGAAACACCACAGAGTCAGGTTTCATAGAAAATCTTCCAGAACTCCACAGTCACGCCCATTCCCTAGGCGTCCCAAAAAGATTCGGTACTTCAGAAGACGACAACCTTCTGAGATCCTTGACCGCCGAAGAAAAAAGAGCAGATGCTTCATTTGCAAAAAGCTCGGACATTTTGCTAAAGAATGCCCTAAGAACCCTAAGCGGTCTCAACGCTTAGTTCAACAGCTTCAATCCTTACATCAGTTCTCTCCTGATACTGACCAAATTGAGTTTCTATACTCTGAACAAGAAAGTCCTGACCCGGATACAGTTTTTGCCCTTGGCACTTCTGATTCAGATTCAGATTCAACTTCATCTACTGAACCCGAAGACTATTCCCCTGTCTTCCACATCCAGTCAGTTCCTTCATCCTCCACTCAATTGTCAGTTCAACCCATTCCTTCCGTCAAAATCCAAATCCTGTTATCCAATCTGATACGGCCCATTCCTTTATTCATAGAACATGCAGTATTTTAAACCCTGCTATTTTGCCGCCTGAAACCTGGATTTCAAATGAAAATCATTTCCGTGCTGCTAGTGGAAAATTGTTTTCTACAAAGCTCCGCACCAAGTCTAGAATTGGAATTCAGCTATTCCCAAAGCTCACAGTTTGGACCCATGTTACCTTTACCTGATAAAGATCTTCTTCTTGGGTTTGATATCCTATTCCAAGCCCAAAAGATTCAAGTCCTTCCTACTGGTCTCAGATTCCAGTCCATGTTCCAACCATACACAGACCAGCTCAAACTCTATCATTTGGCCCAGTCCCCTCCTGATTATCAGTCTATTTCGGCCCAGTTACTAAGGTTTTGTCCTCCAAATCATTTGGCCTTTGCCCATCCACATCCTGTGGAAAAATCCACCCATTTCGTTAAGCTTCCTTTTAAGCAATGAAGACCTTAATCTACCAAAGCAACCCATCTGGGTATGCCTCCTTCGAGCTTAGCCCAAACAGAATGTGCGAGCCCCCCATTAACTTCTCCATGGGCCTGCCAGGCCTTTTATGTTAATAAACGTGCTGAAACGTTACGGGGTAAAAAGCGTCTTGTTATTGATTATCAGCCTTTAAACCAGTTTTTACAGGATGATAAATTTCCTTTACCTCGGAAACATTCCATCTTTACCTACCTCCAAAATGCCCGAATATTTTCTAAGTTTGACTTAAAGTCTGGGTTTTGGCAGCTGGGTATTGACCCTGCTGAACGTTATAAAACTGCATTCTGTATTCCAAATGCCCATTACCAATGGACCGTTCTTCCCTTTGGTCTCAAAACTGCACCATCCATTTTCCAAAAAGCCATGACCCAAATCTTCCAGCCCCTCCTTCACCATACCCTTGTTTATATTGACGATTTGCTTCTGTTTTCAGGTACTCCAGAAGAGCATCAAATTTTACTCCAACAGTTCCATGATATCATAGATCAATACGGTATTATGCTTTCCGACAAAAAGAGTACAATTGCCACAGATACCGTAGAATATCTCTTGAGATCAAGAATGGTTTCTATCGCTGGACCCCATTGCACAAGAATTACTCCACTTTCCGGATAAGGATTTCACAAAGAAACAAGTCCAGCCTTGGCATCATCAACTACATCCGCGATTTCGCCTCATGGACCAGACAAGTATACTTTTACTAAAAGAATCCTATCTCTTGGATTCCCACACCTCTTAAAGCGAGATAAGAATCCACCACAACTCAAGATCATGACAGATGGCAAACGTATCCTACAGACCGATGCTTCAGACACATCATGGGGAGCCCTGTTGCTTGAACAGATCGACAAAATGGAATATCTAATCGGACATGCTAGTGGACATTTTAGTAGAAGACTATCACACGATCTACAAGGAAATGCCGTAAAAAAAAGATCAAAAGTTGAATACCACCTCGCCATAGATTCTCGATCAGATTGGATAATTCCTCTTTCCCTAAAGTCCTCCAGTTTAAAGGTAAAACGATTCCCAACAGCCAGTTACTTCGGTTGCAGGAATGGTTTTCCCGATATGAATTTGATGTTGCACATATAAAAGGACAAAAGAACCTCATTCCAGATTTCCTATCTCGCATTCAGACACCTGCCTCTCCAATCTTCTACACTTCCCCAGTCTTCCCGATCTTCATGGCTACTAGATCTACTGCTACCTCTCTGCCTTCTAAGGCTCTCACCCAAAAGACCTTCCCAAGGCCTGTACAAACTTTTCCTTCCCTCTACCGCCTTCAGGAGTTTGCTAAACAATTTCTTTTCCGCTACTACATGAAAGCTTTCTTCCTTGAAGAAAACCCTCACAATCAGTTCCTCACTTTTCATCCCGAGAATCTCTTCCTCACCGGATTCTTCATCCCCTCTGTCCGGGATATCAGTGACGATGAACTCTGGTATTTCTGGTGCTTAACTGTACTCCATGCAACTCAGTTAATCATCCCCTTAGCCTACACAGTCAACACCCTCAATAATCCTTCCAAGGCTACTTCTCTGTTATGGACTCTGTTAGAATGGTTCTCTCCTATTCCTCAATGGAGATCCCAACTCCAGCAGCTTAGTCACAACCATCATCTTTCCACCATCCCTTCTCATGAAGCTGAAAAATTCACATCCGTGTTCATAGTTCACCGACCATATTTCCGTCACCCAGAGACAGCCGCCTTCTTTGCTCAACCACAAATCAGCCACTACCACACAACCCCTCATCCCAGCACACTGGATCAAGACCCCATGTTCAAAAAGGCTCTCATGAATCATCTCCTGTCCTTAAATCATGTTCCTCCACCACCACAAGACATCATCTCCAGTTCTATTGGACCTCGTCATGACATGTTCATGGTACCTAATCCTTCTGGTTCTAGCAAAGGTATCATTATCAAAGAAGAACGTCCAGATACTCCTCCACAGATTTACTACCAGGATTCCCAGGATCCTGAGGATGACTTTTTACCGCTCAGTCAACTCCTCCAGGAGTTTCAGACTCCACCAGAACAAGGCCAGTCATCAAGAGTCATTTCACAATCTGAGCCCATCATCACTCATCCACCATCCCAATGCAGATCTCTCTGCATTCCCGGGATTGTCCATGCTAAAGGATGTCCTCAGTATGATGGCCCTACTTATCTAGACCAGTGCACCTTATTCTGTGAACCTCATGGAGCAAATTGCCACAAAAGCTGCGTCAACTACCGCAGATTTGAATCCAGCTCCAGCTCAGATGATTACGGGATGAATCTATCCTCTCCGTAATCTCCGCCGCATGTCTTGTCTTTTTATGTAAAAGATAAAGTTAGGGGGTCCTGTCCCTACTTTACTTTATTAAAGTAGCTTTTGCTTTTATGTCTTGTCTTTTTATCTAAAAGATAAAGTTAGGGGGTCCTGTCCCTACTTTACTTTATTAAAGTAGCTTTTGCTTTTATGTCTTGTCTTTTTATGTAAAAGATAAAGTTAGGGGGTCCTGTCCCTACTTTACTTTATTAAAGTAGCTTTTCTGTCTTGTCTTTTTATGTAAAAGATAAAGTTAGGGGTCCCTATCCCTACTTTACTTTATTAAAGTTGTTTGCTTTATGAAAAGATGAGGGTCCTGTCTCACTTTTCTAAATTTGGCTTTATCCCGTTGTAATTCCTATATAAGGGAGCCTCCTCTTAGTTCTTCACTAAGTTAGAGGTTAGCCTTAAAGTAATATATTGAGTGTTCTATTATCCATGTCTCTCTAAACTCCTCTTTCTTAAGTTCTATGGAGCTCTGAAATAGATAAGAAAAAGAATAAGGAAAATTTTTAAAACGAATTTGTTCAAAACCAAGTTAGTATGCTCTACACTTGCCTTTGTATGAAGGATCCTGTGTATCAGAACACTTGAGACGGTCTTTAGCTGTTTTCTTATCTGGTTTGGTACCCGTTTTAAGCTAAGGAAAGCTGTTTTAGGGTTGTATAACCTAGCAAAGAAAACTGGTTTGAAGAGTCTCAAGGGTGCTCGGATTGAAGAGCTCGGACTGGTCGTCTCAAGGGTGCTCGGATTGGTATACAGATTTACTACCAGGATTCCCAGGATCCTGAGGATGACTTTTTACCGCTCAGTCAACTCCTCCAGGAGTTTCAAACTCCTCAAGGAAGGAATGGGTTGAACTGACAATTGAGTGGAGGATGAAGGAACTGACTGGATGTGGAAGACAGGGGAATAGTCTTCGGGTTCAGTAGATGAAGTTGAGCTAAGGAAAGCTGTTTTAGGGTTGTATAACCTAGCAAAGAAAACTGGTTTGAAGAGTCTCAAGGGTGCTCGGATAAATCGTCTAGCAAAAAAGGTCAATGGCAACCCAAAATAACATTTAGGGAAGGTCAATTCACAACTAGATCGCAATTCTTTGATGGAAATGATTATCGTTATTCGAAAACTACGATGATAATATACTTGCAAGCATTAGATTATGAGATATAGGAAATTGTTTGTGATGGTATGATGTGAACCATCAAGGGAATACCATTAAAGTTTCAAGTAATCCTTTGCACATTCATGGAGGCCCAATTACAAGAGCTAGAGCCAAAAAGATGCAAGCTGTTTTAAATGGATGAATTGAGAAAATGTGGACTGAAAATGTAATTCAAGATACAAGACTTCATGAATTGGTCTAGGAGAGAAGACAATGCATTGTTGGCATTATTCAAGCTATTGGACAACCAAATACACAATTTGGATCCAATGCAGAAAGGGCAAATTCAGAATAGAAGTATTCCAAAATACGTTATACTGACGGAAAGGGTTGGATTGTTTACAACTTCATACCAATCAACAAAATGAGAACTAATGTGCAAACTATATACCATTGGAAAGATAATTAAGTTAGTTTCCAATGCACTGTACAGAGCTGGATTTGGAGTTCTCTAGAAGGAGTTATGACCAATTTATTATAGCTTATTCAAGCTTTGGAATTCCAACGACTCTTTTGTTTATTCAACTTCATTTATTTGTTTTGTTTCAAGTTTGTCAATGTGTTAGGTAAGTCTATCATCAATGATAGTGGGTTAGCATTAAGTTTGTCAATGATAGCATTAATTATGGTAGGCTAGCATTAAGTTTGTCAATGACTAGCATTAATAATGGTGGGTTGGTGAAGACTTTTGAAGCACCCTTTGACAAACCTATGCTTGGAGGGTTGTTCCAATGTTTCCATTTGTATTTTCAGGATCTTGGGTTTCTTTTAGCCGAGATTAATGTTATCTGAATTTGAAAGAATTATTCTTTCTTTGGTTCTTTTGAGAACCAGTGAACTTATCAAGAATTTTCATTCTTGTGGCGTTCCAAAACTAGACTTATCACTCACTTTCTCATCTACATCTTGAGTGTGGCGTCAATATAATTCTCCATACCTCTGGTTCATGTTTTCTTAAGCATTGGGTCAAGGTTTTGTTTGTCATAAATTTGTTTAGAACTTTCTTGCGAAGTTGAAACTACAAATTAAGTGTGGGTTTCAAATTTTCATTGTGGGATTCACATCATTTGGTATCAGAGCTAGTTTCTAATCCGGTTTGAATCAAGTATTCCTACTTTCGTCAAATTGAATTTTAGTTATTCATTTATTGATTAGCTGCTGTTGAATTTACTGATTATGCCATTATTTGGTGGGATCAACTTGTTTTGAGTAGGAGACGAAATCGTGAAAGGCCTATAAACACTTGGGAATAGATAAAGGCCATCATGAGGAGGAGATTTGTTCCTAGTCATCATTATAGGGAGCTGTACCAAAGGCTTCAAAGTCTTACACAAGGTTCCAGAAGTGTGGAAGATTACCACAAGGAGATGGAAATAATCATGATTCGAGCCAACATTGAAGAAGAACGAGAGGCCACTATGGCCAGATTTTTACGTGGTTTAAATTAAGATATTGCTAATGTGGTTGACTTGCAGCACTATGTTGAGTTGGAAGACATGGTTCACATGGCCATGAAAGTGGAACGACAACTAAAAAAGAAAGGTTCCACTAGAACCAATTAGGGTTCATCTTCCTCATGGAAGTCAAAATGGAACAAAGATGAAAACGTTGTTTCAAAGCTTAAGATTGAGCCATTCAAGGAGCATAAAGAGGGAGGCAACCAAAGCAAAGGTAAATATGATTCCCAACACTCTAGAAATAGAGATATTTAGTGTTTTAAATATTTAGGGACAGGTCATATTGCATCTCAATGCCCAAATAAGAGAGTAATGATCTTAAGGGATGATGGTGATGTTGAAACCAAAGTGAATCAGATAATGATCCTATGCCACCTTTGGAGGATGCTAATGATGGTGTAGAGTATCATGTCGATGGTAAATTGATGGTTGCTAGGCGTGCTCTCAACGTGCAAGTAAAAGTATATGCAGAGGTACAACGTGATAACATCTTCCATATTAGATGCCACATCAAAGATAAGGGATGTAGTATGATAATTGATAGTGGAAGTTGTACTAATGTGCCTAGCACTAGTTTAGTTGAAAAATAAGCTACAATGGCTGAATGATTGTGGGGAAGTTAAAGTAAATAAACAAGTGCTGGTTTCATTCTCTATTGGGAGATACAAGGATGAGGTTCTATGTGACGTAGTACCCATGCATGCTGGACACATTCTTTTGGGGCGACCTTGGCAATATGATAGGCATGTGACACATGATGGTTACTTAAATAGATATTCTTTTGTAATGAATAAAAAGCAAATCACTCTTGTACCATTAACACCTAGGCAAGTGTATGAGGATTAAATGTCAATACAAAAAGAGAGTGATACAAAAAAAGAAAGTTAGAGTACAAAAGAAAGAGAGATTGAGAGCAAAGCAAGTGGAAAGATAGAAAAAAATATTGTTGAGAGAAAAGAGAGGCAGCAAGTGAATTTGTTTGCAAAAGGTTAAGAGGGCTTTCTTTTCAAAACAGCTTATCATTGTACTTTTGTACAAAGAGGCTTGTTTACATACTAATGAGCTTAACTTTTCTTTGTCTAGTGCTATTGTGACTCTTTTGCAGGACTTTGATGATGTGTATCCAAATGAAGTCCCTAATGGTTTGCCACCTATTAGGGGAATTGAGCATCAAATTGACTTTGTTCCTAGAGCTACCATTCCTAATAGACCCGCATATAGAAGTAACTCTTGGCAAAGGGAGAGCATGAGTCCATGTACGGTACCAGTTCTGCTAGTGTCCAAAAAGGATGGAACATGGAGAATGTGTGTTGACTGTCGTGCAATCAATAAAATCACTGTAAAGTATAAACATCTTATTCCTAGACTTGATGATATGCTTGATGAATTGCACGGTTCTCGTGTGTTTAGTAAAATTGATCTTAAAAGTGGATTTCATCATATTAGGATTAGAGGGGGAGATGAGTGGAAAACTGCCTTTAAAACAAAATATGGTTTATATAAGTGGTTAGTGATGCCATTTGGGTATCTAATGCACCTAGCACTTTTATGAGGTTAATGAAGCATGTTTTGCCTGCTTTTATTGTTAAATTCGTAGTTGTCTATTTTGATGATATTTTGATCACATTGAACATTTGCAAAGTGTATTGACTGTTTTAAGGAAGAAAAAGTTGTATGCTAATTTGAAGAAGTGTTCATTTTGTACAAATCAGATTGTTTTTCTTGGTTATGTTGTAAGTGCTAAAGGAATTAAGGTTGGTGAAGAGAATGTAAAGGCTATTAAGGAGTGGCAGGTTTGGCTAGTTTTTATAGAAGATTTGTGAAAGAGTTTAGCACCCTTGCTGCACTATTAACTGAAATTGTGAAGAAACATGTGGGATTTAAGTGGGGTAGTGAACAAGAAAGGGCATTTAATCTAATCAATGAGAAATTGGTTTTTGCACCATTGCTTGCTTTACTTAATTTTACTAAAACTTTTGAAATTGAGTGTAATGCTTCAGGTATAGGTACTGGAGCCGTTTTGGTGCAAGAAGGGCATCCAATTGCCTATTTTAGTGAGAAATTAAGTGGAGTAGCCCTAAACTATCCTACCTGTGACAAGGAGATGTATGCATTGGTGAGAGCATTGGAAACTTGGCAACATTATCTTCTACCTAAAGAGTTTGTTATAAGTTACATAAGAGACATGCCAAATGGGTTGAATTTATTGAGTCATTTCCTTATGTGATCAAATATGAACAAGGTAAGGAGAATGTGGTGGCTGATGCATTATCTAGAAGGTATGCACTTATCTCTACATTAAATGCAAAGTTGTTAGGATTTGAGTACATTAAAGAATTATATGTTAATGATCCTGTTTTGCTAATGTGTTTAATGCTTGTGAGAAAGTTTAATTTGGTACGTTTTATAGGCACGATGGGTTCTTATTTAGAAAAAATAAATTGTGTGTGCCTAATTGTTCTTTGCGTGAATTGCTTGCGCGTGAAGATCATAGGGGAGGTTTAATGGGACATTTTGGCATTGCAAAGACTTTAGATGTTTTAAAAGAACACTTCTTTTGGCCACATATGAAATGTGACGTTGAAAGAATATGTGATAAGTGTATCACTTGTAAACATGCTAAGTCTAGAGTTTTACCCCATGGATTGTATAACCCTTTGCCCATACCTAGTGAACCTTGGGTTGATACTTCTATGGACTTTGTTTTGGGTTTACCTAGGTCAAAAAGGGGAAAAGATTATGTTTTTGCTGTTGTTGATAGATTTTCAAAAATGGCACATTTCATTCCATGTCACAAAACTGATGGTGAAACAAACATAGCTAATTTGTTTTTCTACGAAATAGTCAGATTGCATAGAGTACTAAGGAGCATAGTTTCATATCGAGATGCTAAGTTCTTAAGCCACTTTTGGAAAATTTTGTGGGGTAAGTTGGGTACTAAACTTTTGTTTTCTGTTACTTGTCATCCACAAACTGATGGACAAACTAAGGTTGTCAATAGAACTTTGTCTACTTTGTTGCGTGCCATTATTCAAAAGAACTTGAAAACTTTGGAAGAATGTTTGCCACATGTTGAATTTTCTTACAATAGAACTATCCATTCAGTTACTAAATTTTCACCATTTTAGATTGTATATGGTTTTAATCCATTAAATCCTTTGGATATATTACCTTCACCTATTGATGAGCATGCTAGTATGGATGGTAAAAAGAAAGCTGAATTCGTCAAGCAAATGCATGAGAGAACGCGACAACACATAGAAAAGAGAATTGAACAATATGCTACTCAAGCCAACAAAGGACGTAAGCAAGTGGTTTTTCAACCTGGAGATTAGGTTTGGGTGCATATGAGAAAGGAGAGGTTCCCAGCACAAATGCATTCCAAGTTGCTTCTAAGGGGAGATGGTCCATTTTAAGTGGTTGCAAGGATCAATGACAATGCCTACAAATAGGATCTTCCTGGTGAGTATAATGTGAGTGCTATTTTTAATGTTTTTGATCTTTCTCCTTTCGATGTAGGTGAAGATTCGAGGATGAATCCTTTTGAGGAGAGAGGGAATGATGAGAACCATCAAGGGAATATCATTAAAGCTTCAAGTGATCCTTTGCACATTCATAGAGGCCCAATTACAAGAGCTAGAGCCAAAAGGATGCACGCTGCTTTAAATAGATTAATTGAGAAAACATGGACTGAAAATACAATTCAAGAGGTAAGACATCATGAATTAGGCTTGGAGAGAAGACAAGGCATTTTTGGCATTATTCAAGCTATTGGGCAGCTAAATACACAATTTGGATCCAATGCAGAAAGGGCAAATTCATAATACAACTAGTATTGATTAAGCTAGAAGTAATGTGCAAGCTATATACTGTTGGAAATATAATTAAGTTAACTTTCCAATGCATTTTACAGAGCTGGATTTGGAGTTTTTTAGAAGGCGTTATGACCAATTTATTACAGCTTGTTTAGGCTTTGGAATTCCAACGACTCCTTTGTTTATTCAACTTCATTTATTTGTTTTGTTTCAAGTTTGTCAATGTGTTAGGTAAGTCTACCATCAATGATGGTGGGTTAGCATTAAGTTTTTCAATGATAGCATTAATTATGGTAGGCTAGTATTAAGTTTGTCAATGACTAGCATTAATAATGGTGGGTTGGTGAAGACTTTTGAAGCACTCTTTGACAAACCTATGCATGGAGGGTTGTTCTAATGTTTTCATTTGTTCTAAACTCAGCAACCTTACTATGTAAGACAATTTTAGAGATTATTCTTTCTTTGGTTTTTTTGAGAACTAGTCAAGAATTTGTATTCTTGTGGCATTCCAAAACTAGACTTATCACTCACTTTTTCATCTACATCTTGAGTGTGGCGTCAATATCAGTCTCCATACCTCTGGTTCATGTTTTCTTAATCATTGGGTCAAGGTTTTGTTTGTCATAAATCTGTTTAGAACTTTCTTGGGAAGTTGAAACTACAAATTAAGTGTGGGTTTCAAAGTTTCATTGTGGGATTCACATCATGGTCCTTTTATACTTACCATTAAAAATGAACAAGGGGAAGATATCCTAAAACCTTTCAATCAATGGAGTGAACAAGAAAGAAAAAGATATCTTTAAACTCTAAAGCAATGAATGTTTTATTTTGTTCCTTAGATAAGAAAGAATTTCATAGAGTTTCTGGTTGTTAAAAGGCTCGTGAAATTTAGAATAAACTTGAAGTTGTTTATGAGGGTACAAATCAAGTGAAAGAGTCTAAAATTGGTAGATATACTAGACAATATGAGTTGTTCCAAATAGAACAAAATGAGAGTGTCCATTCCATGTATACTAGATTTTTGGATATAGTAAACACTCTAGGAACACTTGGTAAGACATTTTCAAATAGAGAGAAGGTAAAGAAAATCATTAGGTCATTAGCAAAAGAATGGAGACCTAAGAGGACTACCATTGAAGAATCCAAAGATTTAAATACTTTACTTATTGATGATTTAATTAGCTCTCTTATTTCTTATGAAGAAGATTTGGCAGTTGAAAAATGTGATGAGTATAAAAAGAAGAAGAGCATTTCTCTTAGAGCTTTAAAACCTGAAGGTGATGAAGAAAGCAATTTCGAAGATGAAGACATGGCTATGATGGCCAGAAAATTTAGGAAGTTCTTCAAGAAAAACAGTGAGCGAAGAATATTTAAAAATTTCATAAATCAAAATGAGAAGAAAGATACAATCATCTGCTATGAATGCAAGAAGCCATGTCACATAAGATCATAATGTCATCTTCTCAACAAACTCAAGAAGAAGACAATGGCAGCAACTTGGGATGACAGTGATGAAGAAACAAGTGAAAATGAAGAATAACAAGAAATGTCAAACCTAGCTCTCATGGCAATAGGAGATGATGAACTTGATGAGGTAAATGATCATCCTACTTATGATCAGTTGTATGATTTTTTTAAGAATTGCATAATGATTTGATGAAAATTGGTAAGAAAAATGCATGTCTTAAGAAGAAAAATGTAGAACTCTCGAATTAAAATGAGTCTCTTAATGCAAAGGTTACATTTTTAGAATTAGAGAATAAAAAATTGCATGATGAGCTTATGTTTTCCAAAGAAAGCATTGTAGTTGAGCATAAGAATTCACTTGCTGATTATTTGAAAAATGAAAATGAAATGCTTAAGAAAAAGAGTATTGAGCTAAATGATATTATCTTAAAATTTACAAATGGGAAAAAGATCTTAGATAACTTGCTTGGCTCTCAAAAATGTGTTTTTGATAAAGGAGGACTTGGGTATAATCCTAACATAAAACAAAATTATTACAAAAATTATTTTGTTAAGGCTATCTCCAATGATCTTAAAATTGTGTATAATTATTGCAACAAAAATGGTCACATGAGTTATAGATGTCTCGTTAAGAGAAATGCATATTATAGAGTCAAATATATTTGGATTCCAAAAGGAATGTTAGCAACTTAGATATTTCTTCTATAGGGATCCAAGAAGAAGAAAAATAAATGATACTTAGACAGTGGATGCTCGAGACATATGATAGGAAATTATTCTTAGTTTTCAAGTTTCACCAAGATCGAGAACGGTGAAGATGTTTTTTTTAGAGACAATTCAAAAGGAAAAATTATTGGTATAGGTAATTTCGGTAAAGATTCTTCCACCTTTGTTTAAAATGTGTGTTTAGTTGAAAATTTGAAAAATAATTCGCTTAACATTATTCAATTATGTGATAAAGGTGATAAAGGTTATAAAGTTGTCTTTGATAAAACAAAATGTGTTATTGAAAATGCATGTGATGAAAAAATTTTGTTTGTTGGTAATAGATGTGGTAATGTATATACCATTGATAACCATCATTCAAATCCCAAGGCAAATTCCTCGACAATAATTAATCAAACTCATGCCTTTAGAATGGTTGTCCAATTATGAACAATTTCATCAAAATTCCAAACCCATACAAACTTCTGAAAGTCATTTTCAGAAGAATTCAGATGGAACTGCTCGTCTTACTTTCAAACCACCACCTAGTTCGTCTTTAGAACCACCCATATTATCTTTTACCTATTCTTCAATGATCACTTTTGTCCACACAGAACGAGAAAACCTACCCATTCAAGCCTTTAATGATCAAGGTTTTCCTATATACCCAGTAAAACTCCATGGACATTTCTTGTGGGATGTCCCAGCCTCTGGCAATTGTGATGCAGGTTGTCCTTGTTGGGAAGATATTGAAGAAGATGATGACGAACCAAAAAGACGAAAGCGCAAGTCTAAAAAGATCATTTATCCAGCTTGCCGCTATTATGCTGCTCATCCTAAAGATCCACCTGAGCGTAATTCTTAAGCACCTTTACCCATCTATGATAAAGGTCTTGCCTGGATCCAAAAACATGAACCCGCTTTGCTCAACTGCAGACTTCAATCAACCCATGAGACTACCCATGTTAGTCCCACTCCCAAAATACAGTCCTGTATGATGTTTTCCCCATCAACATCTACAGAATACCAAGCCCAGTTCCCACCTTTGGAAAAAAAAACTGACCAACAAAAGAATTTCATCTCCAAACCATATGTCCCCTCTGCAGTAACTCCTGCTGGCCATTTAGAAGAACATCGTTCTTTTGAGGCAGTCTTAAACTGGAAAACTCAAAATGTTGTTGCACAGAACCAAGCACTCACTACCTTGCATCATAAGGTAGATCACATTACACACAAAACCAACCAGGTTGAGAAAAAGGTTGATACTATCTCAAATAAGTTAAATCAGATTTATCAAAATCTTCATAACAGAGTTACTCAACTTGACTCTAAACTTCGGGCTATGCTTGCTCAACAAGTCTATAGTCCTGATTTTGATTAAAAAAAAGAAGCTGAGGTAAGAGCTTTGAAAGCTGAAATTGCCAGAATTGACTCAGAAATGGTCCAGCCTACCCTGTTTACAAGTTCTGCTCCATTACCAGTAATTAATCCTACCTATCATCCCTTCTTGCCATCTTTTTCCTCTCGCACATATGAACCTTCTAACCTTTTTGGTATGACCCATACTTTTTTTCCTCCACATCCACGACCTCAACCAAAACCAAATAAGACACCAAAACCAGCTCCAGTTCAAAAACCCATTCCTCCGCAAAATCCTCAGACCTCTAAATTTGAACCATCATCCTCTCCATCACCAACTTCTTTACCTGAATCTACTCCACCACCACCAATTCAAACTTTTATTTCCCTAGAAAAACAACCCATGTCCCAGTATTCTGCTCAACAACTTTCCCATTCACCATCTCTAGATTTCTCTACTAAAAATTCCCCTTCACAATCAGATTCATCATCCATTGGTCATCTGATTTGTCTGATTCAGACACTTCTGATTCAAATCTAACTGATATTTCCAAACTCCTCATGGCAGAACCTACTGAATAATCTGGTGCCACTGACCCTGGCCCAAAAACTGAACCTGTTGACACTGATGAAGAAAACCAAGAAACTGGTGAAACTGGTGAATCTTCTCAGTCAATGCCACCTCAGCCAAAAGTTTCTAAACCTTCCAATGGTCCATGGTTTACTTTTGATGATATCCCTCCAACAAAATGGAGAGAAAGACTACAAGAGTTGTCTGCTTGGATTGATCTCCAGATGTTAGCTCCAGATGCAACAACCCAATCTGTTCTAAGAGAATTCAGTACTCGGTTTACGGGTTCTCTTCGAGATTTGTTTGACAGTCTTGGACAATATCGACAACTTCAGTTCATCCAGATTTCTGATGTCTCTATGGCTTTAGCCATTCTCCATGATCAATTTATTGGAGAACCAAGTGCTACTTTTGACGCCGCAAGACGTGATTATCTCAACATGAAATGTTGTTCTCTCAACACAAAAGATCTTCATTACCACTACAAGCGAATGTCTTTGCTCTATTATAAGCTGAATGGATTCAATGATCCCACACTCAGGCATGTATTTCTAGCATCTCTTCCAGAAGAATTACAACCAGAAATTCAGCATCAGTTAGCTGCTCACAGGCTCAACATTGACACACTATCATTGGGAAAATTATTCCAGATTGCTCTGGGATGTCTTGACAAATTGTGTGAACAAAAGAAGTTCTTCTAGGAACTCATCAAAGACAAAAAAAACCTTTCAGATCTGCTTGCAAAAAGCCTTGGCTATCAAGTGCAAATATCCAAAGAAGTGTGACTGCTAGTAGACCCAATATCATACTTAGTGTATGTGCAAGATTTTAATCATGTCCCAAAGGAATCTCATTTGCTTGCAGTTTTTTGTTACTTAAGAGGAACCATAAATCTTGGCCTTTGGCATTCGAGGGGAACACAAATAGATTTACCACGCTATTCAGATGCCGACTTTTCCGGATATAAGGTTGATAAGAAAAGTACTAGTGGACACTCTCTAGTCTTTAAGGTTAGGTATATTGCAGTCGAAAGTTGTTGTGCTCAAGCCATATTGATAAAATACCTATCATGTGTGATAATACTAGTGCGATAAATATTTAAAAGAATCTTATTATCAAGAACGAAGCATATATAGATTATCACTTCTTAAGGGATCATGTTAAAAAAGGAGACATTGCATTAGAAATTGTTTCCACTAAAAATCAGCTTGCATCTTCACAAAACCTCTTAGTGAAGATCAGTTCATTAAAATTAGACATGAGCATGGCATGATAAATGTTGCACCTTAACATGTTTCTAAGATTGCTTTAATTGTATGCTATTTGTGATATATTTGATGTGCTTACTTATGTTTGAACTCATGAATCATGCATTGAAATGGCTTTTGAAACATTTCAGATTTAAGAAATGATCTTGAAATGAATCACTTTGCGGCCAAAAATTAAAATACATGTGCGGAATCATTAGTTGAAGAAAATAGACTATCGTTTAATTAATAAACAATTAACCATTTTAAGACAAAAACTTAAAGGGATGCATTCTGGACGATAACGGTTCGACGACAAAAGGATATCGGCTCACCATTTGTAAAGACAAATCTAGTATACATTTTGCCTGCTATCGGTTCACCGTTAACATGAAAACGATCAACCGATATCACGTTTGGTTCTGAATACTAGCAGTACGCTGATATTAAAATGACTCGTTGATATCATGTGATTATGCAACAGTAACCCTTCTTCTTCTTCATTTCATGATAACCCATCACCGTTATCTCTCCAAACAACAACTGTCAAGCTTTCTCTCTCTAGATTTCTCCACTTTCTTTGCTTCGGTTTGCAAAAATGAACCACCCAAATCATTCTAAAACCCCTAAACTCCATTTTTCCCTCATTAAATCACAATTTCATAGCCTAAATCACAAATCCCTAAATTGACACCCTAGGTTTCGTGATGGTTCACTCAATTTGGCTGGATTTTCTTCCATTTATGATCAAATTGAAACCATGAACATCTTCCTCTACCCCAAAACTTCATTTTAATCATTTCCTTTTCTTTTAAAACCAAAGTTTCCACAAATTTCAAAAAATCACTCTGTATGGCTGATGAAGGGCGTTTAAGACCTAAAAGACGGTTAAAACATAGGGCTAGCAGAAGTCCTACTAGTCCTACTCAATAGATTGCATTTTCCATCTCGTCCACTTGCCCGACATTTTCATCTCAGTTTATGTCACGTCAGGTAACCACTTTTTATTATGTTGAGTTGGATGCATTTGATGATCTTATAATAAGTGGGGGTAGTATTAGGAGCCTTTTGGAAGCAGCAGGATGGGCGAATGCTTTAACTATTGAGGAAAATGTGTATCCGAATCTTGTTTGGGTATTTTACTCAAACATGGAGATTTCGGCTTCTAGACAGAATAGGATTATCATAAATGTTGGTGGAGTTCCAATTGAGTTTGATATAGCAGATCTTAATAGAATTCTAGGAACTCTAAATAAAGGTTTCGTTATTTATACCTCTAGTAAGGATCTTCATTTTAATCACTTCCGACATGCTGATGGAGTTCGAAACATATGTAGGCGTAGAGACCTTACAGACGATATTTGTTCTCTTTTCTTTAGATCTCATCTCTTACCTCTTTCAGTTATAATTCTTTATAGTATTCTGCAGCATGTTGTTACTCTTAGATAGGGTCATACCAATGAGATAACTAGGTTGGATGTTGGACTTTTAAATTCTATTTTGCAGAGGAAACTGATTGACATAGGATACATCATTCTTAGTCATATGTTGCTCACACCTTTATTGAACAATTGCTTACTCCCTATGGTAGCATTATTACTAGAATCCTTAAGGAATTTCATGTACCTTTTTGGGAGCTTGTATTTGATGTGACTAAGAAGTTGGGTGGAGAGGCCATAACTGCCTTAGGATTTGATAAGAGACGTGGGCAATGGGGTAAGACTTCTTCTGTAAAAAACCAAGACACATTTGTTGCAGCTGAGGATGATCTGATGCTGAATAATATTTACATGGCTGATGAGCTTCCTGATTTTCGTTTGGGAGCGAGAGCTCAGATAGTAGCTCATCCTTTCGGAATAGAGACTTCAGCGGCACGTGCTTCAGCGACAGACATGGACACTAAAGAGTCTCATGGACCTAATGAGCCTTCTGTCTCTGAGCATTCTATGTAGCAAATTTTGAGTGAGATTCGATCTCTTTCTAAGTAGCAGAACGAGTTTCAATCTCAGTTTGTTGCGTTCCAAGCTCAGACACAGTCTCAATTTGCTACATTTCAGCTCCAACAGCAGCATATTCTCGATCAACAGTAGTAGATTATGGATACTCAGCAGCGTCTACTTTCTGCTCTTCATGTTTCACCACTGCGCTCTCCATCTCAGCCTCCTCTTTAGTTTATGTCTTTGTGTTTTCGCACATACATTACTGCACTTCTTTTGGATGATATTATTATATTATATTTTCACTTTTTATGATGATTGGATTACATAGTTGTTTAAAACTTAACTGGATGATTTTGATGCTTGATGGTTATATTATGGTTTTTTATGAAGTTGATATTATGGTTATATTATGGTTTAATGAAGTTGATATGCAGTTGCATTGTTGTTGAAGTTGAGATGATTTGAAAATATTTGGGAGTGTTTTTAGCCACTTTTGTAGTTGAGGGTATGCTTTCTTTTTTAAAGGGAAGGTTCTACCAAAATTTTTGCTCACACAAACTGGGTAATATCTATATTTATCTCTTTAGCCTTTTGAATTCTTTTCTTTTTTATAATGAAGGGGGAGATATATTCTTATAATATTGTGATTAATTGGCTAAATATACTTTTGGTTAAAAATTGACTGGCCATATACTTGAAATGTAAAATTGCATATTTAGGGGGAGGACTGCCCAGCGCTTATAAGCGACCAGGAGCTTTGGCTTGCCAGCGATGTGGGATAAGAGCTTATCATTCACTCTACCCTCGCCCTCGGGCCTTGGCTCTGATACCAACTTGGGCCGGGCCTAGCTCGTTTCTTTCAAGGTCATATAACCCAAAACAGACTTTTCTTTAGTCTTTAAAACAGGGTACCAAACCGTTTAAGAAATCATCATAAGTTTTCTGATGCACAAGATCCTTACGGGAAGGCAAGTGCAGAGCATACTCCCTTAAGGTTTCAAAATGAACAAATTTGATTCTTTATTCTTTATTCTTTCTCTAGAACTTCATTTGCAGAGAGAGAAGAGAGAGTTTAGAAATTCATAGCTTATGGGAACACACGAGAGTTTATTTCAAACTTCTATATCTTACAAGAGAGGGGAGATTTCTTTATATAGGAGAATTCTCGGGGAAGATAGGACAGGACCCCTATCGTTTACAAAGCAAAAGTAAAAGACACATTGTGACAGCGTTAATTATTACAAAGGACAAAGTGTGCTTTAATAATTAAAACATGACTTTGACAAAAGGAAAAACTTAAAGCAAAAGCAAGCTTTAATAATTATACAGGACAAAACCATAAAGTAAAACATAATTATTACAACAAGACAAACTACTTTATGGAGAGCAGAGATTCATATAGTCGTCTTCGGATGAGCTGTCAGTTTCATCTGGGTCAGTGTCACGGTTGCTTTTTGGGAAAAATGTCTTGGAGAGCTTTGGATGCTTACAACGGGGACCACGGCAAGGTGGGTAAGGGCAATCCCGTCTGTATCCTGGTGCTGATGACTGGGACTTGGGGCTTAGTATCTGAGTTGCCTTATCAACTTTTGGGGGTTGAGATGATGATCCTGGTTCATACATGGTTGGTTGTGGAAACTGTTGGAGATGTTGGCTTAGAGGAAGGAATTCTTCCTATGGGTCTTGTGAGCCTTGGTAAAGGAAGTCAATGTAGTCTAGTTTTTCTTCCTTGATGATGATGCCTGTGGACTTTGGTTTGGATATGGCGGATGGAGTAGAGATCATGATGAGGTCATGTTGTGGGCCTAAGGAGGTATGAAAGATATCTCGGTGTGATGGAGTTTGATGGCTTAATTGACAAAGGTAGTTGTGCAGGTTGGATTGAATTTCATTGTCAATGACGGCTGGGTGAGGTGCGGTAAACCATTCATATACCTAGTCTTGAGTCCAAAAGAGATTTGTATCTGGATGCTGGAAGTAGATGAATGATAAAGATGATGTGCGCGTTCAAGGTTGTAAATCTCTGATAGTTGCTGGAGCTTCTTTCTCCACCATGGTATTGGGGAGAACCATTCAAGTAATGTCCAGGTGAGAGAGGTGGCTTTGTCCGGATTAAGGAGATTGTTCAAAGTGGGAATGATGGGTAGGACTAACTTGGTGGCACAAAGAACGGTTAGGCACCAGATGTACCATAACTCATCTTCAGTGATATCTCTGGATGGATCAAAGGTTAAACTTGTAAGGAACAGATTTGCTGGGTGGAAGGTGGAAAATGGAAATGAGTCTGCCAAAAGGTAAGCTTTCATGAAGAAGCGGAAAACAGCTTTCCTAGCAAACTCTTGGATAGCAAAGACAGAAGAGAAAGTCTTGTCAAGGGGAAAAGTTTTCTTGATGATAGCTTTTGGCGGGAGTGAAGTGGCCATGGAGATGAGCGGAAATTGGTATGTTGTGGAAACCAGGGTTAAAGGTTTTTCTGGTTTTGAGAGCCTAGATAGCATATCAGGGATAAGGTTCTAAGACCCCTTTATATGCTTAACCGAAAAATCATATTTTGAAAACCAATCTTTTAATCTAAGTAACAACTTTTCTGGAACAGTTTTACCTTTGAAATTGAGAATATTGGGGAAGGCTGAACTGTCCATGCGGATGAGAAAATGATGTCCAATAAGATGATACTCAAACTTTTTGATGTCATTCTTCACCGCTAAGATTTCTTTGAACACTCTATGGTAGTGCTTCTGTGTGTCAGAAAATTGTCCACTATCGTAAGCGATAAAATGTTCTTTTCCATTGATTTCTTCAAGGAGGATGGCACCCCATGATTCATCACTTGCGTCGGTCTGCAGTATGCGCTTTCCATCAGTAATCAACTTTAAGGGAGGCGGATTTTGTGCAATTTGCTTTAGTGTAGTGACAGCAGTTGAGTGGTCAACATTCTACTCTGGGGTATTCTTTTTCAATAAAGCCGAGAGGTGGTGAGTATAGCGGTTCACATCTGGAATGAAATCTATGATGTAATTGATAATGCCGAGAAATTGTTGAACTTGCTTTTTGGAAAGGTGCTGATCTGGAAAGTGAAGCAACTCTTGGGCAATGTGCCTTCCTGGCTGGTAATGGCCGTCTTTTATGATCATACCAAGGAATTCAATGTTATCCGTGGCAATGGTGCTTTTCTTAGCGGACAGCATGATTCCATGACTTTGGACAAGATCATAGAATTGAGTTAACAGCTGGCGATGTTCATCATGTGATCCTGAAAAAAGCAAGATATCATCAATGTAAATCAATGCATGGTGCAGGATAAGGTGAAAGATTTTGACCATGGATTTTTGAAAATAAGATGGGGCAGTTTTGAGGCCGAAGGGTAGCACTGTCCATTGAAAATGGGCATTTGGGATACAAATGGCAGTTTTGTAACGCTCAGAGGGTTCAATGCGTAATTGCCAAAAACTGGATTTTAAATCAAATTTTGAAAAGATTTAGCCATTTTTGAGAAAAGTAAACATGCTTTGGCGTCAGGGCAAAGGAAACTTGTCATCTTGCAAAAACATATTTAGTGGCTGATAGTCAATGATTAGGCGTTTCTTTCCTCTGACAATTTCAGAATGCTTTTCAACATAAAAGGCTTGGCAAGCCCATTGAGAACTCGTGGGCTCGATTAGACCTTGGGCTAATAGTTGTGAACATTCCTTTTGGGCTAGGAGTAAGTCAGAAGGGCTCATTCCTTGATGAGTAGCTTTGGTCGGGTTAATGTCTTCATTTAGTTTGAAAGGTAACTTAATGAAGAAAGACGGATTTTTCCACAATGGATGTGGATGGGTGAACTTAGAATGGGACTCTAGACAGAAACTAAAAAGTTTGGTTGAAATATCCTGGTAGGACTGGGGAGTGTCAGACAAATTGTAGAGTTTCATAATGTCTGTGAATGGTTTGAACATGGACTTGACTCGGATTCTAGTGGGAATGATTTGGAGGTGTTTGATTTGGTGAAGTATGTCAAATCCTAACAAGATATCCTTATTAGGAAGAGTTGAACCGATAACCTTGGTCCAAATGACACAATTTGGGAAAATTTGAATACCAATGGGTTTGGTGGTAATCAAAGAGGTGGTAAAAAATTTGCCATTAACAGCCCTGAAATTTTCTTCATACTTTGTCCAGTATTTGGGTGGAAGAATGTTGGGGTTTAACATGCTGCGTTGAGCGCCAGTGTCTATGAGACCAATTGCTGGAATGGGCCTTTGGAATTTTGAGGGCAAGATATGGAGTTTGATGGAGGGTATAGGAACAGTAGTGTCAAGGGACAGTAACTGTTGGTGGAAAATAACTTGGGACACATCACTGTCGGATTCATCGGAGGAGTTTTGCAGAGCAAACACGGTTTCATCATTGGGTTCATCTTATTCAGAGAAATAAAATTCCAGTTCTTCCGTCTCTGGGGAGTAGTCTGTAGTGGCTTGAAGATGCTCGACGAGCCGAATGGATTTTTCTCGTTTGTTAAGACAATCTTTGGCATAGTGACCTTTTCGTTTACAGATAAAACATCGGCTTGAATTTTTTCGTTTGAATTCTCTGGAAGAAGATGATTTCTTTCTGAAGAAGCGGTAGGGCTTTCTAGATCGGCGAGATTTTGATGAAAATTCTGGATGTCTGAATTTCTAAAAATGTCTTTTCTTCTTAGGACTGCAATCACAATCCTTTTTCTTTTGGCATTTGAATTGCAAGTAGGGTTTTTTGCAGGCACTCCTAAATGGTTCTTTATCTTTCAACAGTTCTTAGAAAAATTGTTTCTGCTCGCAAAGTTTGTCAAGGCATGTCTTGGCAATCTGGAAGATTTTGCCAAGAGAGATGTTGTCAATGATGAGATTGGATGCTGTGAGTTGCCGTTGTATGTCGGGTTGGAGCTCTTCTGGAAAGGAAGCCAGAAAGACATGCTTTAAGGTTGGCTCGTTGAATCCATTAAGCTTATATAACAGCAAGGACATTCGTTTGTAATGGAAGTCAAGATCCTTAGCATTGAGTGAGTAGCATTTCATGTTGAGATAGTCTCGTCTTACAGCTTCAAAAACTGCAAATGGGTGGCCAAGGAATTGATCATGAATAACCGCAAGGGCACTTGAGACTTCTGGTAATTGAACAAACTGTAATTGTCTGTATTGGCCTAAAGAATCAAACCAATCTCGTAGAGCACTCGTAAAACGGGTAGCAAATTCTCTAAGGACTGATTGAGTGGTTGCTCCTGCCCGTAGCATTTGGAGGTCAATCCAGGCAGACATTTCAGTAAGTTGTTCACGCCACTTAGAAGATGGAATATCATCAAAGGTGAACCATGGACCATTTGATGGTTTTTGACTGGTTTGAGTTGGAGGGGGTTGGTTTGTTACAGAAGATTCAGGTATTTCTTCTTCAATATCGGAGGGAATATCAACATATGGTTCTATGTGAGAGGTTTGACCTTGGTCAGGTTGATCAGGTTGGGCCATCAAGATTCTGGTGATATCAGCATAGGATTGTTCAGAGTCACTGGTTGATAGGGAAGATTCTGTGTCAGTCTCAGTATGGCTAGTTGAAACGGCTAGATTCGAATCAGAAGTTTGATCGTCTGTAGGAGAGGAGTGATCTACTGTGTGGGCACTATATTGGTGCATGGGTTCTTTGTCTTTGGACTGTGTTTGAGGTTGGAGTTGAGGTGGCGGTGGAGGTGCTGGCGGGGATGCCTGCGTATAACTGGAAGACTGTTGTCCAGGAATGGACATGGCTGGTTGATGAATTTTGACAGGCCGTGGTTGAGGTTTAAGTTTTGGTTTAGGTTTAGCTGGTGGTGGTAATGAATTGTCTTTGAAGAGAGTATGGGTCATGCCAAATAGCTTGGAAGGATCATACTGTTTGATGGGAGAAAGCATAGAGGCAAATGGATGATAGGTTGGACCTATGGAAGGTATCGGTGGTGATGTAGTAAAAAGAGTAGGTCTTTGTTTTTCAGATTCAATTTGATCAAGCTCAGCTTTTAAGCGTCTGATTTCCCTTTCTTTTTGGTCAAATTCTGGGACATAGTATCTTTGGGCAACCATGGCTCGTAACTCTGAATCTAGTTGACCAATTCTGGATTGAAGATTTTGATGGATCTGCTGCATCTGTGCAGTAATAGAGTCAACTTTCGTCTCAATATGTTCAGTGCGTAAACTGATTTTCTCAACTTTTGAATTGATATGCAACAAAGCATCATTCTGTGCTCTGGCATTTTGGGTTTGCCAGTTGAGGACCGATTCAAAAGGCTTTGGTGGATCAAGGTGGCCAGAGGAGGTAATAGCTGAAGGGATAAAGGGCTTGGACACAACATTTCGTTGTGAATCTGTGTGAGTTTCTAAAGGAGGAAAGGAAGAAGAGTAATCTGAAGAGGTAGAGGAAAACATCATACAAGCCAGTGGTTGTACGATAGGTGTTGGGTTTGGGAGTGGTGATGGAATCTCAGATTTGCAATGCTTTGCAAGCCATTTGAGTTCATTTTGGTAGATGGGTAATGGAGCTGGTGGAGGTGGAGGATCTTTTGGTGATTTGGGTTCACAGTGTTTGCATGGGACTGGAGGTTTTTTCTTTTTGGGTTTCTTTTTCCTTTTTTTTTTTAGGGGGAGTAAGGTTTGTCATCATAAAAAAAGGGGAGAATGTTAACATGTATGTTTCCATAATAATGATTTTGATGATAACAAACACATTTTAAGTTGATTAAATATGAAGAAGCCGTTAAACATATCAAATCTCTTAAGTCATGTAATGAATTGAGCATGGAATAAATTTATGATAATAAACAGTTTCCGGTTAACTTAGAAAATAGCTAACCGATTACACTGAGGCAAGATTACAACCTCTCTAGATGCAATCGGCTAACCGTTAGTGTGTAAACGGCTAACCGTTATCGAGTAAAAATTGAAGTTTTGTTTCTGGATCAAAACGGTTAACTGATATCGAGTAAAATTGAAACTTTAGCTTTTGAACACTACAAACCAACGTTTAGAAAACAGTAAGCTGATATCTTTTTTGCAGGTTACTGGAAGCTAATGGTGATCTGACATCTAGAAAACGATGATATGACAATTTGAATTTCGGTCCAATGGTAACTTACTCAAGTCAAAACGGTGATCCAACAATGTCTAACGGTGATCCGATTACGAGCTGAAAGTCAACAACGGCTAGTTTTAAGTTTCAATTATAAAGAGGCTAAATCAAATTCAAACAAGAGAGATTCTACAATCATTATTGAGCTTCTTATTAAGTACACAATTCTTATTACGCTTCAACTTGTCATTGTTTTATTGATTTGTGTGAGAGAAAATTCATTTGTAATCTTTATTTTTGAGTGATTGTAAGTGTGGAAAACACTTGGGTTAAGAGATTTGAAATTATCTCTTGTTGTAAAGGTTGATACATGAGAAGTCAATTGAAGGCTTGGATAGTGGATATAGGCAAGGTTGGTCGAACCACGTAAAAAACCCTATGTTTGAATCTCTCTTTCCTTAACTCCTTACTTTTAACTGTTTTAGTTTTTCATTACTGCCTTGAATTTGTTTTATATTTGCATTATTTTCATTCAAACATTCATAATTTTTTAGAAATCTCATTCACCCCCCTCTTGAATTACACACTTAGAATTTCATGTTTGTTATCTTCAAGATCAACATTATGGAAACGTATATGTTAATAGATACACTAAAAAAGACAAACAAATAATGCTTTATTTTGATTGAATTCTCTAATGCCCAATATAGGATAGAAACATCTATTATATAGTATGAGAGATTTGCAAGAATAGCTTGATTATAGGAACAATGCACTCTCCCATAATTATGCTATTAATTTATTCTTAAATTACGGAAATTACCAAACGTATTCTAGAAAATAAAAGTCAATGCAATTGTAACTTATGCCATGCACGGAAAGATCATGATTTTGTTGTAACATTAAATTACCAAAAGAATTTTAAAAAAATAATCCATAAAAGAAAAAGAGAGGCTTACATGATTAGTAGAAAGTGAGTGGCTTACCGAAGATGACCGCTGGTAGGCTGGTGACTTGGCGTGGCACAGCATGGCGTGGGGCTACTAGGGGCTGAGTTCAGTTGGAAGGGTTACGAGACAGATGAGTT
This sequence comes from Citrus cavaleriei, assembly GCA_030448925.1. Classification (NCBI taxonomy): domain Eukaryota; kingdom Viridiplantae; phylum Streptophyta; class Magnoliopsida; order Sapindales; family Rutaceae; genus Citrus; species Citrus cavaleriei. The sequence continues at coordinate 5,780,919 of JAUJEN010000396.1, read as the reverse complement.
GTGAGAGAGAGGGTCGGTGTTGGGATTTAACTTGGGGGATTGCCATCGGATGAGTATTTTAGATTTTTAGTTTTTTATTTTTTGGTTTAAATGAAAAATCCGATCTGTATATTATAGAAAATTTTCAGGGATATCAAAATTATATTATAGGTTTTAGGGATATTCAAAGACTAAAGATATTGTGAATAGACTAATTAATTTAGGGATATTTTTCAACTTGTGTTACAATTTAGTGTAAAATTTACATATTATTTTTTTTCCAATTTTTTTATCGGTTTCACAGCCCGGCTAGTTTTCACTATGTTCCACCCATAATTTTAACCACTCATTAAATAAGGAAGAGGTAAGGAGAAAAAAAAGAAGAAGAAGAAGAAGATATGGAAAGGACTCCAATCCTTTATTATTCCAGATGCAGGGATGAAATCTTAAACTTAATTTACAGGGAGCAACTTAACAATAATCAACATAATTGATCATAGTTTCAACTTATAGGTCATTTTAATTAAATTCATAGAAGCAGGGTTTTACATTTTTCAACTCATGAGGACATTTAATTAAGTTCATGCTGTAGGAGATTATTTAATGAAACGGGCCGGCGGCCCTTGCCCTATGCCAGAACCGTCCATAACTAAATGGTTCGTTTAAAGGAAGCAAAAGAACGTCAACACATGTTCCGGATCTCCCAGAATCATCCTATGACTTATATTAATCAATATGAGATCGTAAAATAATCGAAGAATCTTGTTGCAAATGAGAAACTCCGCCGCTGGAATCGTATTTCTACAGTAATTAATTGCAGGAACTCAATTAGCCTAGCTACAGCAAGGTGATCGGTATAATGAATTCCATCTTCTTTGCTCAAACCCTACAGCAAGCAGAAGCGGAGCCACATTTAGCTCTATGAATCAAACTCTTGCTTTACCGATATAACACTCAGTTTCGGAGAATGTACTTCAATGTGAATTCATTAGTATTAGTGTATTACCATTGATTATATAGCCAGGCATGGGAAATAAATTAAATACATACAACTAATTCACAATTTTTCGAAAACGCAATATATTAAACAGCTTAATTGGTTATACAAGAGTACTATATGAAGAAACTTGTTACTTGATTGAATTGAGACATCCTCTGCCACCCACAGTCAAAACTGAAATTATAAGACAATGATCTAAAAGGATTCTTTACCGGGTTAAAATTTGTAACCAGAAACTTAAAATTTGCAGCAACAAGTACAAATGATAAATGGATTCTTAAATGCTAAACAACTCAATCGGTCAGAGAATTTACTGCTTTCTGAAGATTGGTTTGATTCACCCTATCCTGCATCATGCATTGATTTACATTGATGATATCTTTCTACGTGTTCAAAAAATCTTGCAAGAACGACATCAAAAAAAAGATCATCTTATTCCCATAATTTGACCAAAAAGAAAGGAAATCGATTGAACTTTTTTGGAAAGGTCTTAATCTGAAAGTAAAACTTTTCGATGTCTTTCCAGTAATGGCCATCTTAAAATGAGTAGCAAATTCTCTAAGGACTGATTGAGTTGTTGCTCCCGGCCTTAGCATTTGTAGGTCAATCCAGGCAGACATTTCAGTAAGTCGGTCACGCCAACTATAAGCGTACTTCCACCAACTATAAGCAGTCTGGAAAAAATGGTGAATTACTTGAACAATTTAGAAATTTGATTAATGATAAGTTCATGATACCAAACTCGGCTATGGTTTGATGGTATAGCAGAAGAACAACTACAAGAATATCTTGATAATTCTACCAATTTTATTCCATGCGAAACTAGCAAGTAACGGAGGATCAACCACAGGGTGGAAAAGAAGAAAGATGTTTTGCATATTTGGGCAAATTAAAGAACTAAACAAGTCTTAAAAACCAACTAAAGTTCCAATTTGAATTTGGAAGTGACAAAGCCACAGTGTTGTTGTCAAGAGACAAGTCTTAGAAGACTTTGACAAAAGGTCTGTGACTCTGTTCTAAAAGAAATTGTATGAGTCAACTTTTCCGAGGAAATTTTTAACCCACATTAATTTCAAGTTACAGGATGATTATCAACCACATCAAAAGAAACATCAAAAGAAACATATAGGTACATGACATACTAGAAAAATAATATAGAGCGTGTGAGACAGACAAATTAAAATAAGCAAGAGAACGTTAACATATATTTGATCATTTATGAATCAATTGTGCAAGAGTCAAGCTAAATGGAATAGTTCATGAGGTTCACAGCATACAATGCCTTTGACACTTTCCATAAACATTAAGCTTATGAACAGGCCAAAACTGAAACCAATACAATGCTTCCAATTAAACGGAAGTGACCTGTATTCCAGAATAAGTTCCCTCGAGGTTTCTACTTTCTAGAATCCCAATCAATCAAATTGTGGGATAAATAAAAATTTATAACATGATAAAAGACACTTATTTCATCAAGTATGTAAATAGCAGAACAGCAAATGAATAATGAAAATTTTTATACCATCAATAAGACAATAATAAGATCTCAGTACCAAAGTTCAACCAAAGAAATAAAATAACATGAAAATTTTTATACCATCAATAAGACAACAACAGGATTTCAATATCAAAGTTCAACCAAGAAATAAAAAACAAGACCAAACACTGACTCAGAGATCTTTACAAGAGGATGAAAACTAAAACATTAAAAAGAAATCCAAATAAAGTAAGATTATCATTTTTTAATTCTATTTTCTCATCTGCTTGACTTTGTGCCAGCCTTTCTTACATGAATCTCCCACAATCTTGACACCTTTCTTGAACAAAACCTTGAGATCCTTGGCTCTTGCCTTCACCTGCTGCTCAAAACCAGCCATTTTTTTTCCTTTCCAATAAACGCAGAAAATAAAGAGAACAAAATTTTAAAAAAATGTAAATATAAATATAAATACAACTGGCGGAGGATGAGGGTTGCTGGGTTTGGGGTTTTTAAGGTTGAAACTGTTGAAATCTGTAGAATATAGAACTCATAGAAGCGGCTGTCTCTGGTTGTTTTCTAATGAACGAAAGCCTCGTGGGATCCAGCGCATCAGGGGACACGTGGTGGACATCGAATGGGTATGTGTGTTACACGTTTCATTGAGATGGATTTCCCTTGAAATTTTTAACCACCGTTGATTGCGCGAACGCTAAGCACGAGATGTCATCAAATGAGATGAGATGATAAGTCATAGAGAAATAAGTGTTAAACGTGGTGGGACCACGTGGATCACTGAAACAAAATTTTCGTTTGGGTAACAATTGTAACGAACAAAATGATTAAGATGACAACGGCGCTTAAATGATTTAAACTTTAAAATTTTAACTATGAAGTATGAACCGTGATTTCATTTCCATTTTATGCTTTTTTAATTTGAATTTGAATTTCATCATGTTAACAATTTAGATAACATAGACAAATTAAAATCTTGGAAAAAGCTATTTAACCCAACTTGTACCCCGAATGAAACTCACCGTTTAACTTAAATTAAAAACGCACCATTTGGAAACTTTTTTCCTCTCGTTTGGAAACTTACCTAAATTGAAAACACCCCGAATGAAGCTCCAAAACGAACCGTTTTCACGAAGCATTCCTCACGGGAGCCACAGAGGACAGAGGACAGAGGACAGACCACAACCATCACGCGATTGAGGTCGCTGTTGCCATCCCAGACAGCCAGCACTCACAAAGCTAACACAAACATGGGCTGAAATTGGGCAGCCAACAATTCCTCAACCTTTATTTTACTTGAATCTTGAACTGGTTCGTTTTGAATTGGATCTTGAATATTTGTGTCTATATTAGCATTTGTTTCTACTATTGTTTATAAATTTAATGAATTTGAGATAACTAGTGACCGAAATTTAAACATTCTGTATTTGGTCCAAAATTTAATGATCTTGAGTTGTTTCATTTTGATTTGTGAGCTGAACCGTGACCATTTGTATCTATATTATTGTTTCTAAATTTAATGAATTTGGGCATTAATTAATAATGTTCAATTTATAATTTAATTTTTTTCTAAACTTAGTGAATTAGGGATAATTAATTAATAATATTCAGTCTATATTTTAATTTGTTTCTAAACTTAATGAATTACGGATAATTAATTAGTAATATTCAGTCTATATTTTAATTTGTTTCTAAACTTAATGAATTTGGGAAAATTAATTAGTAATATTATGAACTATTATAATTTGTAGCAATAATGGACGAAGTTGATGAAGTGGAGGAAGTAGAGGTTGATAAAGTGGAGGGATTGCAAGATTTACAGGAGGCTGATTTTGAAGAAAATAATGAAAAATTGGTGGAAAAAGTTGTTGAGCCTAAGGTTGGGATGTGTTTTAATATTCTGGATGAAATGTTTGAATATTACAAAGCTTATGGCTAACAAGAGGAATTTCCAGTGATGCGGAGATCTTGTAAAAAGGGGGATGACGGGAGTATGAGATATGTGACATTTACTTGCGAGCGAAACGGCAAGTCAAAAAGCAAATCCAATCATGTTTTGCGGCTTTAACCTAACCAGAAAATTGGATACAATGCTAAAATTGGAGGACGTTTGGATTTTGTTAGTGGAAAATGGGTAATTGGAAATTTGTTCCTTGAACACAACCATGCCGTAAGTCCGAGCAAGAGTAGGTATTATCGATGCAACCATAGCATTAGTCCTTATGTAAAAAAACAACTTGAAATAAATGAAGAAGCAGGAATTAAAATGGCTCAAAGTTTCAAGTTTATTGTTGTTGAGGCTGGTGGCTACGAAAGTGTCCCATTCTTATAAAAAGATGTTAGAAATCATGTTGATAAAGCAAGGCGATTAAGGCTTGGAGAAGGGGATGCGACTGCGATTCAAAAATATTTTAAGAAAATGCAAGCAGAAAATGATGGATTTTTCTTCAGTCTTGATTTAGATGAAGAGGGTCGGTTAAAAAATGTATTTTGGGCAAATCCAAGAAGCAGAGCAACCTACAAAGACTTTGGAGATATTATTACATTTGACACCACATACCTTACGAATAAATATGACATGCCATTTGCTCCTTTTATTAGAGTTAATCATCACAGTCATTCTATTTTGTTAGGATGTGGGTTGATTTCACATGAAGACATGGAAATCTTTACGTGATTATTTGACACATGGCTATCATGTATGTCCGGCTCTCCTCCCCTTGGAATCATCACAGACCAAGACAAAGCGATGAAAAATGCAATTGAGATTGTTTTTCTAAATACTAAGCATCGATAGTGTTTGTGGTATATTCTGAAAAAGGTGCCTAAGAAGTTAGGAAAGTATGGAGAATATCATGCCATTAGATTTTTATTGCATGCTGTTGTTTATGATTCACATGCTCCTGTTGAATTTGAAGAAGCTTGGCATGACATGTTAGAAAATATGATCTTGGTGATAATCAATGGTTAAATGGTTTATATGAGGAAATATATCATTAGGTTCCATGTTTTGTTAAGACTACTTTTTGGGCTGGTATGTCAACCACTCAACGTAGTGAGAGTATGAATGATTTCTTTAATGGGTATGTTAACTCAAAAACAACTTGGAAGCAGTTTGTGGAGAAATATAAGAAAGCAATGGAAAATAAAATTGAAAAAGAGTGGCAAGCAGATGCTAGGTGCTTCAGCCAATTGATGCCATGTCGTACCAATTTCGCAATGGAAAAACAAGTTGAGGAAGTATACATTATTTCCAAGTTTTAAGAATTTCAATAGGAGCTAATGGATAAGATGTATTGTGAGGTTTTCAGTTGTGGGAGATTAGAATATGAAGTCGTCGAAAATGATGGAAAGAGTAAAGAGAAGACTTTTTAAGTTATTTTTGAAAAAGACGACGGTGAAATTCGTTGTGCATGTTCAATGTTTGAATTTCGAGGGATTGTTTGCAGACACGCCATTGCAGTGTTGATATATAGCCGTATAACATTACTTCTTGAGAAATATATCATACGGAGATGAAGGAAAGATGTACGGAGATGCTACAGTCGAGTGAAAGTTAGTTATGATGTGAGGAGTTCGAGCATTGTACACCAACGATATAAAGAAGAGTGTGCTGCTTTTTATGATGTTACTGATGTAGCTTCAAAAAATGAAGAAAATCATAAAAGTTTTTTGACTTGGATCGAAAAAGCAATGAATGATGTATCTTTGAATGTTCGCTGTGAAAGTGAAGATACAACTGTTGTTGGTGAGGCGGGAAGTTGTATGGAAATCGTACAGGATTCAGTAGTATCTCGTCGTAAGGGTCGTGCACCTTCTCAAAGAAAACAAAAGTAATTTAAAAAGCCAAAACAGAAGCGAGACAATACTTCATTGAGTACAGAGGTAAATCTATCAAATTCATTTTTAATTAATTCAACAAAAATTAATGTAATATAAATTCATTTTTATTTAATTTAACACAAATTTAAATGTGTCTTGCTTATTTTCGGACGTACACGATTTATTTTCTCAAGTGGCTACTGCAATCCCAACACAAGCGAGCAATATGGCTATGGTAATTTTTTCCTTTTTAATGTACCTACTGTTAGTGATGTTTCATTGTTATTTATTTTTTATGTACCTATTGTTGGTGTTGTTTCATTGTTATTTATTTTTTTATGATCAAGTACCGAAAACCCATCAAGAGATGTGTTGTACAAATTCTATATTGTTAATCTATAACTCTAATACTCATAATTGCTTCCACCAAGATACCGGGTAATCTTGACTACAAGTAGTCAAGTATACGTCGTGTCCATTGGTAACTCAAATGAAATAACAATTACAATAATGAAATCATAACTAACTCAAGATTAAGATTACAGTAAAATCAATGCCTATGAGATTTAATAAGTCTGACAGTTATTACAAAGTTAATTAAATCTCATATGTGATCATGTTCAATGTAGTCGTACTACATTAATAAATTCATACATGATTAAGACAAATCATTCAATGAATTTATTACAGTCTAAACATAAATAGAGCGCCCAACTTTATTTATCAACTGCGAACTTAATTTATTTAATCATAAGATAACTTGTATTTATGTCTTCTGTGAATCCATATGATGATCACATAAATACATATAATATGATTAAACAGACTTTATTCAAAATATTTATGTAATTGAAAATATCTCAAATATTTTATTAAAATATGCTTTAAAGAGCATATAATCCCAACAATCTCCCACTAGCTCTCAAAGCATATCTGGCATATTGCACATGCTCTAGGGCTCTAAGTGCAGGTTATAAAGGTTTCTCACTAATGGCCATTGTAATAAGATCTACCATATAGCATCTAATGCCATTTGGGATACTGTTATATAGTCTTTCTACATTATTCCCTTATAAGAAGATACTTCCTCTCAATATGTTTTTGTTTCTTGTGGTTCCTTAGATTGAGTTACCGCACCACCATTATCACAAAATAGTTTAAAGGTTTAGTTACAACATGTACCACCTCAAGATCTTATAACTTGTGGAGCCATGCAGCTTCAAATGCAGCCACATATTCAACTTCAGTTGTGGAGTTTGTGATACAAGATTGTTTCACACTCTTCCAACTAATAGCTCAAACTTTCTAATGTAAACACATAGCCAGAAGTTGATTTTCTAGAATCCTTATCTGATATAAAGTCAAAATTCATATAACCCACTGGAATGAGTTCATCACCAGAATACATAAGCATATAATTTTTAGTTCTTTTCAAATACTTCATTATAGGATTTGATATCTGCTAACCATCCATACTGCAAAATAGATGTCTGGTCTAGTGCAAAGCATGGTATACATGAGACTTCCCACAACTTCTGCATAGGGAACTCGTCACATTTTCTCTATCTCTTTAGATGTTTTAGGTGACTGATCCTTAGAGAATACAATTTCATGTCTAAATGGTAATAAACCATTCTTGAAATTTTCCATGCTAAATCTAAGCAATATCTTGTCGATATAAATCGCTTGAGACAAGGCTAAAGTTTTACTCTTCCAATCTCATAGTAATTTGATACCAAAATATAATTTGCTTCTCCCAAGTCTTTTATATCAAATTGTTTTGATAACCAACTCTTTATCGTAGTCAATACTCCTATATCGTTTCCAATTAGGAGAATATCGTCCTCATAAAGAACTAGGAAGGCTACAGATTTTCCCTAAATTTTCTTACACACGCATGAATCATCAATATTCTTAATGAATCCATACGATTTAATCGCTTGATCAAATCTGATGTTCCATGACCGGGATGCTTGCTTCAATCCATAAATGGATCTTTGCAACTTACATACCATGTGTTCTTGGACCTTTTATATGGATCTATCTGGTTGTTGCATGTACATGTCTTCTTCAAGATGCCCATTAAGAAAGGCAGTCTTGACATCTATTTGCCAAATTTCATAATCTAGCATTGCAGCAATGGAGAGCGGAATCCTAATGGATTTAAGCATAGTAATCGGAGAAAAGGTTTCCTCACAATTGATTCCCTCTTTCTGAGTATACCCTTTGGCTACTAATCTTGCTTTAGACGTTTCCATCCTTCTGTCCTATTTTTCTCTTGTAGATTCACTTGCACCTTATAGGTTTTACCCCATTTGGTGCCTCTACATGTTTCCAGACTTTATTGGAATACATAGATTTCATTTTTTGATTAGCTTCGTTGTAACTAGTGGGATCTTGTACATGTTCTTTTGAGATAGTCGTATAGGTTTCTCCCAATAACATGTATCTCGCAGGTAACCTAGTTACCCTCCCACTACGATGAGGTTCTAAAAGTGATTATTGTTCAGGGATAATCCTGTGTTGATCAGCTGGTTGTTGTTGTTCTTCATGTTCAATAATAGGTGTTGAAAGCTTAGCATCAACCTGATCCTTTTTTTATTTCTCTAGTTTTACCTTACTCTTAAGTTATAATTCATTTATATAGTCTTCCTCAAAAAAAGTAAAGAATATGTCCATAAATACATTCCTATCTTGAGAACTATAATTCAAACTTTCCCTTATTCCTTTAAGATACCTAAGACATGCAAGCTTTTGAACACAAATCCATCTTCTCTACCTCTGATTCTAGTACAAATACTAGTAAACTCCAAATACGAATGTGTCTCAAACTATGTTTGTGACTTTTTCATAATTTCTTGGAGTAGTAAACACCAAGGTAGATGAAACTAAGTTAAATAAACTTTGCAGTTTTAAATACTAGTATCTGGAATCAAAAAGGTAAATGATAAACCACTTAGCATATATCTTTTCTTATCCAAAAGAATCTTGTTTCTCCATTTAATTACACTATTGTATCATAGTGTTCATTATATGTGGGAGTTTATCCCATTTGACAACCAAATGGAGCTTGAATTTTCCAGAGAGATATTCTTTGTTTCAATCATATCGAAGTTCTTTTATGCTCCTGCCTTATGTCTTATCCATGTACCCTTTTGAATTTCAAAAGCAATGGAATCATGATGCATTTAGACAAACATAAATGAAATGAATATTCACGAACAAGATTGATAGAATACTCATAACCTCTTATAACACGTAAACTGATTAGTTCGTATACATTTGTATACGCTAAATCATCCAATACAATGTTATGATTTTAGCTCAAAAAGCGCATCCTCGTCATATTACTTTTCTAAATAAGATTTATAGAGTTATAATGATCAATCTTAATAGGCCACAAGCCTATCATTAATCATTTTCTTAAAATCTTATTATATTTTATATGACTTAAGCATAAATATCAGAGGTGATATTGGTTAGAAGAAACATTTCTTTTCTTGGATAAGTGCATATACTATTTATCATTATATCTTGCTTTGAATAGATCAATGGACTTATATGACTTATATGATATGATCCAAAAATAACAGTGTATTCCTGTTTATTAAAATAAGCCACCGAAATTAAATTCCTCTAATATTTGGAAAAGACAAATATCAAAACTAAAGTCTCGTAAAATTGATCTAGCCTTTCAACTAATATAAACTAGCATGCCCTCAACTACTATTTGAAGCTTTCTTCACTTAATCTCTTGGTTTCTTGAAAACCAAATAAATGAATTACAAATAAGATTAGTTATCTCATAATTCACTATTACATTAATAAATAGAAATCTGAACTAATTAGGAAGCTTAAAGATTTCCTATACCTGATTTTAATAATCTTAGGACAATCTTTCTTCCAATGACCCTTCTGTCCACATTTGTAACACTTGCCTTTTGACTTTCCACTTCTTTTAGTGGACAGTTTGCCAATCCTAACTCTTTCTTGCTTATTCCTGTCTTTCGACTTAAGCCTTGAAGATAATCATTTTTCAGGAAGATTTTTGCTATGATAAAATTCTTCTATAGCATGTAGTTCGTGCATTAATTCAATTAAGTTCATATCTTTATTGTTTAAGATATAGCTGACCTTAAACTATTTGAATGTATCAGGCAATGATTCAATCACCATGTTAATATTTGTTTTATCATCAATTTGAACACCATGAATCTCTACTTCATTCAAATAGTCCATCATTTTGAGGACATGATCACGAACTCTTGTGCCCTCTTCCATCTTAGTATCCGTAATACATTTCAACGCTGCTTCTCTGGCAAAATGAGTATTCTGCCCAAACATCTGATGAAAACTAGCCATTATTTTAGTGGTTGTTTCCGTGCTCCGATGTTTCTTATGAAATTCCACAGAAATTGAAGCCAATATATAGCTGTTGAGAGTTAGAAAATGTATATTTATAAAGGAGAAAATCGTTATTTTACACTTCAAGTTTTACTAACACCCTTACTTTTATGTATTTAAGCTTCTTGTCATTTAATTATGTGTGTTGTATTATAATTAAGTATTTTATGTATTTTAGGGACATCATAGTCATTTCATAATGAACGAGAGATCAGACGGCAAAACGAACATCACTTTTGAACTCAGGACGGTCGAAAACCTTAGGAGGAGCATAAAAGAAAAAATGACACTGTTCACATGTACGGTACTATTCACGCATCGTTCTTTTCATGATATTCACATGATGATCGACGTGGCATTGACCGATGATGTGGCATTGACCGATGAGGTGTCACGATCCGTTGGACTAAAATTATTATGTCGATGGGTGACGGCGACGTTGGACCAAAAAGTACAGATATACAGATTATTTTCAACCAAATCAAGCATCGTTTGGTCAAACCATGTCATTCAAACCACGTGGTCAAACAGCGCTGATCGATAATCCTCGAAGGCCCAAATTGTTTTTAATCCGATGACCATGATTTACTCAATGTATCTATAAAAAGGGGGCCTCCCCCCGTAATTTGATACCTCTTAATCCATTTTTAGGCTCCATTTTCTATAATTCCTTCTCTATCTTGTATTTTCTATGTATTTTAATAAATTCTCATTTTGCCCCTAGTTCAATTATGAGTAGCTAATTTTCTTTCAAGCCTGGGTTGAAGGTGAAGTCTCAACATGTGTCATGGACTTTAATTGGTAAATTTACTTTCTCTTCCCCTCTAGTTTTTGTCGATATTTTTACTTCTCGTCGACAAATAATAATAATCTTGTCTAGATACCGCCCTGATTTCACCGACTCCCTAGTACAAGGTTATTATTATTTGGCACGATAAGCCTTTAGCACCATATTGATTAGAGTGTGGTTCATGAGATGTGGATTCCCCCCTCATGATGTAATTGGCACTAATATGGAATATTTAGCCCATGGCGCATGTTGATACGGATCCAAATACCTAAGTACGTCATTTCAATAGATTTCTCTTCAATTTATTCTCGCCATTTTAATTCAAATTTTAGGATAATTTAAATCACTTCCACCACAAATCGAACAACCCTCATACAAAATTATTTCTACATATAATTAAAATCCACCTCCTTGTGGGATCGACACTCGTCACCATTAATCTATTCTACAATAGATTCATGCACTTGCGAGTTCGTAAAATTAATTTTTGTGAATAATTTCTTTTAATTGTTTTCTTGTAATTTTTTTTATAAAAAAAAAAAGAAAAAAAAGTGAATCTACATTTAGAGGTAAGAATTTCTTTTCTTTTTTCTCTTCTTTAAAATTATGTAATTTAATTTTCAATTTAATTTTCTTTGTAATTTTTTTTGTTTAGCTTATTAATTATTTTTAGTTAATTTATTTCACGTATTTTTTTTAAAGTGTGTTTTTTTTATAGAAATATTGTAACAGGGTAATAAGGTTAGTACCGTAATTTCTCCTTCTTCTTTATTTTTATTTGTTTTGTTCTCATTTATTTTGTGTTCTTTACATGCATGGTCGTAGGTCATTATTACCTAATCTTGAACCTATAGACCTTGAACTTGAAAAAACACTTCGCACACACAAACACATTAAAAATAAAATGGATTTATAACAACAAGCACCACCACAGGAGAGGCCATTTAAGGATTATTTCAGCCCCTTAGCTAATTTGAGCACATCATGCATAAGATACCCAAATGTAGCTGCTAGGAGTTTTGAATTAAAACCTAGTGTGCTAAATTGTCTCCCAACATTCTATGGTCTAGAAAATGAGGACCCATATAATCATTTGAATGATTTTCATGCTGTTTGTCAAACATTTAAATATGAGAATTTTCAAACGATGATGTTAAACTTAGATTATTCTCATTTTCTTTAAAGGATAGAGCTCGTTCATGGCTCAATACATTACCTGCCAATACCATCACATCATGAGAACAAATGGTAACAAAATTTTTGAATAAATATTTCCCAGTGCATAAAACCAATGCTATTCGCAGGGAAATTTCAGAGTTTACCCAGAGAGAAGACGAACAGTTTTTCGAAACATGGGATCGATTCAATGGGCTACTCTTAAAGTGTCCACATCATGGGTACGAGAAATGACACCAATGCCAATACTTTTTGGAGGGATTATTGCCGAATGTGGAAGAATGACTAATGGCAACAAGTGGATGAGAGCTAATGTCAAAAAGTGCATCAGAAATTTAGGAATTCTTCCAGCGACAAGCAGATAATTCCCAACAACATAGTCGATTACTTAAGAATACTAGAAGAATTAAGGGAGTAAATGAGGTTCACATTGGCGAGTCAAGTTCGGGAATCAAAGAAGTCAAGGAGATGGTTGAAAGTCTCTCTCGACAAATAGCATCGTTATCGACCGCTAAATCAACAGAACCATATGACCCTGACTCATATCCAGATCAAGCCAATGCCATAGGTGAAATGAGAAAGCCATCAAATTACAACCCATATTCCAACACATATAATCCTGGATGGAGAGACCATCCAAATTTTTCATGGTCTCAAGGATTCCAACAGAATGGACCAGCAGCTCTAGCTCCACCAATGCAACCAATTCCTCAAATTCCTCAAGCCTCTCAGCCCCCATTTAGATCATACAATCAGAACCAGAACTACTCTCAACCCAGACCATGGGAGGATGCATTCCAGAATTTCAAGAATGTTACTCACTCTACGATTGAGCAACAGAACCGCACCATTGATGGACTACGAAATGAGATGAGAGTAGGTTTCAACTCACAAGCTCAATCAGTTTCAAGCCTCGAGAAGATGGTGGAACAACTTGCTTCTTCAGTTCAAACCTTGGCAATGACTGTTGAGAAAGGTAAATTTCCAAGTCAACCAGTGCCTAATCCTAAAGGAGTGCACGAAGCAAGTACCAGTTCACCACAGCAGCACGGAGAGGTCAAAGCCGTCATGACCTTGCGAAAAGGAAAAGAAGTCGACAACAAAGTGGAGATGCCGGTGACAAAAGAAAATCAAATTGTACCTGTGAATGTTGAGGACTCATCATCGGAGGAGAGAAGAAACCAACCCACGAGAATACGTTCTGAAAGCTCCATTTCCTCAGAGGTTAGCTAAAGGAAAGAAGGGAAAATCCACATGTGAGATTCTTGAAATTTTCAAACAGGTAAGTGTTAACATCCCTTTACTTGATGCTATAAAACAAGTTCCATCTTATGCCAAGTTTCTTAAAGACCTTTGTACTAAAAAGAGAAACATTCATGTTTAAATGAAGGCATTTTTAACAGAAAATGTTAGTTCTATACTCCAACACAAAATTCATCTAAAATGCAAAGACCCAGGCTCCACCACTATCTTATGTAGTATAGGGAACCACACAATTGAGAGTGCTTTGTTGGATTTAGGAGCTAGTGTAAATCTGTTACCTTATTCAGTGTTTGTGAAACTTGGACTTGGAGAATTACACCCAACTCCAGTGGTGTTACAGCTTGCAGATCGGTCCACAAAAATACCTCGTGGTATTGTGGAGGACGTGCTTATCCAGGTAGACAAGTTTTATTTTCCTGTTGATTTCATTGTAATTGACACTCAACCAATACAAGATTCAAGGAAGCACATCCCCATTATTCTAGGCCAACCTTTCTTGGCAACTGCCGATGCTCACATTCACTGCAGAACTGGAAATATGCAGTTGTCCTTTGGCAACATGACTATGAAGCTAAACATTTTCAACATTGCCAAACAACCTCACAATGCAGATGATGGAATTGTTGATGTGGATTTAATAGAAACAATAGTTGATAATACTTTTCTTTCAAACCTTAGTGATGATCCTTTATAAACATACTTAACTCACTTTGGTTTGGATTTTGATATTGACAGATCAGTCGATGAGGTCAACGCCCTGCTTGACTCAATACCATCCATGGACACTAATAAATGGAAGTCAAGAGTTGAACAACTAGCACCATCAGAGAAGAAACTCATCCCATCATCAGAATCACCACCGAAACTCGAGCTCAAACCATTACCCAACACTTTGGAATATGCATTTTTGAGATAAGAAAGTACTCTGCCAGTAATCATCTCATCATCCCTCAATGACGAACAAAAAGGTAAGTTGTTGGATGTTTTAAAAGAGCATAAAGGAGCATTAGGATGGACCATAGCAGAAATAAAAGGTATAAACCCAGTAGACTGCATGCATTACATTCACCTTGATGAAAATGCTAAACCTACTAGGGAAATGCAACGTCGGTTAAATCCTAACATGAAAGAAGTTGTTAGAATTGAAGTCCTTAAGCTATTAGACGCATGTATCATTTACCCCATTTCTGATAGTTCATGGGTCAGTCCTGTGCAAATTGTCCCCAAAAAGTCAGGAGTCACAGTAGTTACCAATGCTGATAATGAATTGATACCCACTAGAGTAACTATAGGATGGCGTGTATGCATTGATTATAGAAAGTTGAATTTTGTCACACGTAAAGATCATTTTCCTTTACCATTTATCGATCAAACGTTTGATAGATTAGCAAGCCATGAATTTTATTGCTTTCTAGAGGCTACTCAAGATATAATCAGATTCCCATAGCACCAAAAGATCAAGAGAAGACCACTTTCACTTGCCCTTTTAGCACATTTGCATATAGGAGGATGCCATTTGGATTATGTAATGCACCTGCCACATTTCAACGATACATGTTAAGCATTTTTTCTGATATGGTTGAACGATTCCTTGAAGTATTTATGGATGACTTTTCTGTCTTTGGTGATTCATTTGATCAATGTTTACATCATCTAACACTAGTTTTGCAGAGATGTATCGAGAAGAACTTAGTCTTAAATTGGGAGAAGTGTCATTTTATGGTAAAACAAGGTATTGTTCTCGGTCACATTATTTCGAGCAAAGGTATTGAGGTTGATAAAGCCAAGGTGGATCTCATTTCCAATCTTCCTCCACCTAAAACAGTCAGAAAAGTAAGATCTTTCCTTGGGCATGCTGGTTTTTATCGACGTTTCATTAAAGATTTTAGCAAAGTTTCTAGACCCTTATGCAATCTACTTGCTAAGGATGTACCTTTTATCTTTAATGATTCATGTCTTGTGGCATTTGAAAAATTAAAGCAGTTGTTGACATCATCACCCATCATTCAACCCCCAAACTGGAGCTTACCACAGTAGGAGCAGTTTTAGGATAAATAATTGATCGAATTCCCCATGTTATTTACTATGCTAGTATGACATTGAATGATGCACAGTTGAACTATTCAACTACTGAAAAAGAAATGCTAGCAGTAGTGTTTGCATTAGAAAAATTTTGATCTTATCTCATTGGTTGTAAAATAATTGTATTCACGGATCATGCTGCTCTTAAATATCTTCTCACAAAGAAAGATGCAAAAGCTAAACTAATTCGTTGGGTGTTACTTTTGCAGGAATTCAACTTGGAATTTAATGATAAGAAAGGCATAGAAAATGTTGTGGCAGACCATCTTTCTCGTCTCCATTTTGACACAATTACAGAGCCATTAACATTGAATGAGTCATTTCCAGATGAACAATTGATGAGTGTGGAAGTATTACCATGTTATGCTGATATCGTGAATTATCTTGTTACAGGTCAACTTCCAGAGCATTGGACCAAGCAAGACAAGGTCAAATTTTTTGCGGAAATAAAGAAATTCTTTTGGGATGACCCGTATTTGTTCAAGTATTGTACAGATCAAATTGTTAGACAATGTGTCCCAGAAAGTGAAATTCAAAATATCCTTTCATTCTGCCATGAACAAGCTTGTGGAGGCCATTTCAGTGCTAAGAAAACAGCTACTAAAGTTTTACAATGTGGTTTCTATTGGCCAACTATATTTCGAGACGCTTACACTTTCTGTTCTTCATGTTATAGGTATCAACGAATGTGGAGCATTACACGGAGGAACATGATGCCACTAAATCTAATTTTAGTGGTTGAGATTTTTGACGTATGGGGTATCGACTTCATGGGACCCTTTCCCCCTTCTTTTGGCCATCAATACATATTGGTTGCTATTGACTACGTATCAAAATGGGTAAAAGCAATTCCATGTAGAACCAATGATCACAAGGTGGTAATAGGATTTTTTAAAAGCAACATTGTTTCACGCTTTGGATTCCCTCGAGCGATAATCAGTGATGGTGGTGCCCACTTTTGTAACAAAACATTCAAAACTCTTTTGACAAAGTATTTCATCACTCACAAAGTGGCGACCCCATATCATCCGCAAACCAGTGGCCAAGTTGAGATCTCCAATTGAGAAATAAAGCACATATTAGAAAAGACGGTAAGGCCAAACAGAAAATATTGGTCATTAAGACTTGATGATACATTATGGGCATATAGAACGGCTTTCAAGACCCCGATTGGGATGTCACCCTACAGGCTAGTGTATGGAAAAGCTTGCCACCTACCTGTGGAACTCGAGCATCGTGCATATTGGGCCATCAAGAAATTCAACTTTGACATGCAGCAAGCTAACTTAGAAAGAAGATTACAACTGGCAGACCTTGAAGAAATTCGCAATGATGCATACGAAAATGCCAAAATTTACAAGCAGCGAATGAAAGTCTTCCATGACAAGAAAATTATAAGAAAAGCTTTCACTCCAGGTCAAAAAGTGTTTTTATTCAATTCATGCTTGCACTTATTCCCAGGTAAGTTACGCTCTCGTTGGTCTGACCCCTTTATTGTTCATACTGTTTTTCCACATAGGGCAATTGAAATTAAGGACCCAAAGAACGGTGTCACGTTTAAAGTTAATGGTCAAAGATTAAAGCCATATCTAGAGTACCAACCACATGGAGAGGACACCGAAATAAATTTGAGTGACCCACCAGATTTGAATTGAGTTTTTTCTTTCTTTTCGGTGATTTGATTTTTTTCTTTCTTTCTTTTTATTATTCTTTTGCTAATTGAAATTATTTTTGCATAAGTGTGTTTGTTTAACCATTAAGTTTTCTCTTATCATTGTTAATCATGAGTACCATAGCTAAACAGTTCCTCCTGAACATTCTTAAACCACTTCAACGTGTAAAATCTCATCTCAAAAGGCAGATTTGATTTTGTAAAATATATCGTATTTGGGCTCTGCAACCACCAGAGTTAGTATCCTATGTTGAGGATTTAGAAAGCCAACTCAGAGATATTGAGAGGAGTGTCTACAACATCCAGTTGGAGCTTGAGGTAAATTCAATAAGAGGACGATTTAAATTTTCTTTGTGTGTTTTAATTTATTTTTTTGTTTGTGTGCTTTAGTTTGTTACCCTGGTGAAGTGGTGAATAACGGTACTCCGTGACAATCAAGTCGGTTACTTCAGTTTCCCATAATAACTGATATTCTGAGGCGAAAGTATGGATAGAAACGAGATTCTAGCAAAGCTTCACAAGCGATTCCCTTCACTTCCTCAGAATGCCCTCCTTACGATCTATAAAGCTCGGTCCGAACGCATGCGATTACTCATGAAGAATAACATACCTGCTGACATCCGTTGGTTAATCGAGGCTAAAGTACGATCGGCAGGTGAGTTACCTCCAAAATTTATTGCATTCATGTCTGGTTGTGGTAAAGGAAATTATGCAAGAAAACAAAGAGCTCGAAGAATTTATGTTGCTTGTCATAAATGTGCCAGAATGAGATGCAATAAAAACCCATGTTCTTTAGGAATGTTGTCTGATAACAGGGAAGATAAGATTCAATTCATTAGGGATGGCTTGAATAAGGAGTCATTGGATGATATCCTTTTGTCTCTTGAAACGCATCCCAGTGGATATGTGCAAGGAGCGATTCTCCAGTTAAGGCCATTATTCCAGAAAGAGCATGCACGATATAGTCTCGGGAATCTGACTATAAACGACTATGTTTGTCAGTTTATAAGAAAACTGGATGGGAAGCCCATCCTCGACCCCTAGAGGGCGTTCAAGCCGTTTCTGGACGTAAAACTAGAGGAAGATGTGAGCCACAATCGCAACTACCTGTAAATATCCTTTCACTTCACTGTTATTTTATTTCATTGTTGTTTTATCTTTTCCATTATTATCTTTAAAAATTTTATTTTATCATTGTTTCTTTTTCTTTTATTTTTTTTTTAGCCATGTGCTACCACGTTATTATTTACATTACAGTTGTGACCCATTGTCACTAAGATTCTTAAATATGACTTTTTGTTAAGCTACTCGATAGACTCAAGAACATTTTGGATTTAACTATGGCAAACATAAAGATACCATAGATCTTGGTAGCAGAGAAAAATTGAAAAAATTGCACTTGGTGAGGTATGAGGTTATCGGAAAAAGGAAGCCAAGTGTCATCCCAAGAGTCCAAAACCGCTTGTCGGTATGCAAGAAAGAATAATTGAAATGCTTAATCATGCTGATGCTTTTATTTTCCTTCCAAGAGATTTTGCAACACTAGAGGCACTTATTGTTGAGTGTTAGAAAATGCATATTTATAAAGGAGAAAACCGTCATTTTACATTTCAAGTCTTACTAACAACCCTTACTTTTATGTATTTAACATTCTTGTGATTTAATTACGTGTGTTTTATTTTAATTAAGTAATTATTCATTATGGACATCATTTCACAATTAAACCTGGAGCATAAAGGAAAAAACACACTATTATGCGTATATATATTCACGAGATGATGTGGCATTGATGATGATTCGATTATTCGATCAAAACCAAGCCAAAGCTTTTTTAAATGGCCATGATTTACTTTCTATAAAAAGGGCCCCCTAATTTGATATCTCTGAATCCATTTTGGGATCCATTCTCGTAATTCCTTCTCCATCTTGTAGTTTCTACGTATTTTAATAAATTCTCATTTTGCCTA
Source organism: Citrus cavaleriei (assembly GCA_030448925.1). Classification (NCBI taxonomy): domain Eukaryota; kingdom Viridiplantae; phylum Streptophyta; class Magnoliopsida; order Sapindales; family Rutaceae; genus Citrus; species Citrus cavaleriei. Next base: position 5,761,272 of record JAUJEN010000396.1, on the reverse strand, counting down.
GTTCAATTATGGTGGCTAATTTTTTTCAAGGTGAAGTCTCAACATGTGTCATGGGCTTTATTGGTGAATTTATTTTCTTTTCCCTCTAATTTTGTGGATGATTTGACTTTTTCGACAAATAATAATAATCTTGTCTACATATTCTAAGTATAAGGTTATTATTATTTTACGATAAATAAGACCATATTGATTAGGCGTGGTTCATGTGGATTCCCCCCTCATGATTTAATTGGCATTAATACGGATTATTTAGCCCATGATGCATGTTGATACGGATCCAGATACCCAAGTACGTCATTTCAATAGAATTCTCTTCAATTTATTCTCGCCATTTCAATTCCAATTTCAGAATTTATTCTCGCCATTTTAATTTAAGTTTTAGCATATTCCAAATCATTTCCACCACAGATCCAATCAACCATTTGCAAAATTAATTCTATACACAATTAAAATCCACCTCCTCGTGGGATCGACACTCGTCACCATTGATCTATACTACAATAGATTCGTGCGCTTGCGAGTACATTAAAATTTGCACAACAAGTTTTTGGCGCCGTTGCCGGGGAGGTAAGTAATTTTAATTCATAGAATTAATTTTTGTGAATAATTTCTTTTATTTGTTTTCTTGTATTTTTTATTAAAAAAAAAAAAGTAAATCTACATTTAAAGGTTAGTATTTCTTTTCTTTTTCTCTTCTTTAAATTTCTGTCATTTAATTTTCAATTTATTTTTCTTTGTAATTTTTGTTTATCTTATTAATTTAATTTTTAGTTAATTTATTTCACGTATTTATTTTTGTGTATTTTTATAGTAAGGTTGTAATAGCGCAATAAGGTTAGTATCGTAATTTCTCCCTCTTCTTTATTTTTATTTGTTTTGTTCTCATCTTTATTTTTTATTTGTTTTGTTCCCATCTTTATTTTTTGTTTTGTTTGCATCTTTATTTTTATTTTATTTATTTTGCATGCATGGTCGTAGGTCATTATTACCTAATCTTGAACCTATAGACCTTGAATTAGAAAAAACACTTCGCACACAAAAGCACATTAAAAATAAATTTGGAATGGATTTACAAGCACCACAGGAGAGGCCATTTAAGGACTACTTCAGTCCCTTAGCTAATTTGAGCACATCATGCATAAGATACCCAAATGTAGCTGCTAGGAGTTTTGAATTAAAACCTAGTGTGCTAAATTGTCTCCCCACATTTTATGGCCTAGAAAATGAGGACCCATATAATCATCTGAATGATTTTCATGCCATATGTCAAACTTTTAAATACGAGAATTTTTCAGACGATGATGTTAAACTTAGATTATTCCCATTTTCTTTAAAGGATAGAGCTCGTTCATGGTTAAATACTTTACCTGCTAATAGCATCACATCATGGGAACAAATGGTAACTAAATTTTTGAATAAATATTTCCCAGTGCATAAAACCAATGCTATTCGCAGGGAAATCTCGGAGTTTACCCAGAGAGAGGACGAGCAATTTTTTGAAACATGGGAGCGATTCAATGGGCTACTCTTGAAGTGTCCACATCATGGGTACGAAAAATGGCACCAATGTCAATACTTTTTGGAGGGATTACTACCAAATGTGCAAGAATGGCTAATGGCAACAAGTGGAGGAGAGCTAATGTCAAAAAGTGCATCAGAGATTTGGGAATTCTTCCAGCGACAAGCGGATAATTCCCAACAACGGAGTCGATCACTCAGGAATACTAGAAGAATTAAGGGAGTAAATGAGGTTCAAATCGAGTCAACGGGGAATCAAAGAAGTCAAGGATATGGTTGAAGGTATTGCTTTCGACAAATAGCATCGTTGTCGCTAAATCAAGAGCCACATGACTCATACTCGAGATCAAGCCAATGTCATAGGTGTAATGAAAACCATCGAATTACAACCCATACTCCAACACATATAACCTCGATGGAGAGACCGATTTTTCATGGTCTCAAGGACTCCAACAGAATGGACCAGCAGCTCCAGCTCCACCAATTCCTCAAAATCATCAAGCCTCTCAGCCCCCATTTAGACCATTCAATCAAAACCAGAACTATTCTCAACCCAGACCATGGGAGGATTCATTCCAGAATCTGAAGAATCTTACTCACTCCACGATTGAGCAACAGAACCGCACCATTGATGGACTACGAAATGACTTGAGAGCAGGCTTCAACTCACAAGCCCAATCAGTTTCAAGCCTCGAGAAAATGGTGGGACAACTTGCTTCTTCAGTTCAGACCTTGGCAATAACTGTTGAGAAAGGCAAATTTCCAAGTCAACCAGTGCCTAATCCTAAAGGAGTACATGAAGCAAGTACTAGTTCACCACAGCAGCATGGAGAGGTCAAAGCAGTCATGACCTTGCGAAAAGGAAAAGAAGTCGACAACAAAGTGGAGATGCCGGTGACAAAAGAAAATCAAATTGTACCTGTGAATGTTGAAGAATCACCACCGGAGGAGAGAGAAGAAACCAACCCACGAGAATACGTTCCCAAAGCTCCATTTCCTCAGAGGTTAGCGAAAGGAAAGAAGGGAAAATCCACAGGTGAGATTCTCGAAATCTTCAAACAGGTAAGTGTCAATATCCCTTTACTTGATGCTATTAAACAAGTTCCATCTTATGCCAAGTTTCTTAAAGACCTTTGTACTAAAAAGAGAAATATGCATGTTCAAAAGAAGGCATTTTTAACAGAAAACGTTAGTTCTATACTCCAACATAAAATTCCTTTAAAATGCAAAGACCCAGGCTCCCCCACTATCTCATGTAGTATAGGGAACCACACAATTGAGAATGCTTTGTTGGATTTAGGAGCTAGTGTAAATCTTTTGCCTTACTCTGTATTCGTGAAACTTGGACTGGGAGAATTACACCCAACAGCAGATCGGTCCACGAAAATACCTCGTGGTATTGTGGAGGACGTGCTTATCCAGGTAGACAAGTTTTATTTTCCTGTTGATTTTATTGTAATTGACACTCAACCAATACAGGATTCGAGGAAGCACATCCCCATTATTCTAGGCCGACCTTTCTTGGCAACTGCCGATGCTCACATTCAATGCAGGACTGGAAATATGCAGTTGTCCTTCGGCAACATGACTATGGAGCTAAATATTTTCAACATTGCCAAACAACCTCACAGTGCAGATGATGGAATTGTTGATGTGGATTTAATAGAAACAATAGTTGATAATACTTTTCTTTCAAACCTTAGTGATGATCCTTTAAAAACATGTTTAACTCACTTTGGTTTGGATTTTGATATTGACAGATCGGTTGATGAGGTCAACGCCATGCTTGACTCAACACCATCTATGGACACTAATAAATGGAAGTCAAGAGTTGAACAACTAGCACCATCAGAGAAGAAACTCATCCCATCATCAGAATCACCCAAACTTCGAGCTCAAACCATTACCCAACACATTGGAATATGCATTTTGGGAGAAGAAAGCACTCTACCGTAATCATCTCATCATCCCCGACGAACAAAAAGGTAAGTTGTTGGATGTTTTGAAAGAGCACAAAGGGGCATTAGGATGGACCATAGCAGACATAAAAGGTATAAACCCTGCAGATTGCATGCATTACATTCACCTTGATGAAAATGCTAAATCTACTAGGGAAATGCAACGTCGGTTAAATCCTAATATGAAAGAAGTTATTAACGAAGTCCTTGCTATTAGGCGGTATCATTTACCCAATTTCGATAGTTCATGGGTCATCCTGCAAGTTGTCCCAAAAATTCAGAGTCATGAGTTACCAATGCTGATAATGAATTGATACCAACTAGAGTAACTACAGGATGGCGTGTATGCATTGATTATAGAAAGTTGAATTCTGTCACACGTAAAGACCATTTTCCTTTACCATTTATTGATCAAATGCTTGATAGATTAGCAGGCCATGAATTTTATTGCTTTCTAGATGGCTACTCAGGATATAATCAGATTCCCATAGCACCAAAAGATCAGGAGAAAACTACTTTCACTTGCCCTTTTGGCACTTTTGCATATAGGAGAATGCCATTTGGATTATGTAATGCACCTGCTACATTCCAACGATGCATGTTGAGCATTTTTTCTGATATGGTTGAACGATTCCTTGAAGTCTTTATGGATGATTTTTCTGTCTTTGGTGACTCGTTTGATCAATGTTTACATCATCTAACGCTAGTTCTGCAGAGATGTACCGAGAAGAACTTAGTCTTGAATTGGGAGAAGTGCCATTTTATGGTAAAACAAGGTATTGTTCTCGGTCACATCATTTCGAGCAAAGGTATTGAGGTTGACAAAGCCAAGGTGGATCTCATTTCTAATCTTCCTCCACCTAAAAATGAAGAAGATCTTTCCTTGGGCATCGGTTTATAGTCGTTTCATTAAAGATTTTAGCAAAGTTTCTAGACCCTTATGCAATTTACTTGCTAAGGATGTACCTTTTATCTTTAATGATTCATGTCTTATGGCTTTTGAAAAATTAAAGCAATTGTTGACATCATCACCCATCATTCAGGCCCCAAACTGGAGCTTACCATTTGAGCTTATGTGTGATGCATCTGATTATGCAAGAGAGCGGTTTAGGACAAAGAGTTGATCGAATTCCTCATGTTATTTACTATGCTAGTATGACATTGAATGATGCATTGAACTATTCAACTCGAAAAGAAATGCTAGAGTGTTTGCATTGGAAAAATTTCGATCTTATCTCATTGGTTGTAAAATAATTATATTTGATCATCGCTTCTTAAATATCTTCTCAAAGAAAGATGCAAAATCTAGACTAATTGGTTTGGTATTTCTTTTGCAGGAATTTGAATTGGATTTCAAAGATAAGAAAGGCACGAAAATGTCGGACCATCTCTCGTCTCCATTTTGACTACTGAGCCATTACCATTAAATGAGTCATTCCCAGATGAACAATTGATGAATGTGGAAGTATTACCTTGGTATGCTGATATAGTTAATTATCTTGTTACAGGTAAATTTCCAGAGCATTGGACCAAGCAAGACAAGGCTAAATTCTTTGCAGAAATAAAGAATTTCTTTTGGGATGACCCGTATTTGTTCAAGTATTGTGCAGACCAAATTGTTAGACGATGTGTCCCAGAAAGTGAAATTCAGAATATCCTTTCATTCTGCCATGAACAAGCTTGTGGAGGCCATTTCAGTGCTAAGAAAACAGCGACTAAAGTTTTACAATGTGGTTTCTATTGGCCAACTATATTTCGAGATGCTTACACTTTCTGTTCTTCATGTGATAGGTGTCAACGAATGGGGAGCATTACACGAAGGAACATGATGCCACTAAATCCAATTTTAGTGGTTGAGATTTTTGACGTATGGGGTATCGACTTCATGGGACCCTTTCCCCCTTCTTTTGGCCATCAATACATATTGGTTGGTGTTGACTACGTCTCAAAATGGGTAGAAGCAATTCCATGTAGAACCAATGATCACAAGGTGGTGATAGGATTTTTGAAAAGCAACATTGTTTCACGCTTTGGATTCCCTCGAGCGATAATCAGTGATGGTGGTGCCCACTTTTGTAACAAAGCATTCAAAGCTCTTTTGACAAAGTATTCAATCACACACAAAGTGGCGACCCCGTATCATCCGCAAACCAGTGGCCAAGTTGAGATCTCCAATCGAGAAATCAAGCACATATTAGAAAAAACGGTGAGGCCAGACAGAAAAGATTGGTCATTAAGACTTGGTGATGCATTATGGGCATATAGAACGGCTTTCAAGACCCCGATTGGGATGTCACCCTAGTGTATGGAAAAGCTTGCCACCTGTGGAACTCGAGCATCGTGTATTGGGCCATCAAGAAATTCAACTTTGACATAAAAAAAGAAGATTACAACTGGCAGAACTTGAAGAAATTCGCAATGACGCATACGAAAATGCCAAGATTTACAAGCAACGAATGAAAGTCTTTCATGACAAGCACATTATGAGAAAATCGTTCACTCCAGGTCAGAAAGTGCTTTTATTCAATTCTCGCTTGCACCTATTCCCAGGTAAGTTACGCTCTCGTTGGTCTGGTCCATTTATTGTTCATACTGTTTTTCCACATGGGGCAATTGAAATTAAGGACCCAAAGAACGGTGTCACGTTTAAAGTTAATGGTCAAAGATTAAAGCCATATCTAGAATACCAACCACATGGAGAAGACACCGAAATAAATTTGAGTGACCCACCAGATTTGAATTGATTTTTTTTTCTTTTCGTTGATTTGATTTTTCTTTCTTTCTTTTTATTATTCTTTTGCTAATTGAAATTATTTTTGCATAAGTGTGTTTGTTTAACTATTAAGTTTTCTCTTATCATTTTTAATCATGAGTACTTACTTGTTCCTCCTGAACATTCTTAAACCACTTCAACGTGTCAAAACTCATCTCAAAAGGCAGATTCAATTTTGTAAAACACATCGCATTTGGGCTCTACAACCACCAGAGTTAGTAGCCTATGTTGAGGGTTTAGAAAGCCAACTCAGAGACATTGAGAGAAGTGTTTACGACATCCAGTTGGAGCTTGAGGTAAATTCAATAAGAGGACGATTTTAATTTTCTTTGTGTGTGCTTTAGTTTGTTACCCCGGTGAAGTGGCGGATAACGGTACTCCGTGACAATCAAGTTACTTGATTTCCATAATAACCGATATTGGCGAAAGTATGGATAGAAACGAGATTCTAGCAAAGCGATTCACTTCCTCAGAATGCCCTCCTTACGATCTATAAAGCTCGGTCCGAACGCATGCGATTACTCATGAAGAATAACATACCTGCTGACATACGTTGGTTAATCGAGGCTAAAGTACGATCGGCAGGTGAGTTACCTCCAAAATTTATTGCATTCATGTCTGGTTGTGGTAAAGGAAATTATGCAAGAAAACAAAGAGCTCGAAGAATTTATGTTGCTTGTCATAAATGTGCCAGAATGAGATGCAATAAAAACCCATGTTCTTTAGGAATGTTGTCTGATAACAGGGAAGATAAGATTCAATTCATTAGGGATGGCTTGAATAAGGAGTCATTGGATGATATCCTTTTGTCTCTTGAAACGCATCCCAGTGGATATGTGCAAGGAGCGATTCTCCAGTTAAGGCCATTATTCCAGAAAGAGCATGCACGATATAGTCTCGGGAATTTGACTATAAACGACCATGTTTGTCAGTTTATAAGAAAACTGGATGGGAAGCCCATCCTCGACCCCTAGAGGGCGTTCAAGCCGTTTCTGGACGTAAAACTAGAGGAAGATGTGAGCCACAATCGCAACTACCTGTAAATATCCTTTCACTTCACTGTTATTTTATTTCATTGTTGTTTTATCTTTTCCATTATTATCTTTAAAAATTTTATTTTATCATTGTTTCTTTTTCTTTTTACTGTTTCCTTTTTTACTCGCGAGCCATGTGCTTTACACGTTATTTGACACTGACATGCCACCTCATACACAGTTGTGACCCATTGTCACTAAGATTCTTAAATATGACTTTTTGTTAAGCACTCACAAATTGTTTTCAGAAATATTCCAATGGTAGCTACTCCCAATAGACTCAAGAACATTTGTGTGCGTTTTGGATTTAACTATGGCAAACATAAAGATTTTGTTGAGGCAGCCATAGATCTTGGTCGAAGCATAGCAGAGAAAAAATTGCACTTGGTGTATGGAGGAGGTAACCGAGGGTTATCAAAATTGGTCTAAGAAGCTGCTTTTGTCAGAGGAAGCCAAGTGTTAGGCATCATCCTAAGAGCCCTAAAACCTTTGGGCAGTTTGTCTAACCCACCGACTAGAGAAGAGTTAGTCGTCTCAGGTATGCAAGAAAGAATAATTGAAATGCTTAATCATGCTGATGCTTTTATTTTCCTTCCAAGAGATTTTGCAACACTAGAGGCACTTATTGTTGAGTGTTAGAAAATGCATATTTATAAAGGAGAAAACCGTCATTTTACATTTCAAGTCTTACTAACAACCCTTACTTTTATGTATTTAACATTCTTGTGATTTAATTACGTGTGTTTTATTTTAATTAAGTAATTTATGTATTTTAGGGGCATTATAGTCATTTCACAATAAAGGAGAGATCAGACGGCAAAACGGACATCACTTTTGAACTCCGAAAACCTTAGGAGGAGCATAAAAGGAAAAATGACACTATTCACGTATGCATTATTCCGATATATGCGTATCGACGGACCGATGATGTGGCATTGGCGATGAGGTGTCACGATCCTGGGCTAAAATTCTTATGTCATTGATGGTGGCGTGGCGTATATCCGAAAAAATCTCGCGTGCATGCATCACAGATTATTTTCAATCAAACCGCGTTCTTGTTCAAAGTCGGTCAAACCGTATTCTTGTTCATCCGTGGTCAAACCGTGGACTGATGACGTGGCGCAATCTGGCGTCCAAATTTTTTAATCCGATGGCCATGATTTACTCCATGTATCTATAAAAAGGGGGCCTCCCCCCCCTAAGTTGATATCTCTGAATCCAGTGTTGGGATCCATTCTCTGTAATTCCTTCTCCATCTTGTAGTTTCTACGTATTGTAGTAAATTCTCATTTTGCCTAGTTCAATTATGAGTGGCTAATTTTCTTTCAAGCAAGGTGAAGTCTCAACATGTGTCATGGGCTTTATTGGTAAATTTATTTTCTTTTCCCTCTAATTTTTGTGGATGATTTGACTTTTTTAAATAATAATAATCTTGTCTGAATCTTGGTTACATCTCTAGTATAAGGTTATTATTATTTCTTACCATATTGATTAGAGCGTGGTTCATGAGGTGTGGATTCCCCCCTCATGATTTAATTGGCATTAATACGGATTATTTAGCCCATGATGCATGTTGATACGGATCCAGATACCCAAGTACGTCATTTCAATAGAATTCTCTTCAATTTATTCTCGCCATTTCAATTCCAATTTCAGAATTTATTCTCGCCATTTTAATTTAAGTTTTAGCATATTCCAAATCATTTCTACCACAGATCCAATCAACCATTTGCAAAATTAATTCTATACACAATTAAAATCCACCTCCTCGTGGGATCGACACTCGTCACCATTGATCTATACTACAATAGATTCGTGCGCTTGCGAGTACATTAAAATTTGCACAACACTTATCACACTAGCATCTTGGGCCTATCTGCACATTCACCAGAAACTCATCGGTTTGTTAAATGTCAATAACTTTTATGATGGCTTCATCACATTTCTTAACCATGCAATAAAAAACTATTTCATTCCTTCCAATGCGAAAAAACTTTTTATTTGTACTCACACTGCTAATGAGCTACTTAATATGTTACAAGCTTATAGACCGGAGCCAGACCCATAGACCTTTGTGTTAGAGCGTCCAAATAATGATGGTAACAGTAGCAGCAGTAAGAAGTACAAATTAGATTTAACTCTCCGCTTGTAAATATTTTCTTTTGTGTTGCACCTCCCAGGTGATGTCTTCTAAACTCTACTTCTTTCCTTTAAAACATTGAGGACAATGTTTCGTTCTGGTTGGGAGGAGGGAATAGTCGACAATTATGGAATCTTGGTAAAGTTTTTACTGATTTTTTGTTGTAGAAACTAACTGTTGCTAACTTTTTGTGTTGAAGATGGCTGAATATGGAGTGTAGTAACTCTAGAAATGCATCTTCATCGTTTGAAAAAAAAAATAAAAAAAAATCAGACATTTTCTTTTTCTTTATTAAGCTTTGATATTCATTTTTCTTCCTCTTTCTCCTTTATAAATATACATTTTTAAATTTTTGAGTCGAAGATGGCGGAATATGGAGTACCTTTAGAAACGCATCTTCTTAGTTAAAAAAAAAAACTATTTCTTTTTCTATCATTTTAAGTGTAAGTTTTCTAATTAGTTTTTCTGCATCATTTTCACATTTCTTCATGCATATTTCCCTTTCATGTTTAGAATAGGTTGGGGGGTAGAATGTTATTTAAAAAAAAAATTGTGTGATTTGTTTTAACATTGGATGACATGATGAATTTCAAATTTTAGTATTTGTATTATCTTTGGTCTTAAGTGATGTTACGCTATGTGTTGCTACTCTAAATGTTGATGTCGGAGATAAATATGAGTTGCTTGAAGGACTGAACATGTCATAATAAGTACAAAGTGAGTTTTTGAGCCTATCATTTTTCTTGGAGAATAACCCATTTGCCCATTCTTTATACAGCTTAACAGTTTATTATTTTATACCGATCTCTACATTTCTTTTGAGTTAACCCTAAAAAATTGCTACATTTGGAGACCTATCTAACTAGTAGATATTGAAGATTATTTAGAGCCTAAAAGACGATGGAAATGCCATCTTTGATCCGTTTGAGCTTTTCTAGTCATTCCTTTTGTGAAATATCCATAGTTAACCCTTTTGAGCCTTTAAAAAAAAAAAAAAGCATTTTCTTTGTCAAACTTATCATCTTGACCCACTCCGATTTGGAGTATTACCCGATATCTTACAAGTTCCATCACCTATTTATGTTTGAAAAAAATGTAAATAATTATTTTGTTCAGTGAAGTTGTGCCAAACAAAAGCAAAAAAAAAATATTGTTAAAAAAAAATAATAGGTGAAATCCACCTTACAACTTCCAAAAATAAATAAATAAATAAATAATAAAAAATCTCTACATTTTTCTCAAACATACCCTTTGTTTTCCTTATTTCCTCTAATTTGTTAGCCATGTCCCTAACCTACGTTACGTCCTAATAAAAGTCCTTCTTGATTTTAGGGAACTATAGTCTGAAGTAGAAGCTAGTTATATGGGCTAAAAAGATGTAGTGGTGCATAAAAAAATAATAAATCAATAAATTGGGTTGACTAGCATTTTTATTTGACTTGAGATCGTATTATTTCTAAGTTGATGGCATATTTCTTTCATCTTGGTGAGAGCATATGATATCACTTCTTTATTATTTTCTCTCAATTACCATTCATTGGAGTGACTATTTTTATTGAGTTTAATTTTTTTGTGAGAGTGTCACTACTTCCAGTGAGATTTTGGGGTTTGACATGTCATTCTTGAAAGTAGCTATGACAAAGTCCACTGGGCTGATTCATGTGAATAATTGATGTGGGTGTGATGTTTCTTTAGACTGGAGATAACGCTTATACTTTTATTTGCATACTATCATTAGTTTGATTGAATAAACATGATTGTTAAAAAAAAAAAATTCATTTTGGATTTGAATTTTGTTTTCGCTTTATTTGTTAGGGACTAGCAATAAGCTGGTTGGGGGGTGTGTTGAGAGTTAGAAAATATATATTTATAAAGGAGAAAATTGTCATTTTACACTTCAAGTTTTACTAACACCCTTACTTTTATGTATTTAAGCTTCTTGTCATTTAATTATGTGTGTTGTATTATAATTAAGTATTTTATGTATTTTATGAGCATCATAGTCATTTCACAATGAACGAGAGATCAGACAGCAAAACGGACATCACTTTTGAACTCAGGACGGTCGAAAACCTTAGGAGGAGCATAAAAGGAAAAATGGCACTGTTCACATGTACGGTACTGTCTACGTTACTGTTCACATAGACGGATCGATGATGTGGCATTGACCGATGATGTGGCATTGACTGATGAGGTGTCACGATCCTGTTGGACTAAAATTTTTATGCACTATTGATGGGTGACGTGGCAGCATGTTAGTGGACCAAAAATTGCGTGTACGGTACATGCATATACACAGGATTATTTTCAACCAAACCGCGTTACTGTTCAAGTCGGGTCAAATTGTGTCACTGTTCAAACCGCAGGTCAAACCGCGTACTGTTGACTGATGACGTGGCGCAATCCTAAGCGTCAAACTGTTTTTAATCCGATGGCCATGATTTACTCAATGTATCTTTAAAAAGGAGGCCTCCCCCCCCTAATTTGATACCTCTTAATCTATTTTTGGGCTCCATTTTCTGTAATTCCTTCTCCATCTTATATTTTCTACGTATTTTAATAAATTTTCATTTTGCCCCTAGTTCAATTATAAGTAGCTAATTTTCTTTCAAGTTTGGGTTGAAGGTGAAGTCTCAACATGTGTCATGGGCTTTAATTGGTAAATTTACTTTCTCTTCCCCTCTAGTTTTTGTGGATGTTTTGACTTCTCGTCGAGAAATAATAATAATCTTATCTAGATACATTTTTCACTACAAGTTATTATTATTTGGCACGATAAGCCCTTAGCACCATATTGATTAGAGTGTGGTTCATGAGGTGTGGATTCCCCCCTCATGATTTAATTGGCACTAATACGGAATATTTAGCCCATGGCGCATGTTGATACGGATCCGGATACCCAAGTACGTCATTTCAATAGATTTCTCTTCAATTTATTCTCGTCATTTTAATTCAAAATTTAGGATAATTTAAATTACTTCCACTACAAATCCAACAACCCTCAAACAAAATTAATTCTACATATAATTAAAATCCACCTCCTTGTGGGATCGACACTCGTCACCATTAATCTATTTTACAATAGATTCGTGCACTTGCGAGTTCAATAAAATTTGCACAACAAGTTTTTGGCGCCGTTGTCGGGGAGGTAAGTTATTTTAATTCGTAGAATTAATTTTTGTGAATAATTTCTTTTCATTGTTTTCTTGTAATTTTTTTATAAAAAGAAAAAAGAAAAAAAAAAGTGAGTCTACATTTAGAGGTAAGAATTTCTGTTCTTTTTTCTCTTCTTTAAAATTCTGTAATTTAATTTTCAATTTAATTTTCTTTTAATTTTTTTTGTTTAGCTTATTAATTTATTTTTAGTTAATTTATTTCACGTATTTTTTTTTAAGTGTGTTTTTTTTGTAGAAAGATTATAACAGCGTAATAAGGTCAGTAGCGTAATTTTTCCTTCTTCTTTATTTTTATTTGTTTTGTTCTCATTTATTTTGTGTTCTTTGCATGCATGGTCGTAAGTCATTATTACCTAATCTTGAACCTATAGACTTTGAACTTGAAAAAATACTTCGCACACACAAACACATTAAAAATAAAATGGATTTGTAACAACAAGCACCACCACAAGAGAGGCCATTTAAGGATTATTTCAGCCCCTTAGCTAATTTGAGCACATCATGCATAAGATACCCAACTGTGGCTACTAGGAGTTTTGAATTAAAATCTAGTGTGCTAAATTGTCTCCCAACATTCTATGGCCTAGAAAATGAGGACCCATATAATCATTTGAATGATTTTCATGTTGTTTGTCAAACATTTAAATATGAGAATTTTTCAAACGATGATGTTAAACTTAGATTATTCCCATTTTCTTTAATGGATAGAGCTCGTTCATGGCTCAATACATTACCTGTCAATAGCATCACATCATGGGAACAAATGGTAATAAAAAATTTTAATAAATATTTTCCAGTGCATAAAACCAATGCTATTCGCAGGGAAATTTTAGAGTTTACCCAGAGAGAAGACGAGCAGTTTTTCGAAACATGGGAGCGATTGAATGGGCTACTCTTGAAGTGTCCACATCATGGGTACGAGAAATGACACCAATGCCAATACTTTTTGGAGGGCTTATTGCCGAATGTGCAAGAATGGCTAATGGCAACAAGTGGAGGAGAGCTAATGTCAAAAAGTGCATCAGAAATTTGGGAATTCTTCCAACGACAAGCAGATAATTCCCAACAACGGAGTTGATCACTCAGGAATACTAGAAGAATTAAGGGAGTAAATGAGGTTCACATTGGCGAGTCAAGTTCGGGAATCAAAGAAGTCAAGGAGATGGTTGAAAGTCTCTCTCGACAAATAGCATTGTTATCGACTGTTAAATCAACATAACCACATGACCCTGACTCATATCCAGATCAAGCCAATACCATAGGTGTAATGAGAAAGCCATCAAATTACAACCCATACTCCAACATATATAATCCTAGATGGAGAGACCACCCAAATTTTTCATGGTCTCAAAGATTCCAACAGAATGGATCAGCAGCTCCAGCTCCAGCTCCACCAATGCAACCAATTCCTCAAATTCCTCAAGTCTCTCAGCCCCCATTTAGATCATACAATCAGAACCAGAACTACTCTCAACCCAGACCATGGGAGGATGCATTCTAGAATTTCAAGAATGTTACTCACTCTACGATTGAGCAACAGAACTACACCATTGATGGACTACGAAATAAGATGAGAGCAGGCTTCAACTCACAAGCTCAATCAGTTTCAAACCTCGAGAAGATGGTGGAAGAACTTGCTTTTTCAGTTCAAACCTTGGCAATGACTTTTGAGAAAGGTAAATTTCCAAGTCAACCAGTGCCCAATCCTAAAGGAGTGCATGAAGCAAGTACCAGTTCTCCACAGTAGCACGGAGAGGTCAAAGCCGTCATGACCTTGCGAAGAAGAAAAGAAGTTGACAACAAAGTGGAGATGCCGGTGACAAAAGAAAATCAAATTGTACCTGTGAATGTTGAGGACTCATCACCGGAGGAGAGAGAAGAAACCAACCCACGAGAATACGTTCCGAAAGCTCCATTTCCTCAGAGGTTAGCTAAAGGAAAGAAGGGAAAATCCACAGGTGAGATTCTTGAAATCATCAAATAGGTAAGTGTTAACATCCCTTTACTTGATGCTATAAAACAAGTTCTATCTTATGCCAAGTTTCTTAAAGACCTTGGTACTAAAAAAAGAAACATTCATGTTCAAAAGAAGACATTTTTAACAGAAAACGTTAGTTCTATACTCCAACACAAAATTCATCTAAAATGCAAAGACCCAGGCTCCGCCACTATCTCATGTAGTATAGGGAACCACACAATTGAGAATGCTTTGTTGGATTTAGGAGCTAGTGTAAATCTGTTACAAGGATAATTAATAATGGGTTTATGGAAGACATTTTCTGAAAAAACAAAATAAACATGCATAAATACTTTGAAACAATATTTACAATAAATGACAAAAATGCAAAAAACCATAAATGCATTTTAATTTATTGTAACGATAATCTAGTACTGCTTTGACAAGCTATCCATTGGGGAAGTCATGTCTACACTTACTAGACCCAATTATCCATTGGATTATTTACTTTCATGTAGAGACATGATAAATAATTATCATTATCCTTTTGGGCATAAATTTGTTAACAAAGCTTCGTTGGGAAGGTTAATAATAAAATTTAGTTGAGTGTATAATCATTGTTTCAATCTACGTATTTTTCATAATCAATAGTTACTGTTGGGGTGAACAATCGATTGAAAAATATTTCAATTTTATCTTTAAAGAAGTTTATCAAATAAAATGTCTAATAGATATATCATCCGAATGGAGCATCACCGTATCATGAAGTCAAGGTATACATATAATTTTATTATTGAACTAATAGTGGAGCTTGTAGGAAAAATTATCTTGAATTTTCCCTCTCCCACCTAATATTTTAAAATTGGTTTTTCCTTGTAAAACATACATTAATTATATTTTTAATTGCATGCTTCCTATAATATTATCTAGATGATATCCAATATTATTAAGCATATGCGAATTTCAAACAATATAATGAGATTCATAATTAATTAATGACATGTATCATTATGTATAGAGTGACATACATATGACGTTATCATCCAAAACATAACATATAGAAAAATAATTAAATAATCTTAACTCATGGCTTTCCTAAAATGGAAAAAATACATTAACCCTAAGCCTAATCTTTATTGGGCTTCTTGTCAATGTCCATCTCCCATAGGCTTGTCTTTGTTAATGGATTAGGGAAAATTAGACTTTTAAATTTATTATTGGTCCAATTTTAATTTTGAAAGAAAATAAATAAAATCTTCTTTTAATAAAAATTTTGGACCAAAAATAAATTTAATTTGTTAAATTTTATCTATGCATTTTAATCCATTAAGTCCAAATTCAATTGGACCTAAAACTACGATTCATTAAGCCCAAAAATATTTTTTGACTTAAATGCAAAAATTTAAAACTTAACTGTCAAAAGGAAAATACTATTGAACCATAGGGACCTCAATGATAAAAACCATTGAAAGACCCCAAAATCCATATTTTCCTCCCCAGCCGCCGCCGATACAAAGTCCAACCTTCGTTCATGATTTTCCGACGTCGATTTAACCGCCGGCGCCTCACTAAAAAGCTCCCAAACGTCCCACGACGCCTTCCGACAGCAGCTTCCACATGCAACCATCTTCGCTTGCGTTGCTAGGCACGTTGCTTGCCGCTGCAGCTGCTGGCAGTGTTGCTTGCAGTGATGGTTGCTTGTAGCGTTTGTTGCAGCGCGCGCAGCTGGCAACACGGGCCGCACGCGCTGCTGCAGATTCCAGCAAGTTTCCACTGTAATTTCCAGCAGTTTCCAGCGAGTTTTCGCAAGTTTCTAGCAGTTGTAGCGCATGTTTCCAGCAGTCTCGTGCAAGTTTCTGTAAGTTTCCAGTGATTTACAAATTTCCTAAGCCAATTTTGGCTTACAAAACTTCTATAACAGTCAACTAAATCAAGAGGGAAATGTGATGATAAATGCATCCAAAGAAAAAAATCTGATAGAGAATCTAACGATGAATTAAGCCATAAGACGCTTTATTCATATATTAAATAAATAATATATATCCGAATAAATCAGGTCAAGAAATTCGATGAAAGGTCCGGCTTTTTAATCAATTTTATATTTTTTAATATTATATGTGTATATATTTTTTATTTTTTGGTAATTTTATAAGTTTTAAATTTATTTCAATAAAATTTGACATGAAAATATAAACTTTAAGTATTTAAAATTTTATATATGTATAATAAATGAGTCAAATAAATATAAATATTTAAAATAATATATATTTTATAATATTTTTTTAATAAAATCCGGGTTCTGGGTTTATCAAGTGATGCCCAAGACATCTGGGTAATACCCACAACGTCCGGGTCCGGACCGATATTTTCCTCTAACTCTAATACATAAATATCAAGATTGATTTCATACGAAATTCTTATATATTAATATGAGATGGCTCTGATACCAATTGTTGGAGGAAAATTAATTTTTTTTAAAATAAAACTTTTTAGGACCGATCTCATGCAATATATAGGAATACGTAATCCAGAAAATCATACCTTGACAATTCAAGAAGATGAACAATCTTGACTTTTTCCGCTGAAGTGATTTAGGCTCCCAGGTCATGATCTGTCACCACCACTCCTGTTAGATCACGATCCGCTACCAAATAATCTTCCAAGCTATGACTCAAGTTTGATTTGCACTTGACGTGTGAGTGCCTTTATCACCACTAAAGCAACTAGCAAGAGAAAATTTTCCTTTTAATTTTAGAGAGAAAAATTCTTTTTCTCTGATCTGTATATTGCGAATCTATCTTTTTTCTTTAGAGAAAATAAGCCTTTTATATCTCCCTTTAGTGAAAACCCTAGGTACCAAATAATAAAAATCAAAATAACATAAGGCCCCTTGCACACAAGCATATTAAATGGAGCCTCCCACTAAATGAAATATTTAAGCTTTTAAATAAAGTTATCTTTATTAATCCAAGAGTGGTCAATTAAATGAGGATCATTTGGGTACATACAATAGTGTCTATAATAATTAGGTCTGTAATTAAACTAGCACAATTATTTAATTCCAAATCTACTCCACTAAAAGATTGGAACTGGCCTCCATAATTGTATGCTCGAATAATAATTCATCCCAAACCACATTGATTTCTTTACTGCATAATCATTTGTACCACATCGCTAATTAAATTGATATCTCAACTGTCTAATCGATTTAATTACATCTTGTTCCTTGATACTTACTGGTTTTCTCTAATGATCATTTTCAATATACTAAATATGAGAATTCTATGATCAAGTGTCGAAAACATATCAAGAGATGTGTTGTACAAATTCTATATTGTTAATCTATAACTCCAATACTCATAATTGCCCCCACTAAGATACCGGGTAATCTTGACTACAAGTATGTGTCGTGCCCATTGGTAACTCAAATGGAATAACAATTACAATCATGAAATCATAACTAACTTAAGATTAAGATTACAGTAAAATCAATGCCTATGAAATTTAGTAAGTCTGACAATTATTATAAAGTTAATTAAATCTCATATGTGATCTTGTTCAATGTAGTCGTACTATTTAATAAATTAATACATAATTAAGACAAATCATTCAATAAATTTATTATAGTCTAAACATAAATAGAGCGCCCAACTCTATTTATCAACTGCGAACTTAATTTATTTAATAATAAGATAACTTGTATTTATGTCTTTTGTGAATCCATATGATAATCACATAAATACATATAATATGATTAAACGGACCTTATTCAAAATATTTATGCAATTGAAAATATCTTAAATATTTTATTAATCAGAAAATAAATTAATTAATATGCTTTATTAAAGAGCATATAATCCCAACAGAAACTACAAAACAAAACAAAAAAAGGAAAAAAGAAGAAAACAAAAAGAAAAAAAGAGCATTAAAACAAGAGCACTTTACAACAATTCGAAAATAAATCAAAACAAGAATAATTACAGCACCAGCAACAATTTCGAGAGTTCACACACACAAAAAAAAAATTATGCAGCTCAGACAATTCCAGCAGCAAAAAAAGTATCACACACACAAAAAAATCAACAACAATGCTGCTGGAATTGTATCACACACACAAAAATCAGCAACAATGCTGTTGGAATTGTATCACACACAGATAAATCAGCAATAATGTTGCTGGCATTGTATCACACACACACACACACAAAAATCAACAACAATGCTTTTGGAATTGTATAAACAATTTCAGCAGCAAAAAAAAGTATCACACGCTCAAACAGAAATCCCAATCAGCCAAATTATCACACACACACACACACACACAAAAATCAGCAACAATGCTGCTGGAATTATATCAACAATTCCGACAGCAAAAAAAAGTATCACACACACTCAAACAAAAATCCCAATCAGTCAAATTATCACACACACACACAAAAATAAGGAACAATGCTGTTAGAATTGTATCGCACACAAAAATCAGCAACAATTCCAATAGCAACCCTAATTACAACTCTAAAATAATAATTTCCTAATCAGCCAAAATCCCAAACAACTAATTTCAAAACTCTAAAATAATCATTACATTACCTCAGGTGCAGAACTATCTCGTTCGTTGTAGTTGTTGGCTGTTACGTGATGGCAATGGGGAGTTGTGGCTGGCGCTTTGTGAGTAGATGACGAGGGCCGTTTGTGTTTGCTTTGTGAGTGCCGACTGTTGCCTGACTGTCAGTCATGGCAACGGAGACCTCGCGTGATAGCTTATTGGTTGTGGTCTGTCGTCTGTGAGCGATGGCAATTGTGGCTGGAGAAGATTTTGTGGGTGATGGCTAGCGTGATGGCAATTGTGGTGGCTGGAGAACTCGCGTGATGGCTCGCGTGGGAGCTTACTCAAAACGGTTCGTTTGGAAATTATAAGGAAACAGATCAAAGCGAAACAACGTCGTTTTAGGGGATTTTCGGGGTTTGACTCGGGGTGAATAGTAGCACTGTAAAATCTTAGAGGATTAATTAAAGTAGATTAATTATCTAAATTCAAGTGCACATACTAAATGATCACAATGTATACATATGGAATGATCACATAGAATGATTGTAGTAAATGTTTACGATATTATTTACACTATATTTTTAGCACAACTTTTGATACTATTCACAACAAATGTTTATTAATACAAATCGCATATGCTCATCCGATATAGGATAACTCTATTAATAGTAGGAGTATAAATTTAATTTCTTTTTTTTCTAATTTGATTAGAACTTAATTTATATTTTTTCCTGTTTGAGTCATATTCCTTTACTTATGAGGAATCATAATTTTATTAGAAATAAGATAATCTTAACTAGTATAAATAGGTTTGTTATGCTTGTTTTTTTCACAAACTTTTCATTAATAACATTCAATATTTCTCAATTAAGATATTTTCTCCTTTGTGAGAGTCCGCTTCTTGAGTTTTCAAAAAGTACGCTATAACGAAATCTAGTATCGCTTTGATGCTGCGTCATCATCAATACAGTTATACAGAATTTGAATGTTTATCTCGTGATGCGAACCCATAGTAAAACTTTGATATTCATGTTCAATTTAAAGTTTCAAATACCGAAGACTATTATAAAATGATTTAAGGTAAATATAAGCCTTAACACAATAATTTAAGAAACAAATTGAACCAAAGATAAATAAATCTTCACTTCATGGTTAGGAAAACACAAACCAAAGATTAACAAATCTTGACCTAAATACTTTTAATTGAACAGAAACCACAAGTATAAAAGAATGATATTGATGACACACTCAACACAGATAAGAATATGAGTGATAAGTAAAAATTGGAAAGTCATGAGAATAAAATTTTTGATAAGTTCATTAGTTCTCAAAAAAAGTAAAGTAAGAATTATCTTTCTATTCATATAACTATAATCATCTTTAATATTTATTTTGCAAAGCATGGTAGATTGAGTTTTTATAGGCTAATAAAAAACCAAGTTCCTAAAGTACACTTGAAAATATTGAAACAATCCTCTAAGTACAGGTTTAGTAAAGAAAATCTTTCAAATGACTAGACTAGTCAACCAACATTAATATTGGAAGAGAGGAGTAATAAGATATACTTTCATAAATACTTTATATACATACCAAGATAGAAACTTATGTACTTGTGTATGCTTGCCCACATACACGCCATTTTTACCTCTTTTGCCTCAAAACATATTCTCCAATAATCCATGTAATCTAATCTAATAAATATCCAAGACTACATAAATTTCCAACATAGAAATAAATAAATTACAATATTATTAATACAATGATATCAATAATAAAAGCCGAAACACATTTTTGTAACACAATTGGTTCGGGAACCATTATGGATTATAAGTTAGTATTAAAAGTTAACCAACTATCAATAACTAGTTGGAATTAGCTTAACCAATCAAAAGGTGAAAATTTTATTCTTATTAATTTAATTTTTTTTCATATTATTATTTTAATACTTTGAAATCAATAACATAATCAAAGTAATTACGAGAGTGGGAGAAAAATATCTTTGATATGAATATTTTATTATTTGTCATATAACATGACTCAAAAGTAATTTATAACTCCTAAATATAAGAGTGTCTTGTTATAAAATAAGTTGGTGAGTCCGAGATTGACCCACAAGAAAAAGGTTTGATTTGTTAATTTCCTTTAAATTATCTACGAACTAGAAATATAATTCAAATACACTATTTAATTAAAGTGAAAATATGAAAATAAATTAGTTAGGGCTACGGATCTACTCTTAGTAGTACGTATAATCTAATAAATTTTTTTTATGATTTTTATTTAAATTTATTGATTAATTACATAAATTATCATTATTTTCTCATTAATTTTATTCTGAATTAAGTACTTAGTGTGTCAAAATTCAACTTGACTACAATAAGTTGAAATGTCATTTTACTGTACTCTATGCTAAGGTATTAAGAATTTATTGCGTCAAACTCCCTTATCTGTCTACAATAAATCAAAATTTTAAAATATAACATATGGATAAAATTAAATAGAAAATAATTTAATTTATATAATTAAAAAATAATTTAGTTAAATCATATTTTTTAACTAAGAGTTTCACCTTATCCTAACTATTATTATTAGTTAAGCATAATTAAAATAAAATAATTGTTAAAATTAAAATTACAGATAATTAAAAATACAATAACTAAAATCGAAAATAAAGCTAAATTTAGTATGGAAATGATTTACAAAATATTAAAGAAGAGTATTTAGAAGAGATGAGGAGAAGAATTTGGAGAGAAAGAAGTGAAGAAAGGTGTAGAGAAATGGATGGTAGCTACATACATTTATACTAGCTCATGATCAATCCCCACCACACATGTAAACAAAGCCAATTATATCATGTCTATACATTTGTTTCACTAACCAAACATAAATTTAACTCAATCCACTAAAGCATACTTAACTTATTCCATTAACAACTCTCACACTTAACATCATAAATAAGTTTTACTTTCATAACAAAAGGCGTGGGTCTACCTCGATGACCTTTGGAATCCATATGTGACATTCATTTATCTGTTTGGAGCCGTGAATTACGTAAAATTATTATTTTACCTAATAAACATAAAAAATACAGAAAATCAAATATTTAAAAGCATAGTTAATAATTCATAATATATTACATCAATACAAATATAAATTATAGTAAAGCATAATATAACATTTTCACCCTTAGTAAATATACAATTTTTAACATTAATCATCATACTTACCCACATGTAGTTTTATTTATTGTATGTTTTTTTAGGGCATGTTGGGTAGGGTTCGCATAAAAGATCGGGTTAGTTCAGTCTTCTACATGAGGTCATAGACAAGGGCTTAAGGAAAAAAAAAAGTCATGCCAAGCCCAGCCCTTTATTTTTTAAAAAAATAAATTTATAAATTAAAACCTAAATAATAAAAAGAAAAAGAAAAAGAAAAATTTAAATCCTTAATTTATAAATCAATGATGATTCAAAAAACTTAAAATTATAATATTAAGCTCCCTCTTAAGCCTTAATTAATTAACAGGGTGCTTGGATTAAAGAATATAGTACTAAAAATTAAATATGTAATTTTTTTTGCTTCATTTTCTTTCTTTATTATTTTATTTTGAAATAGTCATTTGTTTTAATCATTATTGATTATAATAAATTTTTTATAATTAACTCATTACAAATTTATGACCATTTAAAAAATAATAAAAAATATGTGAAGCCTAGGCCCGACCCTTATACTAACATGTGCTTGCCTACAATTTACCATTTTTAATAGTGATGTCAATGGGGTGGGTTCGGGGCAGGGATCATAATCCCCGAACCTGAACTCGATTTAGAAGCAATTCCCCAAACCCACCCCATACACGAAAAATTATAATGGGGAATAGTTTGGGTATGTCCCCGAAAATCTCCGAATTGAGCGGGGATTAAAGCGGGGACCCGATCCCCATTTCTTTAAAAAATAATTTCTAAATATTTCAATTCCTTTTTTTAAATAATAATTCTAACAACCTCCATATTTAGAAATAAAATTACAAATGATCAAATTCCATATTAGAAATAAAATTACAAGTGATCAAAATTTTAACAACTTCCACATAAATAAAAACATAATAATTCTAAACCTTCAACATAATTACAAATGATCAAATTTTATATGACAAATTAAAATAATTTTAAGTCTTCAACATAAACTTATAGCTATCACCATTGATGCACGTTCTAAGATTCTTCATAAACCTATAACAACATAAACAAAAAATAAATAAAAAAGTAAAAACATGTTTTAACAATTCAACTTAATAAATACTTGACAAAATAATATAAACTAAAACTATATACCTCTATCGATTAAGTGTATCATAAAAAAAATGAAAAATGAAAATATAAGACAGTAGAAAAATGAAAAAGTAGGGAAACTCTTGTACAAGAATGCTTCTGGGTGACCCCATTTATTTTCTTTTAGTTCAAGCTGGTCTATGTTAAAAAAGTTTCCACATTGGTTGGTCTATGGATGACCATCTATCCAATAGTTTCCCCCTTTTCCCTGTTAAGAATATGTTATAATTACTATATATTCTGTGAAATAGTTTGATGGAACTCTAATGTCTAATCTGTTAGAAATCAGATTGCTTAGCTTAATTTCCAATCTCATGATTTTCCCCAACTTGTCTATTACTTCTGCAGCAAAAGAATAGGATATAGAAACAAAGGATTCCAAAATTTCAAGAAAACCAAACGTAGTCGCATCAAGTATTAATCAACTCCAGGTTCTAAAACTCAAAATCATGTGTGTGTATGTGTGTATGCTATATTCATATTTAAAAAAAAAAAGTAGCAAATCAATAATGATTTATTTTAATATAATATTAAGGACATATGGTAAAATCTTCCATTTGAAGTAAACAAAAAATGCAAGTGACAGTGGCAGTGTAACATGAAACAGAGAACAATTATCAAGGAAATGAGATTTTATAAATTTGAATTGAGGAACTTGAATAGAGATGTAAAGTCAGCAAATTAAGAAGGAAAAAGAAACAAAAACTAAAACAAGACTAAAAAGTATGGAGCCCAACTGATCTTTAATTCTTCTTTTCACCTTCAACTTTCTTCTTAAGATGATTGATTGTATAGGTGATAAAATATTCCAGATAGCAACACCCATAAATAAAATGTGGCCAACAATTGCATTGCATTGTGATAACCTTGAATCCATTGAGACCCTTCTCCGAAAATTGCAATAGGAAACAGATACAACAACGAGATTATAGTAATCCATCCATACAAATTCAATCCATTAATCCAACCAACAGGTCAGTGCGACTACTTGCACTAGATAAATCGAAGCTAGTCCCCAAAGGAAGTGCTAAAAATGACAGTCAAATGCAACTCAATGACTCATTACTGATAAACAAACATACGCACAAAGACACCATGCCAAACCGTCATCTTACAGATTGAAAATATTTTTTAGATTGTATTATAATCTTAATTTCTTTCAATTAGGTTAATGTAACTTCATATATTTATCTCCCATGCGACCCAATGAAATCTCACCTTTATTAGGCCCAAAGCATGGTTGTCGGTAACTCAAATCATGGTTGCAGCCTCCGTTTCAGTGAGCTCTGCATGGCTGCAGTTTGTGCTTCAGGCTATGTGACTGATAATGAAAACACACAAAACGTAAAATTGACTCAAATCAATGAAACCAGATGCAATTTGAAAGAAATAAATAAATAAAGAAAATATGAAAAGCTAAAACCTTGCGGAGCGAGTGGCTGAATGTTAGGGTTTCTTTTGGAGGAATGATCGATTCAATCCAAATGAATTGAGGAATAATTTTTTTTAGTTTTTATTTTTGGGTCGGGTTAGGGGGCCCGAAAAAATCCCCAAATCCAAACCTGAAATGTTTTTGCGGCTTAGATCCATACCCGAAACGGATCCAAATTCATTTTCATATTTTTCTAGGGCCTCATACTTGCCCCAAATTAATCGGGGCCCCGCGGGTATTACTGCCAACTCTAATTTCTAATGCTAGGCTGTGAGAAAAAAAGAATAGGATAGGATTATTTGACTAAATTATATTTTGCTCAATACAAGTGATGTGAAATTCACTAATAGAAAATTGTGTGATTTTGTAATAAGCTAAAAAAGTAGTAATTGAAGAAACAAAAATTATAAACTATGTAATTGTGATTGTCTTGGATTGGGTGTGCAACTCTCTTCGATTCACACTCAATACATCACCATGGGTTTAATATTCATTTTTAGTTTCAACTAAGTTATGAGGAGTATTTCTACTCCTCATAATCTTCAGTCTAGTAAACATGGTATCAAGCACTCATTGTGTCAAAGGGTAATGATCTTCTGCTAAATGCGATGTAAAGAGCATGTTGTGCTAGATGATAATAATCATTCTGTCGACAAAATGACAAGACCATCCACTAAATAGCTTAGATGCATTCTCTGTCGACAATGAGTCAAGATGACCCACAAAATATTAGAGGAAAGTTTTCTCTTTAATAAATATGGCGCTAAGTGCTCATCGTGCCAAACAGTAATGATCTTTCACTAGGGAGCCAGTAAACCATGCAAAATCTAATTAAGACACACTGTCTGTCGTCAATGAGTCAAAAGAACCACTTAAATTAGAGAGATAGAGTAAATAAACTTACCAAATTAAGCTCACGGACCGTGTTGAGGCTTCACCTTCAATCTAAGCTTGAAGTTAAATTAGCTACTCATTTTTTAACTAGGGGAAAAATGAAATTTTTATTAAAATACATGGAAAATATAAGATGGAGAGAAAATTATAGAAAATGAAGCTAAAAAATGAATTAAGATTTGTTGAATTGGGGGTGGGGGAGTCTCTTATTTATAGATACAATGGGTAAATCATGGGCGTCGGATGAAAACAACTCGGACGCTCAGGATTGCACCGCGTGGCAAGCTTTGATTGGCTGGAACACATCATCAATCAAAGCCACATTAGTATTTCAGTTTAATAATATGTTGTCACATAATCGGTCAATGCCACGTCATTGTACTATATATGTGAACAATATCGTATATGTGAACAGTACCGTACATGTAAACAGTACCACATACCCTAAGGTCACTACTACAAAAAAGCAAAATAATGACCCATATGTTATGATAGTTTTTATTAACAATCATCATTAAAAATAAGGAAATTATCATTTTTATTTTTTATTATTATTATTTTTTTTAAATTTGTATCAATTAGCCACTTTTGCACTAACACCATTAAATAATTTAAACAAGATGATAATTTTACCTCTAAATAAATTGAAAGACCATTTTATTTTATAAAAGCTATGAAAAATAAAAAAAAATTATAATTATAAAAATATCCCTAAATTTAATAAAAAATAAATCTCAAACAAAGGTGTTCAGCTGATTTTTATTAAATTTTGATTTTGTAAAATTTTAGTAATTATTTTTATTAAAATTTATAATTTTTCAAAATTTTAATTAAAAAACTGAATTTATTTATTAAAAATTATAATTTTGCAAAATTTTATTAAAATAACTAAATTTATTGATTAAAAAACCCAAAATTTTAATAATTTAGGATATTTTTATTAAATCCCAAAATTTGCAATTTTTTTTATAATTATAATTTTTATTAAAAATAAAAATTCTAATTTTGGGATTTATTTTTTATTAAATTTAGGGTATTTTTATAATTATAATTTTTTTTCAAAGTTTTTATAAAATAAAATTGTTTTTTTATTTATTTAGAGGTAAAATTGTCATTTCGTTTAAATTATTTAACAAAAAAAATACAAATTTAAAAAAAAGAGAATATATTAATTTTGAATGAATATAAAAGAGAGGTATAATGATAATTTCCCTTAAAAATATTTGATGACGTTTATTATATAAAGGTCATAATAGATAATATTTACAATGACGGTTCTATTATATAACCATTATTAAATATCATTCTTACTTTTAATGACGGTTATTTATAAAAATGGTCATTCAAAGTTTAAAATTTATAATGACGGTTTTATTATATGATCGTCATTAAATGTGAACTAAAATATAGTTTTACTTTTAGTGACGATTATTTGTAAAAACAATCATTAAAAGTTCAAGGTTTATAATGACGATTCTGTGATATAACCATCATTAAAAGTCAAGCTATTACTTTTAATGACGGTTATATCACAGAATCGTCATTAAAAGTCACTACTACAAAAATACAAAACAATGACTCTTATGTTATGACGGTTTTTCTTAACAACTGTCATTAAAAGTATTTGTTGACCGTTACAATATGAACCGTCATAATATCTAACTTTTACAATGACGATTCTATTATATAACGGTCATTAAATATCAAACTAAATATAGTCTTAATTTTAATAACAATTATGTATAAAAACAGTCATGGAAAATAATCTAACATTTGTAATCACGGTTCTATTAAATAACAATCATTAAATGTCAAGCTAAAATGCAATCTTACTTATAATGACGATTATGTGTAAAAATTGTCATTGAAAATAATCTGACATTTATAATGACGGTTATATTATATAACGGTCATTAACTGTAAAAGAATTAAACAGCAACATTTAAATTAAAAAAAAAAGATTTCTCTTGAAACAGAAACGATATTGTTTAGAATAAAAATAAAATAAAAACGCAACCCTCTTCAGTCTTCACTCATCATTTTTTCCCCTATGTCTCGTCACTCTCTATCTCTCGTCATTCTCACACTCACAAAGCCCTTCTCACTTTAAATCCTCACACAAGCACCGAACTATTGCCGACATTCTCTCATTTATTGCCGTCGATTTTGGCCTTCATCGAGAATTATACGAAGTACCCACCAGATGTGTGTGCTGCCACCATCGAATTCAAAAGCCTAATTAAGACTCACTCACCACATATAGAGCAACCAATCATTCGAATAATACAGGTAAATCATGTTTTAGTATTGTGTTTGATGTCAATTTTAATGTTCTTATCAAAATCGAACCCTAGACATGTACAGACTAGATGTGTTCCTGTCAAATTCGAATCATAGACATGTACAACCTAGATGTGTTGTCAAATTCGAACCCTAGACATTTACAGTCTAGATGTTTTCTTGTCAAATTCGAACCCTATACATGTAAAACTTGAAAATCTTACATGTGTTCTTGTTAATTTGAATCTATTTTATTGGTTTTTCATGTTTATTTATTTGAACTTCTAATGATTTAAATACCCGCTTGTGACCATACCTAAAGCCATGATTGGCAAAACATTGTGAAACTCAAGTAAAGGAATTATATGGTCTTGTGTTGGAGCAAGTATTACCAAAACATGTGGATTGCTCATTTTTCTGCTTAATTCTTTTTCTGTCACAGAGTTTTTGCAGCTATAAATATTACTAAAAGGATTACAGGAAGGGCAACTCAAGCCAAAGCTTGGTTTCCAATCTTCTTTCTATATGCTTTTATTATTATTGTTGTTGTTGTTGTTTTCTTGGTTATGTAACTCTTGTGTTTGTTCTTTCTTTCTTTGTTTTGCAATAATTAAATTTCTTTTGGCTAATGTTCTTCACTTTTGTTGGTTTAGCAAGCTGGTTGCTAAATATTTTTAATTTGTTAATGAAATGTAGGTGTCAATGTTATTATATGATATTGCCCAGCATTATGCAATCTACCATACTGATTCTTTTTTTTTTAGGTTATAGTCTAAAATCAAATTCTTTCATTCTAAAAAATCAAAGCAAAAGACAGAAATAACTTATATATATCTAGATTAATATTAGAGTTAGAACAATTTGTAAAGACTTTAGTAGTGTATATATGTACTATGCCTTTAGTGGTATATATAGTATGCCTTTACAATCATAGCCATCCCAACATACGAAACAAAGAGCTTGAAAATTTTGTTGGAGTCCCCATGGCCAGTTTCTTTGATGCAAACCATTATCTTTATATCGTCCATCAATCTTGATCAATAGTTTTTCGATTTTTTTTTATCTTGCATTGACTAGAATCATATGTAAAGGCTCGTACATAGTTAACTAATGGAGTATAAAAGTACTCCTCCTTTAACATGTACGCATATAATTACTATAATTTTATTGTTAAATTTGATTTAGGTTGTAAAGATTTTTGTTAATTTTATCAGGACATGTGTTGGGATATTGATTGGTGTTGTAGTTCAAGCACTTGCAAGTAAGTTGAATTTCTTTGGCTTTTGCTTTCTCATTATGAAACAATTTAGTGTTATTTCAAGTATTTTTTTCATATTCTTAGAATTTCTCAATGGATTGCCGATTTTTGAATCATGTAAATTATTCTTGTTCATGACAATAATATTGTGTAATTTTAATCCTTTAGTTCAAATCATTTTGGTTTCTGCAAGTGTAAGGTATAACTCATCTAGTCATAATTCATTGCATATTGATTGGTAGACCTTCAGGACTTACCTTTTCCCACCTTTGTAACTGGCTTACTGCACTCCTTTTGTTCATGCGAATTTGATTGATTTTTAGCTTATGATATTCCAAGTTTTCTCTAGTCTCCAAGTATGGATTTTATGACCTTCTATTAGGATTAAGTCCTATATACATTCTTTTAACAACATTTTAAATATTTAATCAAAGTATGAATCATCAGCTTGCCATTGAAACTTTTATATGTGTTCATACATATTTAGAAGGACTAACAGTTAAAAAATGATTGAGATTGCACATAAGGTGGTAGGAATTTTCTGTATGATCTATCCTATCTTTAAAACAAGTAACTTAAATATACAAATAAAGTCTCAATGACACTTTGGTATTTGAGATTATTTCCCCCTTTTGTTATGCAAGTAAGATTGACAAATTTTTTTTTTATTCTTCTGTATAATAAATGAACAAGTTTGTTGGTCCCATGTCTTAAATAAAGTGTCTATAAACATAAAACTGAGGTTGAACCAAACCTTTGCATACTTGGTAGAAAAACAGCACTTGGGAGTTTGTTGGTCATATTTCACTGCTGTTTATGCAAAAAAACAACACCTAAAATGTTGTTGGTGCTTTTTAGCTGTTATTATGCAGTAAAAACATTACCTAGAACTTTCCAAGGGGTGTTTTGCCGTTGTTTTGTAACTAAAACTACACTTGGAAATTTTGGGTGCTGTCTCGCTATAATTTTACTGCTAAAAGTGCCCCTATCAGGTGTTGTTTAAATGCTGTTTTGAACCTTCTTTTGTTGTTTTTTGTTATTTCTAAACTCAATCCATTTTTTTCTTTGGTAATTAGTAGGTCCAACTTTTGCAAAGTAATATCCAAGCTTACTGATAATTCTTTGGTTAAGAGGTAGTAATCTAAATTATAGGCACTAATTATTATTTTCCAGTGCGTAATTGATAGGTAGTGGGTGTCATATGGATGATGTAGTTAAATCCTTTTTTATTATCTATATTTTGGAAAATGTATTGTCATTTACTATCATATAGTTATTTTGTATTTTTATTTATTAACATATACTAGTTCGAGCAATGGGGAATGAAAGAATTATTAAAATATTTGTTTGATAAGCTAGAAAGTGATAGAAAATTAGAAGGAAAATGTAACTAACAAAGACAAAATAGTAAATAAAAAATTTTATAGGTGTTATTTTGTAGCTGAAACAACAGCTTAGAATTTTCAAGTGCTGTTTCCTCTTTTTCTACTTTTTATTTCTATAATTTTTTTCTATTATGCACATACTAATTCCCCCCCCCCCTTTTGTAATTAACAGATTTTTATAAGACAACATCTAAGCATGTTAATTCTTTGGTTACGAGGCAGTAAATTTCAGGCTTTAAATGGTAGAGTTATGGAAATTTTGATGTAGAAACTAATTTGTACTCTATTGTAGGTTAATGACCATTAATGTTTTTTTTGTAAAGTTATCATTTGTACATGAGACACTTAAGTGAATTTAATAGGAAATTGTAATTGAAACAGAGGCTTCAAATGGTTCTTAAATTACAAATTATTATTATTATTATTATTATTATTATTATTATTATTATTATTATTATTATTATTATTATTATAAAATTGTCATTAAAGGTACCATTGTAATGATGGTTCTTTAAAAAACTGTCATTAGAGGTACATTTTAATGACGGTTCGTTAAAAATTTATCATTAAAATGGTATCTTTAATGACAATTTTATGCAAAAAAAAATCGTCATTAAAACTTATGTAGATACTATAAATAATGATTGTTTAATAAAATAACCATCATTATTAATACACATTTAATGACGGTTAATAAACCATCATATGACAGTTTCAAAACCGTCATCTTATATCATTTAAAACTGTCATTGTTGACCATTTTTGTAGTAGTGGCTTTTCAGTTGTTCCAAGTTAAAAAACGGTATCCATTTTGCCATATGATCCCTCGTTAATTGTAAAATAATCAAAATACCCCTAAAATACATAAAATACTTAAATTATAATAAAACAAACACAATTAAAGTACAAGAGACTTAAATACATTAAAATAGAGATGTTAGTGAGAGTTAGAATACAAAATGATGATTTTGCCCTTCCTAAATATACATTCTTCAACACTCAACAAGTGTCAATTTGTGGTGGTTGGCTGGCAATGGCTCGACAGGAAGCAGTGATGTCTTTGTACGTGGCTAGTTTGCTGGTGGTTGGCAGGCGGTGATGCAAGCGGCTGTAGATTCACTCGGTTTTGACTTAAGATTTGTAAGTTTGTTTTTGTGTTTTGAGATTGAGAGAGGTCCCGACTCCTGTGTGAGAGTGAGTGTGAGTGTGAGTGTGAATGTGTGAATTGTGATGAATATGTGTTCTATATCGTTACGACATGTGTGACTTTTTTGTGCTCTTTTTTTTTTTTTTTAAGTTTTAGGGTCAGGTTAGGTCAGGACT
This sequence comes from Citrus cavaleriei, assembly GCA_030448925.1. Classification (NCBI taxonomy): domain Eukaryota; kingdom Viridiplantae; phylum Streptophyta; class Magnoliopsida; order Sapindales; family Rutaceae; genus Citrus; species Citrus cavaleriei. The sequence goes on along the minus strand of JAUJEN010000396.1, from coordinate 5,729,264 downwards.
GGATTCTGACCCAAATTTGATCGGACCCTAATTTTTTGTCCCTAACTTGACTGATGACCTGAGGGTCAAAGCTTGAAAAATTCAGACCAGGTCAATCGGGCCAAAATTCAGGCCCCATCCTTTTGCCATCTCTAGCAATGAAACAACAACTAGGTTTAACTTATTTGTAATGGATTAGGGGCTAAATTATGGAATAGATTTGTAATGGTTTAGCTTATCACATTCGCATTAATTGGTTTTGTTCTATCTAAATGAATAAGTTACGACTACTAGGTAATGTATTTAGTGGAAATGAGAGAAATTAGATTTAGCTTATTTGTTATTTACATTATTTATTTGGGTGAGACTATTTGAATCCATCAAATATTTCTCTACATCCATTTATTATATGTACCTATTACAAAAAATAATTCATTTAAATTTTTACTCTAAAAACTTCCAAAACCCTAAATTAGCCTTAACAAAATATCATTTTTTTTTAAATTTTGATAATGTTTTATAAAAGGCCATTTATATTGTCATCTTTATCTCCATCTCTATTAGCAGCCATAAAATATTTTTTGAAAAATACCAAACTTAATCTTTCTTCATTTTCTTTTCACAAATTCCAACCTTAGCGAAATTCTCAGATGAAATCTGAAGAAAAACCACCACTTACAGTTTAGAAATTAAGAAATATTTTATTAATGAAGAAAAGTTCTACAATTGATTTTTTTTAATTTAAAGTAGATTTTTTTTTTCCTTAGAAAGTTCTACTTCCCAAATTGTCTAAAAAATCAAATTATTTTTTACATCAAATTCTCATCAATTGGGTTTGTGAAATTTTTTTTCCTATCTCTCCTTGAAATATGGATGAGTAGATAATAAAAGTAGGCTTATTTCTACGAGTCCTAGATTCTTTAAACATGTATTGATTTGTTACCCTTTAAATTCAAACATATATGGTTAAATGAGTAGCTAATCGTTATGTAAATTTAAAAGATAGTTTGAATATATGATAAATATGTGTAAATATCATGTCTTTTATAGTAATTTAATAAAAGGATTTTGTCGTAATATAATTTTTTATTTTAAAATAGGTTTAAAAAATTTATGGCTTCAAATAGTCTTATTTTATTTATTTTTTATTTCTGTTTAATGTGATGATTTTGTCCCAATCCGAATTGGGTGCAACACCAATCGGAATCTGATAATCTCTTGTCGAATCGGCTAAAATGGCCAGCCCTTTACGTGATAGTAAGATTTACAAAAAGAGCAATCAAACGACAAATCCATACTAAAGTTTGAGTGTCTATTTTTGAAATCTTGGTGGTCTACATCTGATATGTAAATTAAGACAAACTTTGAGATCTTAAAATCCTGAAAATTGTGGCCCATCTAAACGTGGCTGTCAATACAACTAGCAAATCACGCTCAAAATAAAAAGAAATGGGACAGCTTCTTTTTTAATGAATTTAAGAATATGTGGTATGACTCATTGGTTATTGTAAAAAATTTTAAACGTGATTGAAGGTTGGTGCCACAGAGAAAATGATTTTGATGATTTGATCTAGGGATGGCAACATTTTTGTGGGGCCTAAACTCGCGGGCTCCTGATCAATTCAGGTTGGCTATGAGTCTTCGAAAAACTTTAAAATTAAAAATGAGTTTATTTCGGGAATAAACTCAAACTCCAAGTATATTTTGGGTTTGTATTTGGGGATTTTATCAGGTCCCTGAACCCGAATCCAAACCCGAAATATATATATTTTTTAAAATGTATTTTAATTTAACCAATAATTATAAAAACTCAAATAATAAAAAAATAACAAAACCCTAGATCTAAACTTACGCCTCTCTCAAAACGCTAGACTCTACCCATCGCCACCTCCATGTCTTCACTGGAGCTTCGCTTTCCCGACTTCCAATACGAGAATGGTGAACTGTTATGGGCTCCGATGTGGTCGCCATTATGTTGAGTTGAGTTGACTCGGCACCTTGGAGCCTTGAAGAAGCGAATAAGTAAGTGAGGAAAAGAATAGAACAAGGAGGAGAAGAAAAGAATGTGTCGGCGACCTCACATGGCTTGATACACAAAAATAAAGAGCATTGTTCAAATTTTTTTATTCAATTTTTTAAATTTCTTTAATAATTAGCGCTTTATAGATTTGGCAATGACAAGATTGTTTCTTCTTTAAGGCAAAGAGAGTTGCATTCTTTTTAAGGCGAAGAGAGAGTTGAGAGAAATGTGAAGAAGATTTCTCTAATAATTGGTGAGAGATTGAGACCAATCAATTTTTTCTTTTTTTTAATTTTTTTGTTTGGTTATGTCCAGGTTTTGAAAATTGGATCGTTTGTCACTTTAATTTTCAAACTTTTTTATTATTAATGTTTTAAAAAAAATTAAATGGAGATCATATTTTATTATTAATGTTTTTAAAAAAATTAAATGGAGATCATGTCCCCTAGGGGTGGGCAATTTCGAATTCGGATCAAATTCGGATGAATCCGATCGGATTTCGGATAATTCGGATTGAATTCGGATTCGGATTGGATCGGATGAATTTGGATTTCGGATTAATTTTCGGATTCGGATTATATTTTGGATTCGGATTAATTCGGATTGAAATCGGATTTGGACATTTTTGACAATTCTCACAAAAATTTATGAAATCTATGATTAATGAAAACTTACTAACCATTAAAAGAAATAGAAAATGAAAACAAATTGAGAAATGACAATGGTGTTAGCTGTTAGCTGTTAGCTGCATGTGGTTTGGCGTTCGGATTCACCTTGGTTTGGCTCGGATTCGACTTGATTCCAGTCGATTGGTGGTTTTAACAAATGGCGTGGTCGTTGGACTCATGGGTTGCTAGTGGGTTAATGGGTTCAAGACGGATGATGAGGTTGGTTTTGCTTTTGTAAACTGGGTTTTGTTCACTATCCCAACCCATGACAGCCTCGCAGCTTGTCGATTAATGGGTTTGACGTTGATTCGTCTTGGTTGGTTTCGGATTTGGCTAGATTCTAGTCGAAGTTTGAAGAACAGACGGGTCGTTGGACGTCGGTGGGTTAATGGGTTCAAGACGACGGATGAGGTTGGTTTTGCTTTTGCTTGCTCTATCGCTTGTTGTTTATGGTGATTTGAGTCGAACTTGTGAAATAGGTTTAGTTGTTTGCTTGTTTTCGCGTTTAGTTTTTTTTTTTTTTTTTAAACAGTGCAGATCCGATCGGATGATTCGGATTGATCCGAATCCGATCCGATCCGAAACAATCCGATCGGATCGCACATATTTCATCCAATCGGATTTGCCTTCAAATCCGAATCCCATCCGATGCCCACCCCTAATGTCCCCGATCAAATCTCTGCTCAATTTAGGGGTTTTCGAGAACATACCTGAACTATCATCAACTAACATTTTTTCGAATATAGGACGAGTTCGGGGATTGATTTCAAGACGAATTCAGGCTTGGGGTCATGGTCCCCGCCCCGAACCTGCCCTATTTTGATCACTACTTTGATCACTTGGGGGGTCCAATGCAAGGAGCAAAATCAGTAGAAAGGGTTTCCTTTGAAGAAGACCAATTCTGCCAAAAATAATTGCGTATCCTTCAAATGGCCGTGGTCCCATTTCGAAGTTTCGTGAGCTATTGTGTTTTAAAATTTATTTATTGAGCCTTTCAAAAAAAAAAAAAAGGTTCATTTATTGAAGCTAAATTGAATCGAGTGGGTCCAGCTAGGGATGGCAGTAAAATTCGGGTTCGGCTCGCATCCGCAAGGATCTGGAAAATCCGGATCCGCATTTTTAAAAATGCGGATCTCGATTTGAAAAACATAAATCCGCACGGATCCAGATGCAGATCTAGAAAATTGGATATCCAGATATATATATTCTTTTTAAAATCAAAAAGTATATTAACTTAAATAAAAAAGCCTAATCCCTAATCGTTTCTACTTTCTATTAGTCTCGGTATCTACTCTCTCATTGCCTCTCTTCCTTCACTCAACTTTCCCACACACTCACCTCACCAGCAGCCCGCAGCCGTAAGTCTCGCTTTCGACTAGTGGCCGACTCGCTGTGACGCCGTCTTCCTCGCAGCTCGCGGAAGCCTCGCCTGATCTGTCGTTCAAGCTCGCCTTGCCTAATCTATCATTGAAGCTCGCCTGATCTGTCGAAGCTCGCCTCACCTGATCTGTCGTTGAAGCTTCGCCGTCCAAGGCTCGCAGTGGTCGTCGAAGGGTTGCTGTGACGCTGCCATCCAAGCCTCGCTATCCAAGAAATTAATTTATCAGTAATGATTTTGTTCCCTTATTTCAATTACTTTTCTAATTTTTCTATTAAATACATGGCTTTTTCATGGCTTTTAATTTTTTTATTAAATCACTTATTTTATTTATTCATAGATTATTATATTTTTATATTTTTGTACTAACATAGCACTTAATAATTATTTTTTATCTTTTCATTGTTAGATCGTGAGCTGCTTAAATGATTTGTAGAATAAATTATGAATGCTGAAGGAGTGGCGGATCTTGACGATTGACGTGGCATGACGTTTTGGATTGGAAGCTTGGAAGCTTGGAGCCTTGGAATCTACATGGATTTGTAGTGTTTTTTATTTGTGGAGTTTAATGGTTGTGTACTTGAATTTAGTTGTGTTTTTTATTTGTGGATTTTTAATGGTTATGCACTTGACTTTAATTATTTTTTATGTTTGATTTATGTTGTGATATTTTTATTGGACGGAACTACCTTGCCTCCGTTATAGCAAACACCCAATTTTGACATTTTCTTTAACAGTCCCCATTGTTTTTGGTAAATAATAAAAACTATAAATTTTAAAAAATTTACACAATAAGCCCTAATAAAAATAAAATAATTTTAGAATTTTAAAAAATTTATTTGCCCATTTTAGTGGAAGGGCGCGCTATTTGTTTACATCCATTAGTTTGTAAGGGATTCAACGCAGACTTTGATGGGGATCAAATGGCTGTTCATGTACCCTTATCTTTAGGTACGAAAAGAAAGATAATAATGAATAGAACGAGTTAACAATTTTGATAAAATATCCGACTCGATTACTTCTTGATTCAAAGGAATTCCTATCGCTCCAACAAACAAAGGAAATAGGACTAATACAAGCATAACAAATAGACGGCGTATTTTTTTGAAACGAGGCCCTCGGTAACGTGACATAAAGACTCCTTATTTTATTGAATTTCATAAACCTAAATTAAAACTGAGCTACTAATCGATAGGGCCTCATTGGTAAGTGCTACGACTTAATCCACGTTTACTGCGAATTTCGAAGGTGTTTTCTTTCACTCATCAATGCCTAATGAAATAGATGTAGCAGTGGCTTGCTGGAACCCCAGGGTATCCATTGGGCAAATATCGGTTCGATCAAGATTTGTTTCTCCGGAGTACCAAAAGCAAGCTGTTAGAGGTGTTCCAGAAATGGCTGCGATCGAGTAGCCTGCTCCAGTCCCCTTACGAAACTTTCGTTATTGGGTTAGCCATACACTTCACATGTTTCTAGCGATTCACATGGCATTTCTTCAGCAATCTCTACTGTTTTCTGTAATATTAAAAACTATAAATTTCAATAATTTTACAAAATAAACCCCAATTAAAATATGAAAATTTTAAAATTCTAAAAAATTATTCTCTTTCGGTTTTCTTCTCAATCATTTTGTTTTGCTTTGATCTTAATTTATTCATTTATCCAACATATAATTCTTCTAAAATATAAAAAATAGAGTCTTCTAACCACATAATTAGATTAATTTCTTGAACACAAAATCTCATAAAAATAATGCTTGCATTCTCTTAAAAGAAATCTATTGTGTTTATTTTTATTTATTTTTACTACTATAATAAGAAAAGAACTATATCTTGCTCTTTATAATAAAATTTCAACAATTAGGGCCTGTTGAATGCGATTAATTAAAGATGGTGATATATGTTTATTTTACTAAAATGTAATTCTAATATAGTGTTTGGCACGAATAGGTAAATTAAGAATAATAGACTTTGTGCCAACCAAATTATCATATGATAATTAATTTTTTACCCTAAGGGGACCCTTTGAATAAATTTTTTAGACTAAATTTATATCTTATGCTAACAATTATAAGGTTATTTGATGTTGAGCAAATTTATAGAAATAAATAAAAGTTAAGTTTCATTTATTTAATTAAAATAATTATTTATCCTTATAAGTAACACTATCTTAAATGGTAAAACATTAAATGGGTATTTTATTTTAAAAAAATTATATTAAAAAATGGTATTTTTTGTAATTGATATTTTAAATAAATGGATGTGGGGAGTATTTTAGCTAGTTAAAATAATCCATCCATATTTTTGTATATCTAAATATATTCATTTATTAAATTACCTGGACCCATATAAAGATCATAAAATATTTTGATGGACTTATGTGTCAAAATCTTGAAATTTAGTCTTTTTTTTTTTTTATGAAACAAAAGGAGCTGCAACGTTAATAATCAAGTAATTATATCATTGCCGTTAGAATAACTTTTGCAACTCTTGGGTTGAATCCAATGGTTGGATCACAAAAAGACAAAAAATGAGGTACCAAATCACGGTTGCAAGTTAGTTGGACCCTTTTTATTTTGTGGATTTATAATGATGTACATTATTTATGTTAAATTGTTACTCGTGGATTTTTATTTGGGGATTTTAATGGTTGTGCATTTGAATTTAGTTATTTTTTTTATTTGTGAATTTTAATAGTTATGCACTTAGAATTTAGTTATTTTTTATGTTTGATTTATGTTGTGATATTTTTATTTGTGGATTTATGTTGATGTTATATGTTATTTATGTTAGATTATAATTGAATTTTATTTGATGTTATTAATTAAATTTTGAATTTTTAAATTATATTTTAAATTATTTAAATTTAAATTTTGCGGATTTGGATATTTAGAATATCTGCCCGGATCCGGTGCGAATTTTACTCGCATCCAGATCTGTTAAAAAATTTACAGATCCAAATATGGAAATGGCAATTCAAATCCAGATTTTGCCAACCCTAGGTCCAGCCCAATATGACGAGCATTTACATTTGATAATTTGAATAATATTAATTTTGTAATAAGGAAAATAAAGAACACACACTCAATGCAATATAATTTTTTCTTATTGTAAAATTACTTTTTGAATAATATATATTTATTCTCACCTGAACACCCAGACAACATATTTTATCCACATCTCAAATACTGACCGTTGGATTATAATATGGAGCTGAGATTCATTTGACATTGTTTTATTCTTTTCAAAAGCGAACACTTGCCCAATGCCCATTTTAACAATTTAACTAATATTGCTTTGCTATTAACAGAAGACAACTTCCCATTACGTCTTGTCTCTTTTAATTACCCGACTTCCGATTCTTATTTCTTGTGTTTGTTATCTTTTCTTCTTTTGCAGGTGCTCTTAAAAATTAAATACAAGGTTTTAAAGCAAACCAAAAGTAGGTGACATATTGTCATTCTAACATTATCACATTATTCATTAAAAAATAATAATTATTTAAGTTGAAAAATAATCACTTTATGTTCTGTTTGGTATTGAGGTGCTGTACCTTTTAAACGATAACTATTGTCGAAAAAAAGTTATAACTATAAAATAAAAATTAATAATATGTAGTAAATATAAATTTTAAATAATATTTTTGATAAAATTACAAGTGAAAAATTATATCAATATATCTTCTAAAATATAACAGTTAATGTTTAATAAATACTTTAGTACTGTACCTTTTAAGATACAGTTGCCTAACCTCAGTTTCAAACGCACCTTTACTATAACAAGAAAAGAACAATTGAGACAGGCGCAACAAGACTGCAAAGTTAGGTTAAATCATAGATTGAAAATAAAGCTCCTTATCAAATAGTATTATTTTAAGGCCTCTACTACCTTGCAACATTTGCAAGGTACTACCTATTTTGTTTTTTTTTTGTAATTTCAATATTTGACCATTGGATTCAATGAAAAGATAGTTTCAGAGATTTGTCTATTTGAATATTAACATTATGCTCCTTGATGTTTAACAAAAACTCAAAAAAGTTAACGAGTTAAAACTTTTAGTACATAAGTCCGAATTTTTCCAAATTTATGCTATTTAATTAGTAGTGATTCTTAAAAAATAAATTTTATTTTAATATTATATATTTTATTTAAAAGAATTAATTTTTAATATAATTAATTTTATTAAAAATAAATATTATTTAATATTATTTATTCTCATTTTATTTTAATTTATTTAGTGATAGGCTTGTTATTATATTTAATCTTTCAAAATACTAAACAATTTTAAATAAAATAAAATAATCAGTAGTGAGCATTAAAAAAATTAATATAAGAATTTTTTATTTTTGGTTTATTTAATGTTATTTGGTTATCGACTTATTATTATATTTTTCTTTAAAAAACTTAAATAATATAAAATGAAATAAAATAATTAGTAGTGCGTCTTAAAAAAATAAATATCATTTTTAATTAATATTATTTATTTTATTTAAAAGGATAAAATTTTAATATTATTTATTTTATTAAAAATAAATATCGTTTAATATTATTTATTTGATTTTATTTAACATTATATAGTCATAGGCTTATTATTACACTTATTCTTTCATAAAACTAAATAATGTTAAATAAAATCAAATAATCAGTAATGAGTCTAAAAAAAATTAATATTATTTATTTGATTTGATTTAATATTATTTAGTCAAACCTTATTATTATATTTATTTATTCAAAATTAGATAATATTAAATAAAATAGAATAAACAATAGTGAGTCCTAAAAAATAAATATTATTTTTAATATTATTTATTTTATTTGAAAGAATAAATTTTTAATATTTTTATAAAAAATATTATTTAATGTTTTATAGTCATAGGCTTATTATTATATTTATTCTTTTGGAAAGTTAAATAATATAAATGAAATAAAATTACATTTTAGAAGGTCACCAACCAAAGCACATAAACTTATAAACAAATGTAAATTAAAAAAGTAAATAATATTAAATGAAATAAAATTATATTTTAAAAGGCTTTCTAAATAATATTAAATAAAATAAAATTATATTTTAAAAGGTCACCAGCCAAAGCACATAACATTTTCAATAAACTGTAAATAAAAAAGAAATTAAGAGGTTCAATGAAATTTAACATTACAAAAGACAAAAATTAGTGGTACTATGCAATTGTTGCAAGGTAAATGGATCGTTATTTTAAATAGTTATAATGGGCAAGTTCTTTTAATAATAAAATAATATTAGTTAAATTATTAAAATGGGCAAGCGTCCCGCTATCTATATTTGAAAAGATTAAAATAAAACTAAATGAATCTCAACCCATATTGCATCCAACGATTACTATTAAAAGTAAAAACTAAATGAACTGATCTTCCCCATCGATTTCTTCATCACTGCTTTTTCAAAATCTCAATATCCTCTTCATTTCATTCTTCCAATGACTTCAAATTTCTTCTCTTTTTACTCAATTCCAATTGACCCATTTGAGTTTTTAAAGATCGGAACCGAACCGTGGGGGTTAAAGATCGGTTCTTTTGTGGCTTTTAAGGCTTCCTTTTAATGTTTGGATCTGGATAGGAGGGGTTTCAACGATTGGGCCACACCGACGCTGTGTGATCGCTGATGAGTTGAGAGGTGGCGAAGGGGCCGATGAAGAGGGAAAGGGAGAGCCACAGGAGAAGGGATTGGAAGGGCTCGCTGCTTTCGAAGAAGAAGAAAGCGAAAGAAATGAGAAACGAAGAGACTGAAGGTGAATAAGCGAGAAAGTTTTGTGAGTTTTTTATGGATGTTGATGCCTGACTGGAGTCTAGAGATCCTTCTCCAGCACTTCTCTATAGTTGCCGGTGAAGAAAACTCTTTTCTAATTAGCTTTCGAATGTATTGAGCAAAGATCACCTGATTGATTTACTAAAATCAGATGGATCATGAACGCATTGTTTTTTATGCTCTTAATATTAATAAAATTACAAAGTTTGTGATAAACAAAAAAAAATAAAATTACGGCAACATCGTCAAGAAATGGTGACAAAATGGAAATCAGTGTGAATTTGTAATCATCTGCTTGTTTTACTCCTTTTTTCTCCCTTCATTTAAGTTGTAATTTTTGAAAAGTGGAAATCCCAAATGGTGATTTGTGAATATTAGTTCTTTTTTGCTTGAATCAAATGATGAAGAATCCAGTGAGGGAAAGATCAGTTTGCTGTTTAAAAGCAGCTTTACTTTTTATATTAAAAATTGTAGAAGTATGCATGTGGGCCCTAATGTCGGAATCAATTTTTGAAATAAACATATAAGTTGCCGTTGGATTCGATCCAATGGCTACATATTGTCTGCCGGATTATAACTTACTGGATTGGAAAACTGCCCTCTGTGTGTGTATATATATATATATATATATATATATATATATGTATGTATGTATGTATCTCTTAATGAGAAGCTAGAACAACATATCTGGCCTCAAAGACAGTCACTTATACATAGAATTAAGACAAAAATATAATCATCAGTATCGAGGCATTGTACAAGGAATGTATGGCAATGGAAGAAATTAGATTGCCTGACCAACAATACGAGCTCCCGAGCACACACCCGATGATGAATAACTGCAGGAAATTGTCGATGGAAAAATGAGCTACACTGAAGATTGCTGAGCTTATGACAACTGCATTTCGCCAGCTCATGGTGGAAGCAAGAGATGTCAATAAAAACCCTCTGTAAACAGCTTCCTCCAGTAGGGGAGCGATGATACAATTAACAAGGACGATAGCAGTTGCTGATATGTCGCTGCTAAGAAGGATCTCCCTCACTAGTGGATTATTCGCAGCCTAAAAGCATAATGAAAAAGGAAAATAAAGAAATCACTACCACCAGCTCTGAAACATTAGTTTTACGGAGTCAAGTTTTGAATAATCAACATATCCAACAGGAGAGTAAATATGAGTTGTATGCAACTAAAAGTTCTTCAGTGTTACATGATTAAAATAATTATTTGATGCAAATAATTAGAGTAAATAACAGAGTTGGTTACTTCCCAGGAAACATTTACTAAATTGAGAGTTCTCTTCTCACATGCATGCAATGTATAATTCATTCTGAATTCCATGGAAAATGTTATGAGTTGTTTCAGATGCCAAGCAAAAGATAAGCAATCACTCAGATTTCCAGTAAGACCCCTTTTTAAGTTATTTATAACTCAATAGATGGCTTAATTGCGTTATGTAGCCTTTTCAGTAACAACTTCTCTTTTGCCATGGACCGATATCAAAGCCAATGATGGGCAATTTACTCTCATCCACATAAAAGAAAAAAAATTTGCTTGAGTCCAAATATTTGGATGTTGTCTCAAGTATGGAAGTAATCACAATCATGATTCAGTTTCACGGCGAAAAGATGGCGCAAGTGAACATTAATTTGGACTCCTAGCTAAAACAAAGGAGTTTCAAACTTCATATTTGTACAAGAATATTAAAAGCACTAAAGAGGGAAAGAAAAAGAGAGAGAGCAAGAGTGGAGACAGAGAGACAGTGAGAGAGAGAAGATAACTTCGTTAACAAACCTTAGCCCCAAATAGTCTGTCAGCAACAAGTGATGCAAGGAACACCAATGATGTAAGAACCGCAAAACCCAGTGCAGATGCCAGCAGCCAGTTCCTCTCTGCTGGTGACTTGATAGTTTTGAAGAAGTTCACAAGGTCGTATTCAGGCTTAATGGTCCTGCTTAGTAGAAATAGGGCTGCACTGAGTTCTAATACCTGGAACAAAAGCAGGGAAAGTGCCTGCACTGAAGAAATATCAACATCAGTGGAGCAGGTGCATAATTTTTTTATTGTTAACCTTACTAATCTGCAATAAAAATGATCTCTAACTTTTGCTTTGTTAATGGACCACTGGTACTTTCAAGCCTAAGTTGGCACACCACAAATCAAACAATGCATATAAAATATTTTTTATCCTAAAGAAATGCCAATGAAAATGACATCCATAAAGTAATGCATAGAGAAAGGACTCAGAGAGCTCAGTTTTAAGACTCAAATGATAACAAAGGAAGAAAAATAAAAAGAAATCATGAAGACCACGGAGTAAAAAAAGATTCCCAAAAACAAGATAAGGTTGAGTCCACGAAAACATCAATTGTTTTACTCAATAAAACTCAGCAGCTACATTTGCAAAAATTCTGGGTTAGTACCCTTACATCCAGGCCGAAGCTACCCAAAACAGATCCCATTTATATAGTCTACTTGCGCCAAAGAAAAGAAAATGCATCAGAGATATAGGATACAATGGGAATCCCTCTAGCACAATGAGTGACAGGCTCTCTTCCTATTTTTCATCATTAAATATTAAATATAATAAAGTCCAAAAACTACACTCACTTGAGTCTGAAGATCAAGAACAGGTTGATGCAATGTATAGGCAACAATAGACAAGCCCCCATAACCTAAAGGAATGTGCAAATTGAACATATAGAAGATCATCGTGCTCCATACATTCTCGCTCTCCCATGGAATGTCTGATGCCAACACCGAAAAATCCTCTTTAACCATAGAGAGCGAATCAGTTTTCTGCAATTTAAATAAAAGAAAAAGCACCAAAGAGGGAAAATAAATTTAAAAAACTACTTTTGACATAATCATGTGTCCTGTTTACACAAACTAATAAAATCCCAATTGTCCTCGTATGATAATAATCCATCAATGTTGGAAATTTTCTATAATTCTAAACCCTAACTTGCATTAACTTTAATCTCTAAGATTATAGAATATCGTGATTTTCACATCACCATAATTGAGAGAAGACATACCTTTATCCCCAGCAAGTTTTCTTAATCAAATTTCACAGCAAGAATTAAAGGTTAGCGAAATTGATCTCTCTCTCTTGACCCCTTTAGAGTGACTCATTCTCCGATGGAAAGAAAATTAACATGATATCTCTCTTATTCTCCACTTTCCTTATTCTTCAACTTCCTTTCAAAGTAGGCAATTAGTTTTCCCAATTAATCAATAGGATTTCAACCCATTATTTATTTTAAGATTTCTCTATAATACTGTATGAGTTGTTACAATATTAATAATGGAATTGTTATGGAATATTAGATTTAACTGATTTAATCTCTACCATTTATTTAGTATAGTGGATAAAATTAATTAATAAAAGAATAACAGGTAACCTTTAAGCTGCAAGTAAATAGATTTTTTTAATTTTAATTAATCAATAAAAGAAAGTTTCTATTATGTTAGGATAAATATTTAAATAATTGATAAAAGAAAATTTCTATTATGTTAGGATAAAAATCCCACACTCAATAATGGGATCATTGGATTTAAATATTAGAGTCTTCACCCTTAATTTAATTTTAATGGATAAGTAATTATGTAATTAGTAGTTTGCAAGTTGTGGTATTTCTTCATCCTTTAAATTATTTTTTATCTAATAAATTCATAATTTTTTTTAAGTCACCAAAAAAATAAAAAATAAAATAATTTTTTAAAATTATTATGTATTATCTATAACTTTACAATTTCACATTTTCTTATTTTACATTTAGTATTATATATATATATGTATGTGTGTGTGTGTATGCATGTATGTATAGCATTAAAATAAATGTGATTAACACGTAATGTTATTTCAATAATATTTTACATAAAGTTATTTCATAATGCCTCATAATAATTTGTATTGTATGAATTTAATTATAGAACCATTTAATACTTAAACAATAATGATCATAGAAGGCAGAGTAGTAAATTATTTGATCTATGATATTATATGAGTCACAACAAATATTTTATTCAATGACTGTAATTGAAAAATATATATGTGTATATAACTACATGATGGCTTGGATATATACTTTTACAGTTAGATTATTTCAACTTAAATTTTTAACGGAAAATATAAATTATTAATTTCATGCAATTCAGTGGTAGATGATATAATATCATAAAAAGTTTTTTTTTTTTTACTTTCGGTATCAACCATTAGATTGTGAGAGTAAAAATTTAAGTTAATATCCCAAACCTTGTTTTTACAATGAAAATATAAAAATATTTAAAGAATGTTTTTCTTATTCTTCCCTATGTAAATATTATTGGAGGTAATATTTTATTTATTGCCACCATTAACTATCATAATAAGAGTAATGACTCTTAGTAACATAAAATTCTACAATTACAATCAAAGGATATCAATAAAATAATTGTCATGATTCATAAACTAAAACTAGTTACAAATATATGTTAGATTTAACTTTTATAATAAAGTGATATTTGAACAAAAAATGAAAATATATATGATTGTGAAACTTAAATTTTATAAGGCTTGAATAATTTTCTACCATGTAAGAATAGTAATTGCAACACAAACCATAATTTCATGGAATAGGTATACTAAATTGGTGTTAAAAATAATATATACCTTCCGATCCACAACAAAATGGTCCTTAATAGTATACTAAATAATGGGTTTTTTAATATCCGATATGAAATCTACTAAACATGAGTGATCAAGTATTTTTTAAGTTACAAATAATCTCACCATGAGTTTATTGATGTAATTTACGACATTCACTTTAATATATGTACTTAGTCATGTCGTTTATTGGTGTTACACCATATATAGATTTTATAATTACAACTTATTTATTTGATTTGTCTTAGATAAACTACTAAATATTATATCTTACACTTAATAGATTTTGAAACATTTATGTTAAAAATAAAAAAATTATCACATTACAAATTTAAAGAAGGAATGAAAATAACTTTTAAATAAAACATACTATTTTATAAAACCACTCCCTTCAATTCTTAACAAACCACTTATAATTATTTTTAAATTATTTAAATTTTTTAAATACAAATATTGTGTACTATTTATTAAGTCTAGTGATACATAATTAAATTATTGATGCTATAAATAAATTACAATATTATAGAGAGACCCTTTATTTTATTATTTAAACCTCAATTATAACCCATTCAATAATGTAGCATGTGGTCATTAATAAAATACGCCAACAATATCAAGCTGATAATGCAAATTAAACCACTATACATTTTGTATAAAAGTTAAAAATTATATATTTTTTATTTCTACTGTTGAGTTTATTAAAAAAAAAGCAAAAACCCTTCATTGCCACAATTTGATATAAAAACGCATATAACTGAACTAAACAAATTAAACCCGCTAAGCATTCAATCAGTATGCTACATTTACAAAACTAATTATCAAAAATTCAAACTTGGACCAGTTTGAAAAATCGTTGCTGCTCAGTTCAATCAACATACAAAGACAGAAATAAAATTTCGACTTCATTTAAGAGAACATACCTTGACTGGTTTTTCTGTAATGTTATTTCTGGGTAAATGACACTTGGGAGAAGCTTTAAAGCTAAAATTGGAGTTGAATATGGAGGAACACAGAGCATTCTTCCGAGATAGCAATGGAAGAGATAGCGGTTCGAAGAAATTGCCGTCAAATTTAGTGGATAGAGGATGTAATGGACTAACGGTTAGCGAACGCGATCGATTCATCTTCGCCGTGCCCTCTTTTCGCCTTTAAGTTTGTTAAGGGGCCGGCTGTTGTACAACGCTATATCTCGTACAGCCGCTTGTTCTTATTCGTTTATATTGCGGATGTAACCGGCCACCGAAATCAACTGTAAACAAGGCTATTGCTAAAGGTGATTATTGCTACCCTCAATTTAAGTAAATGTCAAAAGAATCAATTCGAACTAGAACACTACCAAAAGAACCCCTCAATTTAACTTGAAAATATACATTATTTTTAAGAATATGAAAATATATGTAAAATAAACAGGACTTCTATCCTAACGAGAATAATATTAAATATAGTTAATACATAAAATTGATCATAAATTAACTAAATTATCTTTTATATTACATTATAATTTTAATGATATTGTACATAACAAATTATCGGAATATCTTTATCCATTTTTTAATAGTACCATGCACTCTAAATATTAGACCTATATTATTTGTATACTAGACAAATATAAAGAATCTAATGTTTGATATTTTTAAATAATATTCATGAAAAATTTATTATGCAAATTAATTCTTACAAACTTTTGTGAAATTAATTACTATATTTATCCTTTTATGCAGTATTATTTCTACAGTTACATTTATTCATTATTTTCAAGTCATAACAATTTCTATAAATACTTATAATAGACATTTATGTTTGTAATATACATATTTGATCTATTACTGTTAGTGGTATCATGATTAATGATATTATAACCTTAAACTTTATTTTTACATCTTTAATAACCATAATTGTTGGCAATATTTATTTGATTAAACTGAACTCAATTATAATACTTATTATCAATATTAAACATTTTATTATCGGAATGTATATATGCTCTATTTGTGACATTATTTTTTAATAATAGTAATAATAGTAATAAAGGTAGGATGTGGGAGAACTAAATATATATTTTGACTAATATCTGCTACAGGAGTTCAACTTGGTTACTTAGTTAAACAAATAGTCTAGAAGCCACTCGGATGCCTCATTGGTGTTGAGTAATATTACTACTTATAATTGCAATTTTTATTCTTGTTATTTTGTAAATGATGAGGGAAACGAGAAGAAACACACATTTAGTTTGGCGAAATGATCCCAAACACCATCCTCTATTTTCATAAATTATCACTTTATATCACTTTATTATAGTGACCTAGGTTATTTCATCCATGTATAATTTTTCAAAAAGAGATCTATGTTGTTAATAAATATATGAGTGACACATGTAATTTTTCTTTTTAAATTAGGTTTTGAATGTTAGGATCCTAGGTCCTTGTAAAAATACTTGTGATAATATCAAATTAATTTATAATAATATAAGTAAATTTAAATGGATATGAATTATTTTTCAATTAGGCCGGCGAAATTAGTGCCTAAATGAAAATTTTTAAAAATCTTATTTTTATTTTTAATCTATTTAAAATTAAAGAATTTTTTTTAATTTTTATTCAAAAGTACAAAGTCGTCAATTTTATTTTCACACTCTAACAATTGCTCAGCCCTCACTCTCATTCTCTTAAATCCTTATTGACCACCAGTTGAGTAGTTGTCGCCATTCTAAGCATAACTGTCAAGTCATCTGATGCTCACACACATTAAACCTTCACTAGCCGAGCAATAACTGTCTCTCTCTATTCCAACGCTGCTAGGTTATTTATGCAAAAATTGAGCTGTCTACTACTTGAGAGTTTTATATTCACTCTTTTTTTTCTTCAACGACATGTAATATATATATTTTTATCTATTCAACAACTATGCATATGAAATTTCATTTTATTTTATTTGTAATATATATATATCCGATCTAGGATCCTGGACTTTATTAAAGTTTGGAAAAGCTATTAAACAACACGATTCAATGGCTTTTCCTGTCGTTACACTATTAAACCACACAATTTAATAGCTTTTCCAAACTTTAACAAATCCAAGGTCCTATATTGGAACACACACACATATATCTATTGTAAATTGAAATATCAAATATTTTCTATTTGATCAAATGTCTATATCATATCTTATATTTCTATTTTACAGTGGTTCAAAATTGAATTTTTTGTGCAAAATGTTAGAATTATATGTCTTGCTTTGTTAATTTCATTTGTATTAAGTCCAATAATTTTATGACTATTAGTATGTAATTTCCTTGCATAGGAGGCATGTGTTTTAGCAGGTGAGAGGATATTTGGTGTATTGATTGTTTGAGGAAGAAATGGAAGACTAATAGAAGAATGCCACATTTGTCAATGAAACTTAGAAATAGAAGAGTTACCAAGAGGAAACTAACTTGCACTTGGTATATCATACATTCAAATAGAAAATGGCTTCCAGCATATCTACAGCAGAAAGACCAGAAAATTATCCAAACCAACAAGCACGTGAATAGTCATTATGATAAAAAGGAATGTTATTTCCTCAGCTGAAAATTGTTGAGTAATGGAGAATGTATATTTGTATAGGGTAAAATTGTCATTTTATGCTCCAAGTCTCAATAATATTTTTTCTTTTATGTAGAAAACCTGTATGAAAGATAAAAGCTATTTCTAAGATTGCTCACGATAGATTATTCACATATATGATACTATTCACAAGCACGTTACATATACTGATGACACATATCGATCAGATTGACCGACATGCCGATGATGTGGCGTTGACCGTTGATGTACCAGGATGCCATTGGACCAAAATATTGATGTGGCATTAACCGATGACGTGCTAGCATCTTATTGGACCGAAATGCTGACGTGTTTCAACTAATCATCTGATGTCCATGATTTCTTCATTGTATCTATAAATAGAGGCATCCCTCCTAATTTGACACCCATGAATCCATTTTTGAGCTCCATTTTCTATAATTCTCTCTCCATCTTGTATTTTCTATGTATTTTAATATAATTATCAATTTACCCCTAATTTAATTATGAGTGGCTAATTTAGTTTCAAGCTTAAGTTGAAGGTGAGCCTCAACATGATCTATGGGCTTAATTAGGTTTTCTTTTGCTCTCTGATTTATGTGGATGTTTTGAATCATTGTCTACAGATAGTGTATCCTATCTAGATTTTACAAGGTATACCAGCTCCCTAGTGAAGGATCGCATCGCTCCCAAGACAACGAAAGCATTTAACACCATATTAATTAGAGAGAAAATTTCATAAGATTTTTTGCCTCGATTCAAAGGTTTAGAGAGTGTATCACGCTTATTTGGATGGTCTTTGTTGACATCCATTGGTTAATTGAAGCCAAAGTATAGTTAGCAAGGGAATTACCTCCTAAATTTGTTGCCTACATGTCTGGTTGTGGGAAAGGAAATTATACAAAGAAACAAAGAGCTGCACGACTTCTAGTTTCTTGTCATAAATGTGTTAGAATGCAAAAAAAAATCATGCACTCTGAGAATGGTGTTCGATAATAGGGAAGATAAGATTAAATTCATTAGGGATGGCTTGAATAAAGAGTCATTGAATGATATCATTTTGTCTCTTGAAACGCATCCTAGTAGGTATGTATAGAAAGCAATTTCCCAGTTTCAGGAATCTGACTATAAACAATCATGTTTGCCAGTTTCTAAGAAAACTGGATGGGAAGCATATCCTCGACCCATATAGGGTGTTCAAGCCGTTTCTAGACGTAAAACCAGAGGAAGATGTGAGCCACAATCACAACTACTAGTACATATCCTTTTGATTTACTATTTGCTTTATTGCTCTAATGGTGTGATTTCTATCTAATAATTGCTTCTTCTTTTTTACTGTTTGCTTTTGAATAATTGAGCCACGAGCTTTATTTGTGCTCCTACTGCTAATAAGTTACTTGATCTTTTAGAAGCTTATAGACCAGAGCCAAATCCCAAGACTCTTACATTAGATTGGTTGACTGATGACAATATTAATAGTAGTAAGAAGCACAAAGTAGATTTATCTCTCCGTTTGTAAATATTTTCTATTACAGTGTTCAAGTGATGTCTTCTAAACTCTAATTCTTTCCTTTAAGACATTGAGGACAATGTCTCGTTTTGGTTGAGGGGGGGGGGGGGGAATAATTGACAATTGTGGAATAAATAATAGTTGTCTTCTTGTATTCTTATTAACCCTTTCCAAATATGGCTTCGTACAGAAAAGCTTCTTTTCAAAAGATAGCTGAGTAGAGAAATGCATATTTTCAGTCTTGGTGATGTTTTACTATCAATTTCTGAATTTTTGAGTCGAAGATGGTTGAATATGGAGTTTAGTTACTCTAGAAACGCATCTTCATAGTCTTGATGTTTAGTAAAAAAAAGAATTAAAAAAAAACTAAAAAAATTGTTGAATTTTTTTCGATATTATTGACTAACCCTTTTTATCTACCTTGGCCATCTTGAGAGATTTAACAGACTAGTCTAGACACACATACATGACAAGTGATAGTGGTGGTAAGTTGAGATTTTGTAATACCTAATCCTTTCATTTTATTCATGAGCAACAACTAACGGTAGTGATCATTATACCAAAAAAAAAAGAAAAGAAAAATAAGTGACACTCTCACTTAGTAACCGGGTCTCCTGCCTCAATAAGCAGGGAGTATTCGCATCAAACGGTGAGAGATGATCAAAATTGAGAGAACTATTACTTAGTAACCGAGCCTCCTACCTCAGTAAGCAGAGTGTGTTCACGTCAAACGGTGAGAGTTTGATTTGTTCAACTCAACTTTTTCTTAGTAATCGGGCCTCTTGCCTCAGTAAGCAGATATTGTTCGCGTAAAATGGAGGGAGTTGTCATTTTATACTCCAAGTCTCACTAACATTTTCACTTTTACGTGGTTAAATCTTCTAAGCTTTTATTAGGTGTGTTTTAATATAATTTAAGTATTTTATGTATTTAAGGAATATTTTAGCCATTTTACGACTAACGAGAAGTCGTACAACGAAACAAATGATATTTTTTAACTCAGGACGGTCGAAAACTTTAGGAGAACCATAAAAGGGACATATACAGCACTGTTCACATATACAGTATGATGACGTGACATTGATCGATGATGTGGCAACATCCTATTGGACCAATGATGTGGCATTGACTGATTATGTGGTGTTGACCGATGATGTTGCAGGACGCTATTGGACCAAAATACTGATGTGGCGTTGACTGATGACGTTACAACATTTTATTAGACTGAAATGCTAATGTGGTGCTGACTGATGATGTGCTCCAACCAATCAAAGCTTACTATATGGTGCAATACTGAGCGACTGAATTGTTTTCATCCAATGGCTATGATTTATCCATTATATCTATAAATAGAGGGCTCCTCCTATTTTTACACCCTTGAATCCATTTTTGAGCTCCATTTATTGTAATTCTCTCTCTATCTTGTATTTTCTATGTATTTTAATAAATTATCATTTTACCCCTAGTTCAATTGTGAGTGGCTAATTTAGTTTCAAGCTTGGGTTAAAGGTGAAGTCTAGGTTTATTTTATTTTCCTCTCTAATTTATGTGGTTTTTTGACTCGTTGTTGAAAGACAATGTATCATGTCTAGATATTGCATGGTATATTGGCTCCTTAATAATGAATCATAACTGTCTGGCACAATGAGCATTTAGCACCATATTAATTGGAGAGAAAATTCCCCCTAGTATTTTGTGGGTCGTCTTAACTCAATGTCGACAGAGAGTGTATCCAAGCTATTTAGTCGATGGTCTTGCCACGTTATTGAGAGAAGGATTATTATCGTCTGGCACTGCATGTTCTTGACACCACACTTAGTGGAAGATCATTACCTCTGGTACACTGAGTGCTTGACACCATATTTATTAGAGTGAGGATTATAAGGAGCGGAAATACCCCCTGATGAATTAATTGGAACTAAAAAGGAAATATTAAGCCCATGGTGAATGTTGGGCGTGGATCCAGAGACTCAAGTGTTTCATTTGCATTGATTTCATCTTTAATTTATTCTTGCCTTTTTATTTTAAATCTTAAGATAAAAAAAAAATTACTTCCAACCAACTCACATTTACACCTAGAAAATTAACCATATGCATAATTTAATTTACCTCCTTGTGAGATCGACACTCGTCACCACTACAATAGATTCGTGTGCTTGCAACAAAAATAAAAAAGCCAATGAGAAAGTGACCTGTCAAAAAAGTGGAAGCAACAAATTGCCATGCTTATAGAAGCCGTTGAAGGAGTCAGGACCATTTGGCCCCATTTGACATGTCAACTACTGCATGGCTTCTTTTACAGAGGTAGTTGAACTACCCTGCTAGATTATAGCACATGAATAATACGATGTACTACAAACTTAATGGCTTAATGATCCTTCATTAAAGCACATCTTCATAGCATCTCGGATAACCGTCAGAGGCAAATCCATGGATGGGAATGACCATAAGCATAAAAGGACAAGAGTATCCCTACTTGGGGAGGAAAAGTGCCAGTAGAATAATGTCAGGTGGTGTGGTGATAGAAATACCCCAAATGCACTCTGTATATAAACGCTCAAGTATTCTCTTTCTAACCAAGTAATACACAAAAAAAAAAAAAAAAAACCGAAGGCTAGTCTTCAACTTGGAGCTAATGCCATTGTTGAGGGTTAGCAAGCTCTTAACACCCTAGAACAATTCTAAAACTAACTTGAGTATCAGAGTATAGTCGCTAGCCATTGCTGGCTCCACTCAAATCACTTCCTTTTAGACCCACAATCTTTCTAGCAAACTCACTATTCTTATTCTTTCTTGAGCTCATGGAAGGTTGAAACAAGTAGCACACCTCAATTATGCTAGGCACAAAACCCCATCACTTATAATTTTTTTGTGTTTAGCTAGATTTGCCACTTACCCAAAATCTAGTTGAAACAATTTGCACCATCTGGGTGGGAAGCACAAAAGAGGCCTCCACAACAGTTTCTAAACTAGTTCCCAAGTGTGCTTTCACAAAGATGGCACTAGAAATACCCTTCAATGATATAATTTAGATGTGAAAAGAATTGAATAATGAAGCAGTGAGTTTGTTGATGATTCAACAAGAAAAACAGCTACACTTGACAAGAGTAAGTCATCTAAGTAGTCTACTAATATCCAATAAGGTAAAGAGCCCATTTCTCAATGGTACTTTGAAGACTTTGCCCATGTGATTCTCACGGTAGTGGATTCTTGGGTATAAGAGTAGAAAGTCCCTCCCATTGCTCAAGATACTTTGCCAATGCTAGATGACAAATATCATCCAGCGATCGAAAGTACCTAAAGAAAGCAAGCCAAAGAACGAGTTGTTAGGTGCACACTTCAAGTTTCATTCTGCAGGCTCTAGAGATGAACGCTCTACAGCCTCTAGCTATTGACATAGTAGTTAAGGTATCAAGTGTGATAAGTGCATATTTTCTCTATATTTTACTATTAATTTCTCCATTTTTCTTCTTGTTTTGGTCTTAAATATTCTCATTATTTTAGTTAATTTTCATTTTTAGTTAATTTTCATTTTTAGTTAATTTATTAAATTATATTTTATTATGTTAATTTGTATATGTATTTTTACATTTTCTTATTTTAGGTATATTTTAGAATCAAATAGAAATTAAATCAAAACATTCAACAAGAAATCTGCTTAATAGATAAAGAATTGAAGAACTATTGTTAATTTCCTTACACATGCACGCCTACAAGGAAATCTGCACATAAAGAAATCATAACAGAGGGCCAAGCAAAATCACCTAATTGCCGAATTAATCTTGCACATGGAAAAAAAGGGAAAGCAATTAAGACTAAAAGTGGCTAGCATGTGATCAATTAATGGCTTTATTTGGCTTGTACATGTGGGCAAATAATCTATATCTATATATCTATCTATCTATATCTATATATCTATATCTATATATATATATAAAGTTGGGACTACAAGAGGCGATGTGGCATCACCATTTCTCATCATTTCATATTCTCTATTATCTAATAAATTGGTTGAAATTAAAAAATAATTACATTATAAAATATTAAAATATAAAATAATTATTAGATTATAAATGATTACATGTCTTTTCCTCTTTCTATTTAAATTCAACAATATGTAACCATTAATAATAATTAATTATAAGTCTTGAAACATTCATTTATTTTATTATGCCAACAATTAAATTTTAGTGGCTTAAAATACATTAATTAATTAATATAGGAAGGAAGGTTCCTTCATCTTCTCTCAACAATGCCATTAGAGCCTAATTTTAATGTCATAATCCCATATTTAATTATTCAATCTTTTGTTTAGTGCATTTTGGCTTCTTCAAACTCCATAAACATTAAATATTTAAGATTTGTGTCATCATTATTTCTCATCTTTTTTTATTCTCTATTATCTAATATATTGGTTGAGATTAAAAACTTAATTACATTACAAAATATGAAAAATCTATATCTATCTATCTATATCTATATCTATATCTATATATATATATATATATATATATATATATATATATATATATATATATATATATATATAAAGTTGGGACTAGAGAAGGTGATGTGGCATCATTATTTCTCATCTTCTTGTATTCTCTATTATCTAATAAATTGGTTGATATTAAAAAAATAATTACATTACAAATATTAAAAATAAAAAATAATTATTAGATTATAAAATATTACATATCTTTTCCTCTTTCTATTTAAATTCAATAATATGTAACCATTAATAATAATTAATTATAAATCTTGAAATATTTATTTATTTTATTATGCCAACAATTAAACTTTAGTGGCTTACATATAATTAATATAGGAAGGAATGTTCCTTCATCTTCCCTCAACAATGTCATTAGGGTCTAATTTTAATGATATAATCTCATATTTAATCATGCAACCTTTTGTTTAGTGCCTTTTGGCTTCTTCAAACTCTATAAATATTAAGTAGTTAAGATTTGTGGCATTAGTATTTCTCATCTTTTTCTATTTTCTATTATCTAATATATTGGTTGAGATTAAAAAATAATTACATTACAAAATATTAAAAATAGAAAATAATTAATAGATTATAAAAAATTACATGTCTCTTCCTCTTTCTATTTAAATTCAACAATATGTAACCATTAATAATAAATTAATTATAAGTTTTGAAACATTCATTTATTTTATTAAGCCAACAACTAAACTTTAGTTGTTTAAAATACATCAACTAATTAATATAGGAAGGAATGTTCCTTCATCTTTCCTCACCAATGCCACTAGGACCTAATTTTAATGTCATAATCCCACATTTAATTATGCAACATTTTATTTAGTGTCTTTTGGCTTCTTCAAACTCTATAAATATTAAGCATTTAAGATTTGTTATGTTTGGGTTTTTTTTATTATTTAACCAACATTCTCTTTAGAAATGTTCTTTATTTTATTTTTGACTTATTTAAATTTTTAGTATTGTGTGCTTCATGGAGTAATTTTTCTTCATAAGTTAAACAACGATAAAGATAGTTGGATGATAATAGCTTTAGAAGATGCGAGTCATACCAAGAAAAATAGAGAGTTGATTAGTGTGAACATAATTTTTATGATGAAAATGTTGTGTACACTTAACTATACACATTAACATATATTTTTAATGTTAACAAAAAAATAATTAACTTTCATAAATGACATTAGTTTTATAAGGATCCGTCATCTTAAAAAAAAAATAATTCATATTTTTTATCAGTTTGTGCAAAGTAATAAAAAAAGATAATGCTAATTTTTTTTAAAGCCGCACGAAGTGCGGTTCCATTTTCTAGTTATGTTATATTTGGGGGCCAGGCAACCTAATTCTACATGGATTTGACCGAGCATAATAAAAAGCCAATCTTTGGCTTTTTAATAGGGTGTCGCCAAAAGGCAAAATACGGAAGACGGAGAGACAAGCAGCAGTAGAGAAGTAGAGAAAAATAGTTTTGAGGAGAGAAAAAGAGAGCAAAGTAGGTGGAGATTCGAGAAGGGTTGCTTGTGCCCAGAATGTTTCACCACTGTGGTTTATCTTTGGAAATATGAATGTCATTACTTTTTATTTTTGCTTTTAGTTTCTTTATTTTTTACTATTTAATTAAAAATTTATGGACTCTCCTTATTTATAGTTGGCATTTTCTTTAGTTAAATTAATTTATATTTTTAATTATTATTATTGTTGTTGTTATTTTATTTTAAGTCTTTGTTTTGCAGTTGATAATAAATACAAGTAGTATAGTTTTCGTAGGATCAATATTTACTTGCTCTGTACTAGTTGCTTATCTTATTAGTAAAGTTTTAAATTGGGTGCACCCTATACTAACAAATTCTTTTAGCTCCCTTACCAGGTACTAGCGTCTAGTTTGTTTATTATCACTCTGTTTTATTTATTTATTTTACTCATTTTATTTATTTATTTTACTCATTTTATTTATTTATTTATTTGACTCATTTTATTTATTTATTTATCTTAATTAGTTTATTTTTTGTATTGTATTTAGACTTTCTTGAGTATCGAGGACATTTGACTGAGACTCGAACAACTTAGAGCAACCTCATCACATCTAGAACTTGATTTTGCCGTCCACATTCCACTTCAGAAGATATAGCCAAGTTGTCTAGAACTCGAATTAATGGCTCAGAACAACAATCGAACACTTAAAGCAACCTCATCACATCTGGAACTTGATTTTGCCATCCACATTCCACTTCCGAAGATAGAGCAAGTAGTCCAAAACCCGAACAACAACCATACACTTAAAGAGTTGGTGGCTCCTAACTTGGACCAACAACCACTATGCATTCAAAATTTGAATCCTTAGGTAATTTTTGAACTCAAATTAGGATTGATTCATCTTCTGCCTATTTTTTATGGACTCTTGTAGGAAAGGATCCAAATAAGGAGTTATGATCAATTTATTACAGCTTGTTCAGGCTTGGGAATTCAAACGACTCGTTTGATTATTCAACTTCATTTATTTGATTTGTGTCAAGTTTATCAATGTGTTAGGTAAGTCTACCATTGATGATGGTGGGCTAACATTATGTTTGTCAATGCTAACATTAATAATGGTGGGTTGGTGAAGGCTTTTAAAGCACCATTTGACAAACCTATACTTGGAGGGTTGTTCCAATGTTTCCATTTGTATTTTTAGGATCTTGGGTTTCTTTTAGCCTATTTAAACTCAGCAACCTTGCTATGTATGACAATTAAGAGATTAATGTTATTTGAATTTGAAAGATTATTCTTTCTTTGGTTCTTTAGAGAACTAGTGAACTTATCAAGAATTTGCATTCTTGTGGTGTTCCAAATTTAGACTTATCACTCACCTTCTCATCTATTCCTTGAGTGTGGCGTCAATATCATTCTCTATACATTTGGTTCATGTTTTCTTAAGTATTGGGTCAAGGTTTTGTTTGTCTTAAATCTGTTTATAACTTTCTTGGGAAGTTGAAACTTCAAATTAAGAGTGGGTTTCAAAGTTTCATTGTGGGATTTCATATCATTAATGGTCAGAGATGATATAGAAGACATCAAAATAGATTTGAGTGACCCACCAAATATAGACTGAAACTTTTTCAATTTCTTTTCAGTGACTTAACCTTTTGTAATTTTGTTTTACTATTCTTTTGAAATTATTTATTTTCTATTTAAATGTGTTTATTTAACAATTATATTTTCTCTCATCACTTATACTATACATCAATCATCTTTAACCACCTTAAGTGACTTCTATATGCAAAGCGTTAGCTAAGCGGTTTTTGCTCCAAATTTGCCAATCACATCTTGTTTGGGATTTATGACCACTGGCATTATTATCCTATTTTAACTAGATAGAAAGACAACTGAGAACAATTGAAGGTGGTATTTATGATATCCAATTAGAACTTGAGATAAACTCAATAAAGGGATGACGGTAAGTTAACATCTCATTTTCTACATAGTGTGTTTTTATTTTGTTGTTTACTTTCACGTGTTTCTTGTTTTTTTTAGATCGATTATTTTCTTTGATGTGTTGTCATTTGTCACCCCGGTTAAATGGTGGATAATAGTACTATGTGACTATTGAAGTCGGTTCTCTTAGTTTCCCATAATAACTGATACTCCGCAACCAAGGTATGGATAGGAATACAATTCTTGCAAAGCTTCATAAACGATTTCCCTTTCTCCCTCAAAATGCAATCCTCACAACTTATAAAGCTCGATCTGAACGTGTGCACCAGCTTATGAAGAATAACATCCTTGTTAACATTCGTTGGTTAATCGAAGCCAAAATACAGTTAGCAAAAGAATCATCTCCCAAATTTGTTGCTTACATGCCTGGTTGTAGGACAAGAAATTATGCAAGAAAACGAAGAACTGCACGGCTTCCAGTTTCCTGTCATAAGTTTGACAAAATTCAATGCTATAGAAATCCATGCATTTATTTGGAAGTGGTGTTCGATAACATGAAAGATTAAATTCATTAAGAATGGCTTGAATAAAGAAGCATTAGATGGCATCCTTTTGTCTCTTGAAACACATCCCAGTGCAATTTCCCAGTTATAGCCATTATTCCAAAAAAAAGAGCACAATATAGTGTTAGGAATCTAACTATAAACGTCCACGTTCGCCAGTTTATAAGAAAATTTGATGGCAAGCCTATCCTCGACCCATAAAGGGCATTGAAATAGTTTAATCACAACTACCAGTGCATATCCTTTTGATTTATTATTTGCATTATTACTTTTAATGGTGTGATTTTATATTTAATCATTATTTGTTTATTTTACTGTTTGCTTTTGAATAATTAAGTCACAAGTCTTACGTGTCATTTGACAAATCCAACAACCCATTTATAGCTATGTATCATTTTATCTGTCACCAAAAACTGTTTGTAAGATTTTTTTAAGCATTTACAAATTGTTTGTAAGATTTTTCCCAATGGTAGCAAGTTTAAGCAAACAACTCCAAAATGTATGTGTGAAGTAACTAAATATGGTATCAGAGCCCAAAGTGGTATGATTTATGTCTTTATTCTGTTTTGATCTATAGACTTCAAGCGCAGAGAGAATTTCTCATTCATGGCTTCCACTTCATCTTCGACTCCTTCGACTCCTGTTACTCTTTCTTCTACTATTTCCTTACCGAAATCATGCACTTCCCATACCGCCAACAAAATTGAAAACCTTGTAGAATACTCCTACATCCCTGAATCCGCCCAAATCAGTGAATCTTCTTACCCTCTTCTCAGCCCTTACCAACTATACAAACGCCCATTCTTTTTACCAGATTCAGACTCATATCCACCAAGACCTCACCCTAAAGCATATATCCGCCTTCTCACTGGATCAATGTTCTCTCCAAGCAACCCCTGCTGAGCAATATGTCACTCTTGACATCACCTCAGAATTGATTTCCAACTGGAAACTAGAAGGTTTTACCCATCTCCATCTTCGAGGCATCGATTAATCTCTTACCCTTCATGAGAAAAGGATTACCAGCCACTTCGAATTGCTATGCTGATACCCGATTCTGCATAATACCAAGATGTATTATCGTCTCACAACCCTTCATGCAGGAAGTGTTTTACTCACTTTCTATCCCAATTTCAACATTTCTCTCCACGACCCAATTTTGCCCACAACCTTGAAAGTTCAAGTTCAAATTCAAGGTGCCGAACAAATTTCCTCCGCCAAAATTGCTACCTTACACCACCAACTGGTCTACAGGCTTCAAAATCATGCCTTAGATCTACCCACCCCAGAATCCGACCAGATCCCGACAATTATCCAGATCCCAAGACAAATTCCACGTCATGAGCTCATCAAGCTTATGCCTCTTGAATGGATCTCCAACTATGAACAGTTCCACAATAATACAGCTCCCATTCAGACATCTGAAAGTATGTTTGAAAGACGACACGATGGAACAGAATGACTTTAAACCACCTCCCTCCACAAGAGCCTCCTGCCTATTTACTTATTCTTCAACGATCACGGTTTTCAAAGCTCAGAAGATCCCATTACAGGTTTAATTAGGAAGGTTACCTGCTTATCCACCAAACACAATGGCCATTTCTGGATGCCCGGTTCGTGACACGGCGACTCCAAATCGTCCCATTCGGGATGATTGGGAAGATAACGACATGCAACCACAAGGAAAAAGGAACCCAAAGGAAAAACCTCCCATTCCCATGTCAACACTATAACCCTAAACCACCATAAGATCCTCCACCTCCACTCACCCATTACCCATTTACGAAAAGAACTCAAATGGATTGCCAAATATCGCACCTCTAAGATTCCATCACTACTTCTGTATCTAACACCTATCGTCTGGCAACCCATTCAGATGCTTTTTCTCCCCTCTTCTGACATTTCTTCATTTCCTCCTTTGGAACCCCATACAGATTCTCAACGAAATGCCAGTGTCCCAACCCTTATCCTTCACCTATTACCTCCATCGCCACCCAGCCCCTAAACCTTTGAATCACCTCAACTGCAAACTCAAAAATGCCAGGCCCAAATGATACTTTGTTGTGATCTCAATTCAAAAGTTGAGCACATCGGGCCATGAATCAATGATTGAGACCAGGTTGACCCATCACCGCACGATGCAAAGAGATCCACCAAAATTCACTCTCGAATTAGCCAACTCGATTTAGTTACGCTTGCCACGTATATAATGGTCCATTTGACCAAAAGAAAGTGGAAATCAGCTTTAAAAGTCGAATCCTGCCAGATTGAATCAAAAATGTAGACCTACCCTCTTTACCATATCTCCTCCTATCCCTTCCATCGGTCCAACTTATCATCCCTTTCTATGCTTTCTCCTATTAAACAATATAGCCTTCCAAGTTATTTGGTATGACTCATACTCTTTTCAGAGACAATCCTTTGCCACTACCACCTAAACCTAAACCCAATCCTAGACCGCAGCCTCGACCTGCCCCTCTTCATCCTTACTCTCTGACCATCTCTGGCCAACCATCTCCTACTTTTACACCAACATCACCACCGCCTTTATCATTCCTACCCAATCAAAAAGATAAAGAACCCATGCACCGCCATCGCTTACACAATGACTCATTCTTCTACTACAGATGACCAAACTTCTGATTCAAATCTAACTGCTTCGATAATGCATATCGAGATCACACATTGTAATCTTCAGATCCACTTGATTAAAGTCTATGCTACGCCGATATCACCGTAATCTTAATGGCCCAACTCGATCAACCTCCTTCGTGCCAAACTTCCATACAGAACCATATGTTAACATTCCTCGGTTGAAGAAGAAACGAATCCTCGCCACTAACCAACCCCTTCCACCAAGCCCATACTAGTTCACCCCAAAATCTTCAAATGGCCTATGGTTTACCTTTCGATGACCTTCCATCTCATAAATGGCGTGATCGCTTAATGAAATGTCCGCTCGATTGACCTTCAAATGCTACGTCCGTGAGCCACAACTCAATCCCTCAGAGTTTCATACTGCTTTACTTGCTTCTAAGAGATTGGTTTGATTCTTAGGCAACCATGCATAATTGCGGCTTGTTTCAACGAAGTCTCAAGTGCGTTCTTGCGCTTATCCATGATCAATTCGAGACCCCTCCGCATTCTCGACGACTATCTCAACATGAAATAATGCCAAGGATCTTGACTTCCATTATGTTAAAGGCGGATGTCTTTGCTTCTTTATAAGCTTAATGGATTCAATGAGCCAACATTAAAGCATGTCTTTCTAGCTTCCCCGGCATTTAACTCCAACTGACATACAGAGA
Organism: Citrus cavaleriei; assembly: GCA_030448925.1. NCBI lineage: Eukaryota > Viridiplantae > Streptophyta > Magnoliopsida > Sapindales > Rutaceae > Citrus > Citrus cavaleriei. The sequence continues at coordinate 5,697,936 of JAUJEN010000396.1, read as the reverse complement.
CAACTCACCGATCCAATCTTTTCGACAACATCTCTTGGCAAAATCTTCCAACTCACAAACTGTTTCGATAAACTCGTAAGCAGCTTTTTAAAGAATCGCTGAAAGACAAAGAACTATTCCGGAAGTTGCTCAGAAAAAGCCTTACTTGCATCAAATGCAAAGTAAGGGATTAATCCCTAAAAGAAAAGGCATTTAAGAAATTTAAATCCAGAATTTTCATCCGCACTTCGTCGATCCCGAAAGCCTTTACGTATTCTTCTTAGAAAGTCATCTCTTCCAGAGACTTTAAACAAAGGCAATCAAGCAGATGTTTCATCTGCAAGAAAAAAGGCCATTATGCCAAAGATCGCCCCACAAGCGTAGAAAAATCTATTCGTTACTGAGCATCTTCGCAACTACATATTACTCTCCGAAAAGCGATTTAATCGAATTCTATTTTCTAACAAGATGCATTTAACCTAAATGAAACAAATGTTCGTGACTACGTAACTCCTCCGATGATTCGCATGATCACCCCAAATCATTTTCCACCAATGCCATCGCCCTTGACACTACTATTCCTATACCATCCATCAAACTCCAAATCTTGCCCTCGAAGTTCCAAAGGACCATTCCAGCAATTGGTCTCATCGACATTGGTGCCCAACGCAGCATGTTAAACCCAAGATCTTCTTCCACGGTAAGACCGGATGACTACGAAGAACATTTCAAAGTTCCAATGGCAAACTCTTTCACCACCTTTGACATTAAAAACCCATGGTATTCAAATCTTCCCAAATCAGTGTCAGACCAAAGTTATCGGTTCAACCCTTCCTAATAAGGATCTCTTGTTAGTTTGACATCCCCACCGTATACACTCCAAATCATTCCCATCGAACTCAAGTCAAATCCATGTTCAAACCATTCACAAACATTCTAAACTCCTACCATTTGTCTCGAACTCCGCCTTACCGTGATATTTCAACCAAACTTTTGAAGTTTCGCCCGTAAGTCCCATTCTCGAGTTCACCCATCCAAATCCTTATGGAAAAATAAGTTTTCTTCATTAAGTTACCTTCAAACTAAATGAAGACATTAACCCAACTAAAGCTACCCATCCGGTGAACGAAGTCCTTCGACTTACTCTAGCCCAACAAGAATGTTCACAATTGTTAGCAAGGTTTAATTGAGCCCACAAGTTCTCAATGGTTTTTTGAAAAGCATTCGAAATTGTCCGAGGAAAGAAACGCCTAGTCATAGACTATCACCATTAAACATGTTTTTGAAGATAACAAATTCCCTTTACCCGCCGACAAAGCATGTTCACTTTTCTCAAAAATGCCCAGATCTTTTTCAAAATTTGATTTAAACTGGTTTTTGGCAACTAGGCATCGAACCCTCCTAACGTTATAAAACCGCTTTTGTATTCCCTAATGCTCATTTCCAATGGACCGCCCTACCATTTGGTCTCAAACCGCCCATCTATTTTTTTCAAAATTCATGTTTCAACTCTTCCAAATTTATCCTCGCATCATGCATTGATTTACATCATGATATCTTGCTTTTTTCAGTTCATACGATGACCATCGCCACCGTTAACTCAATTATATGATATTATCCAAAGTCAATCACGTTATCGGCCAAGAAAAGCACCATCACAGATAATATCAATTGGTACGATCATCAAAGATGACACTACTACCAGAAAGTTACATTGCCCAAGAATTGCTTTCACTTTCCAGACGAACTTTCCAAAAGGCAATCCAACAGCTTCTAAGATTATCAATTACACCCGTGATTTCTCCCACATGGACCATCACACTCATCATCTCTGGCTTATTGAAAAAGCAGCCCCTCAGATAATGTCAATTACCACTACCCTAAAGCAGATCACGTAAATCCGCCTTTAAAGTTAATTATCGACGGAAAGCGATATCGCAAAATCGACGCAAGTGATAAATCAAGTGCCATCCTCCTCAAGAACCCAATGACAAGGAACACTTTATCGCTACGCTAGTGACGAAGCACTACCATAGCATGTTTAAAGAAATCTAAAGAATGGCATCAAAAAAGTTTGAGTATCATCCGATTGACACCATTTTTTCATCCGAACGGAGCCCTTTCCCAATATATTTCATTTCAAAGGTAAAATTGTTCCTGAAAAAATGTTACTCAGATTAAAAGATTGGTTTTCCAAATATGACTTTTCAGTCAAGCATATAAAGGGATCCCATAACCTAATCCCTGATATGCTCTCCAGACTCTCCAAACCACAAGACCCTCTCACCCTGTTTTCCACCACCTACCATTTTCCAATTATCTCCATGGCTACCTCACTACCCCTGTAAGCTCACCAAGAAAACTTTTCCCTTCAACAAAACCTTCTCTTCTGTTTTCGCCATCCAAGAATTTGCTAGAAAAGCTCTCTTTCGCTTTTTCATGAAAGCCTACCTTGTCACCGACCCTTTTCCTTTTTCCACTTTCCACCCAGAAAATATGTTCCTTATAGGTTTAACCCTTGATCCGACCAGAGACACCGCTGAAGATGTGTTATGGTACATCCGTGCCCCTTCTATGCAACCAAGTTAGTCCTCCCCATTTCTCCCACTCTAGACCACCTCCTTAATCCAGATAACGCCACCTCTCTTACCTGGACACTACTTGAATGGTTCTCCCCAATACCATGGTGGAGAAAGAAGCTCCAACAACTGTAAGAGATTTACAATCTTGAACGTATGCCTGCCTCGGAAGCACAAATGTTTACCTCAGTCTTTATCATTCACAGGCCATACTTCCAACATCCAGACACAAAACTCTTTTGGACTCAACACCAGGTATATGAATGGTTCACCGCACCACATCTAGCTGTAATTGAAAATGACATACAAGACGTCCTGCACAATTACCTTTGCCAATTAAACCACCAACCTCTGCCACTTAAAGATATCTCCCACACCTCCTTAGGTCCCCAACATGACCTTCTCATGATACCCACTCCATCTGCCATATCTAAACCTAAGTCCACTGGCATCATCATTAAAGAAGAAACGCACTCACACCGACTTCCTTTACTAGGACTCACAAGACCCATGGAAGACTTCCTTCCTCTGGCCAACACCTTCACCGCTTCCCCAACCAACAATGGATGAACTCGACCCTCCGAACCAGACCTCCACCCACTTCCAAACGACCAGCCTATCCAAAGTCGACAAAGCCACCCAAACTTCCCTAAGTATACTCCACAAAGGTACTCCTCAGAGACTATAATTGCTCTTATCCACCATGCCGTGTCCCCCTCAGAAGATCCAAAGCTCTCCAAAATTTCTTCCAAAAGCATCCTCACTGGTGACACGGATCCAGATGAGACCAAAGCTCATCCAAGACGAAGTACATGAATCTCCGCCTCCATAGAGTTGTTTGTCTTGTTGCTTTTAAAAAGTAGTTTGTCTCATTGTAATAATTATGTTTTACTTTATGGTTTTTCTTGGCTTTTACGCTTTGGCTTTTTTGTAAAAGTCTTTGTAAGCATGCTTTATCTTTGTCCATTTGTCAAAGTCTTGATCGGCTTGGCTTTCTATAAAAGGTGCTACAAGTCATGATCTATGTCGTATCTTTACTTTGCTTTAAAAAGATAGGGTCTCCCCTATCTTCACGAATTCTCCTATATAAAGGATTCTCCCCTTGCTTGTAAGATATAGAAGTTTTCCAGAGATAAAAACTCGTGTGTTTTCTTCCATGAATTTCTAAACTCTCCATTCTCTCTCTGCAAATGAAGTTCTAAGAAAGAAAAGAATAAATGATTAAATTTTTTCATTTTGAAAACTTAATTAAGTATGCTCTGCACTTGACTTTTATAAGGATCCCTGCAAAACTTTCGATCATTTCTTATCCTGGTGCACCTGCTTTAGACTCAAAGAAATTATGTTTTAACCCGAAAATGTTTTAAAGGTTTTTTGATTACAGAGGTATATCGGCTGGAAACCCGAGCTTGCGGACTACTGGTCCAAAGTACAATTTTAACTGTTGTAGTTCTGGTATAACAACGCCATGTACACTCTTTATGGTATCAGTAGTTGCAGAGAGAAAGATACAGTTAATACATGGAGGAGGTGACCTAGGGTTATCAAGAATTGTCTCCGAAGCTGCTTACACTAGAGGAAGCCAAGTGCTCTTTACCATCATCTCGAGTATGCAAGAAAGAATACCCAAAATTTTAAATCATGCAGATGCCTTTATTTTCTTAATAGGAGATCTTACATTTCTATCTTGGGTTCATTTAAACATTCATCAGAAACTCATCGGTTTGTTAAATGTTAATATCTTTTATGATGACTTGATAACATTTACTTTATGGTTTTGTCTTGGCTTGCCTTACGCTTTGGCTTTTGCCAGTTGTAAAAGTCTTTGTAAGCATGCTTTATCTTTTGTCCATTTGTCAAAGTCTTGATCGGTGGGCTTGGCTTTCTAAAAAGGTGTGCTATAGGTCATGATCCCTTGAGAAGTCATGATCTACGATTCTTTTACCTTTGCTTTTGAAAAAAGATAGGGTCCTGGCCCCATCTTCACGAGAATTCTCCTAATGGGTTCTTTATCTTTGATTGGGTAGGACCATAAAGGAGCTGGTGGTGATGTTGGTGTAAAAGTAGAGATGGCTGGGATGGTCGAGAGAATGACGAAGAGGGCGTGTCGAGGTCATGTCTCAATTAAGAATCATTTCATTTCATTTACAGTAAAAAAACTCTTTGTTTGTGCTCCTACTAATAGTGAGTTACTTGATCTTTTAGAAGCTTATAAGACTAAAGCTTGATCCCAAGACTTTTCCATAGGATTGGTCGACTAGTGATGATTGCAGTGGTAGTAAAAAGCAAAAATTATATTTAAGACTTCGTTTGTAAATATTTTCTATTGCAGTGTTCAGGTGATGTCTTCTAAACTCTATTTCAGTCCTTCAAGATATTGAAGACAATGTCTCGTCCTGGTTGGAGGGAGGGAATAGTGGACAATTATGGAATAAATGATAGTTGTGTTCTTGTATTCTTTCTAACCCTATTTATTTATTTATTATTTTTATGAGTCAAAGATGGCTCAATACAAAAAAATATCTTTTCAAAAGATGGCTTAGCATAGAAACACATCTTTTCTGTCCTGGCGATATTTTTACTAATTTTTATTGTAAAGACTAACGTAGGATAAATTTGAGTCGAAGATAATATGGAGTTTAATTACTCTAGAAACACATTTTCTAAATTTTAGAGTATGAAAGCAAAAACTAATTTTTTGACTTTGATATTATTAACTAACCATTTTTGTCAATCTTGGCCATCTTGAGAGGTTTAATAGATCCGTCTAGATGCACACATACACGATAAGTGATGGTGGTGGTAAGTTGAGATTTTGTAATACCTACTCCTTTCATCTCATATTGTGAGCAACGACCAAAGGTAGTGGTCATTTTACCCAAAAAAAAAAAAGAGAAAAGAAAAAAGAGAGAAAAAATTAAAAAAAAAAAAACACTCTCACTTAGTTAGTAACTACATCTCCTGCCTAAGCAAGCAGAAAGTATTCGTGTAAGTTGGTAAAAACTAATCAAGCTTGTGTTATATGTGAATTCTCACTTAGTAACTGGGTCTTTTATTTAGACAAGTAGAGAGTATTCATGTAAAATAGTGAGAGTTCATTTTGTCCAACCGAACTCTTACTTAGCAATTAGGCCTTGGCCTATACAAGCAAAGAGTGTTCACATAAAATAGTTAGAGGTGGTTAGAGATAAACCCACTGCCTACGAAAGAAACTCTGATAAAATGGTAAGAATGAAAACATTTCTTTATTTTGACCAAACCCCATAATCATTATGTCAAACATTACTAAACACTAAAGACGGTTTGCTGAATTGTTGATTGATGGTTGAGTAGCAAAAGAGAAGAATAGAAATTTTCAGAAAGTTCACTTATTTGGTAAACAATTTTCAATTTGAATTTTGCTAGATATTATCACTTAATTTGTTAGGGACTAGTAATAAACTAGTTGGATGGTGTGTTGAGTGCTGAAAATTGCATATTTACAAAGGTAAAATCATCATTTTCTCTCTCTAACGTTTCTACTTTTATGCAATTAAGTCTGTTAAGCTTTAATTGCATGTGGTTTGTTATAATTTGAGTATTTTATATGTTTTAGAGGTGTCTTGATCATTTTACAATTAACAAGAAGTCATATAGCAAAACGGATAGCACTTTTGAGCTTACAATAGTTGAAAAACCTTAGGAAATGCATAAAGGGCAAAAAATAATTTTGAAATTTTGGTAGGGCCCATTGAAGTGGCATTGACCTGCTGATGTGGAATTCACTGATGATGTGGTAGCATCTTATTGGACCAAAAAATGCTAATGTGGTGTTGACCGACAATGTTGCATTGACTAAGATGATGTGGCATTGACTGATGACATGGCAACACATCATGGGATTTAAAAGTTGACTTTGCATTTAGTGCTGACGTGACAACATATTAGTGGACTGAAAAACACATGTATGATACGTGCACTTTCACGGAATGACGACGGAATGACAGTCATGATGATGTGTTCCGTCCAATCAGAGTTGCCAAGTGCCATGTGTTCCGTCCGAATTGTTTTCTTTGGATGGCTAAGATTTACTTGTTGTATCTATAAACAAGTGGCTCCCCCATAATTTGACAACTCTGAATCTAAATTTGAACTCTATTTTCTATAATTCTCACTCCATCTTCTATTTTCTATGTATTTTAATAAAATTACCATTTTACCCCTAATTTAAATATGAGTGGCTAATTTAGTTTCAAGCTTGGATTGAAGATGAAGCCTCAAATGATCCATAAGCTTAATTAGATATGTTTACTTTCTCATCATCTCTGATTTATGTGGTTATTCTGACTTAAATCTACACGGCATATCGGCTCTTTAGTGAAAGATTGTTATTGTCGAGCACGATGAGCACTTAGCACTGTTAACTTGTATGTTTAATGATAATGATGATAATGATTTTGATGATAACAAACAAGTTTTAAATTGATAAGTCTGAAAATTTTGTTAATCAGATCATAATTTTTTAAGTCGTACAATATTCGAAGCGTAGAATAATCTTCTATAAATAAATGGATAACTATTAATAACTAAACAACACACCAAATTTTTAAGGTTAAATAAATTCTAAGAAAATGGTGAACCGTTTATTAGAAAACAGCAAATCGATAGCATTCTAGAATTTAACAATTCAATAGCAGTGAACCATTTATGGATAACGGTAATTCGACTGCATTCCAAAGAGTAAGTTTCCAGATAACGGCAAACCGTTTAGGAATATTAGTAATTCGATTGCATTCCAGAGAGCAAGTTTCAAGATAACGGCAAACTGTTTATTGATAACGGTGAACTGATTGCATTTTAGAGAGCAAGTTTCAGATAACGACAAACCCTTTATTGATAACGGTAAACCAATAACAATCCAGAGAGCAATCATCTTGTAAACGTAAACCGTTTATGTCAAACGAATAATCGATACACTTGGACATGATTCTGGAGAAATAACGGTAATATGATATCTTGATAATGACGATCCGACAATTTGAGTTTTGTCACAATAGTCACTTGCTTATGTCAAAACGGCAATCCAATAAATGCAAAACGATGATCCGATTGTGTGCAGAAAGTCAACAATGGTTAGTTTTCAGCTCCAACTATAAAATGGCTTAATCAAATTCAAACAAAAAGAGATCCAACCGTAATCATTGAGCTTGCTATTGAGTACACAACTATTATTGAACTTCAAAATTGATTTTATTTAATTTATTCATACTTTGAGCTATCATTTGTAATAAAACACATTGTGTGAGAGAAAATTTATTTATAATCTTTATCTTTGAGTGATTGTAAATGTTGGATACACTTGGGTTAAGAGATTGGGGATAATCTCTTGTTGTAAAAGTTTATTGACACCTTGGAAGTCAATTGTAAGTGTGGTTGAAGCCTTGAAGGCTTGCTTAGTGAAATCCTCAAGTCCGGTGAGCTTGGAGGCGTGGACGTAGGCATGGTTGGTCGAACCACGTAAAAATCACGTGTTTGCTCTCTCTTACCCTACCTTTTTATTTTTTATTGCACATTTATTTGCTTATTTTGAAATTGATTGCTTTGTTTAAATTGCATTAAGGCTCTTAGTTGATAAAATTATTAGAAACCCAATTCACCCCCCTCTTGGGTTGCCTTATTAATATTTCATTTGGTATTAGAGGAAGGTGCTCTTACTTTGACTTAGCCGTCTAGAGTAAAAGATTTATAGCTACACAAAATGACTCAACCTTTAGGGAAGGACAGTCCACAACTAGACCACCATTCTTTGATGGTAATGACTACCATATTGGAAAACTAGGATGAGAATTTATTTGCAAGCTTTAGATTATTAAATTTGGGAAGTTGTTTGTTATGGTCCATTCATGCCTATGACTAAAAACCTTCAAGTCAATAGAGTGAGGTAGAAAAGAAAAATATATCTTTAAACTCCAAGGCAATGAATGCTTTGTTTTCTGCTCTTGATATGAAAGAATTTCATAGAGTGTCTAGTTGTGAGAGTGTCTATGAGAGTGTCTATGAAGGGAACAAACTTGAAGTTGTCTATGAAGGGACAAATCAAGTTAAAGAGTCCAAAATAAGTAGATACACTCGACAATATGAATTGCTCAAAATGGAACAATATGAATTGCTCAAGAAATATGGAACAAACTTGAAGTTGTCTATGAAGGGACAAATCAAGTTAAAGAGTCCAAAATAAGTAGATACACTCGACAATATGAATTGCTCAAAATGGAACAAAATGAGAGTGTCTATTCTATGTATACTATATTTACGAACATAGTGAACACTCTAAGAGCCCTAGGAAAAAACATTTTTGAATAACGAGAAAGTTAAGAAAATTATTAAGTCACTACCAAAGGAATGGAGACCTAAGAAGACTGCCATTAAGGAAGCCAAAGATTTAAATACCTTCCTTATTGATGATTTGATTGGTTATCTTATTTCATATGAGAAAGACTTGGCAGCAGAAAAAGGCAATGAGGAGAAGAAGAAAAGCATTGCTCTCAGAGCCTCAAAACACGAGAGTGATGAGAAAAGCGACATGGATGATGAGGAGATGGCTATGCTAACTAGGAGATTCATAAAATTCTATAAGAAAACTAGTGAGCGGAGAAAGTTCAGAAACTACAAGACTCAAAAAGAGAAAAAGGAGCCAATTATTTGCTATGAATGCAAGAAGTCCGGACACATATAATCCGAGTGTCCTTTTCTCAACAAGCTCAAGAAGAAGGCAATGGTAGCCACATGGGATGACAGTGATGAGGAAACAAGTGATGATGAAAAGATGACAAATCTAGCTCTCATGGCAATCGGGGAAGAATCATTTGATGAACTTGATGAGGTAAGTGATCTTCCAACATATGATGAGTTACATAATGCCTTTAAAGAATTGCAAGATGATTGGATAAGAATAGGTAAAAAGAATGTATCCCTTAAAAACAAAATGCTAGAAATTTCAAATGAAAAGGATGCTTTACAAAAATGCAATGATTCATTAAATGAAAAGATTAAAGGACTAGAGTTAGATAATAAAATGTTGCATGATAGAATTGCATCATTTAAAGGTAAATAAAGTATTTCATATGAGCATGAAAAATCACATGAAAGAAAATGAAGAGCTTAAGAAAAAGAATCATGAGCTCAATGAAATTGTCTTAAAATTCACAAGTGGTCAGAAGAACTTGGAAATTTTGTTGAGCACTAAAAAATGTGTTTTATAAAGGAGGACTTGGGTATAATAGATGCCATAGATGCCATGTTAAAATAAATGCATATTATGGAATCAAATGTATTTGGGTTCCAAGAAGTTTGTATTGCTAACACTCAAGGACCCAAGAAGTTTTGGGTACCTAAAACTTAGAAACTTTTTCTGCAGGGATCAAAGAAAAAGAAAAATAAGTGGTACTTAGACAGTGGATATTCAAGACACATGACAGGGATTACTTTTGGTTCTCAAGTTTCGCCAAGATCGAGAACGTTGGAAATGTTTCATTTGGAGATAATTCAAAGGGAAAGATTATTGGTATTCGCAATGTCGGTAATGTCTCTACTCTTATTGAAAATGTGTGTTTTGTTGAAAACTTGAAACACAATTTTCTTAGCATTAGTCAATTGTGTGATAAAGGTTATATAGTTATTTTTTATAAAACTAGATGTGTTATTGAGAATGCATATGATAGCAAAATTTTGTTTGTTGGAAATAGATGCAGTAATGTTTATACCATTGATATAGATTGTGCATCTACTTATGATAAATGTTTTTCTGCATTACATGATGATGGTTGGCTATGGTATAAAAGACTAGGGCATGCAAGTATGGATTTAATTTCAAAAATTTCGAATTCCACAAATCGATTTTCAAACAGATAGAATTTGCGAAGCATGCCAATTTGGTAAACAGTCAAAACCCCTTTTAAAAGCAAAAATCATATTTATACTTCAAAACCTCTTTAATATACTTCATATAGACTTATTTGGAAGTACGTATGTTGTTACCACTGCATCTATAATGTAATCTAAGTTCTGGGCCAATAAAGTTCTCGTTTCTAATATATACACTTATCCATTTAATATCAAATTCGAAATCATAGTTGAAAATAGTTTTTCACGATACCACCCGAAAACTCGGCACTCAGGGCCTTCAAAGAGGGTGAACGTTGTGAGAAAATACCGTCATTTTATAAAATCGGTTTTGGAGGATAAACAGACCTTTCTTATGCACAAGATCCTTAGGCTTAAGGCAAGTGCAAGAGTATACTCTTTAGAAAATTTGGAGGTGCGATCATTATTAATCTAAATAATCGCTTGATTCCTGTAAGAGAGAGAGTTTTGTGGAAACATAATGATAGAATCGATTTTTTTTTCGGAGCTCCTCAATCAAGTCAAGGTGTTATTTATAGTAAAATCATGAGAACATGTGACCTCGAATGATTCTAAAGCAAAGCACACCAATAAAGACATTTACAAAAGTAAAGCACGCCGACAAGGACTTTAACAAAAGTAAAGCATACTGACAAGGACTTTAACAAAAGGAAAGCATACCGACAAGGACTTTAACAAGCATACCGACAAGGACTTTAACAAAAGTAAAGCACACTGACAAGGACTTTAACAAAAGACAAACGAGAGTCACATGGATAGGTGTATCAAAAGCTTGTTCATAAGTCATTATCATGGAGTGGATGGATAACGAGATGGTGACACGTCTCCTGTTTCTTTTTTATATTGTCGCCAGGCTGACGGATTTGCTGGTCGAGGTATACTTCATTTCGGTATTTTGCTTCATCACCTTCAGTCGGTATGTAGATGCAGCAGGAGGTGACAAAGATAACGGGATTTTCGATGAAAGGATCCAAAGTCTTCCATGGATCCCGAGCATCTTCGAATAAGACAGACATTGTTCCATGGCAAGGATACTCGAGGGCTTGAACTTGAACCCGAGTACCTTTGTGTTTTCGGGGAATAATTTCAAGAGAGTGGTCCAATAGAGTGTGTGAATGTTCCGGAAGGAACATTGTTTAGTTCCATGTAGGCAAGAATGTATAATGATGTGCGAATGAGGGTATATGGATGAGGATAAGTTCTCCATTCAGATGCCATGTCTTCAGGTCCAGCAGTCGGTGCTTCAAGTGCTCGCGGACAATGAAGATCAGTCCACATGTTAGCTTGTTCGCATTTTGTCTAATCCAGGAAAAGTAATCAACGGCTGGAGTTGTTTACGACAACAAGTGAGTAGGGAATAACATTCAAGGAGAATCCATGAGGTCCGGTGAGAACTCGTAAGGTGAGTTAGATCTGGTTTGATGGGAAGAACCAACTTTGTAAGCATACAAGGCGAGACACCACATGTACCAAAGTTCATCTTCACGGATGCAGGAGAGAGTGAGGGTGAGAAAAGTGTTCCATGCAAAGATTAGGAAAACGGTCGAGTTTTTTGGTTTGAACATTAAAGAAGAACATGTAAAGGAATTTCTTTGCAAAATCCTGCAGCTAGTAAGCCGATTGGAAAGAGATGTTCATGGGAAAGTTTCTCTGGTTGAGAGCTTTGAAAGTTACATTCATAGCTATGACCGGAATGGTTTCGATTGAGGAAACGAGGGTTTATTTATAGGACGCGGCGAAGTCCGGAACGAGGTTTTCGATGCCTTATATGTGTTGAACAGTGACGTCATACTTAGAAACCTGTTTTGAGATTGAAGCAGCTTGTCGTGAGCAACTTGTTTTGAAGTCAAAGATTCGGGAAAAGAAGAATTATCCATGCTGATAAGAAATGGTGATTAGATGAAATTCAAATTTTTAATTCCATACTGACCGCCAAGATTTCTTTTCAGATCATACGGTAGTTATGTTCGGAGTCTTTGAATTCTCCGCTTGCATGTGCACAGAAATGACGCACGCCATTGATTTCTTCGAGAAGAATGGCACTCCAAAGAATCATCACCGGCATCGGAGGACGCGTGTCCATTTCGGGAATCGAGTGGAGGAGGGATTGTGCGATCACCTTTACCGCTGATGACGTTCGAGCAGGCCCCGAGGGCATTGTTTTTGAGCATGATACCGGCTTTGTGAATTGCAACTTTGGGATAAAATCACGGACATAATTAACAACTCCCGAGGAACCGCTGATCTCGCTTCGCTGAGATGTGTGTCCGGAAACTTTAATAATTCAACTGTGAATGTGGACCAGTGATATTGGCGCTTTAATCACCATGCCAAGAAAGTCAATTGATTCCTTGCCTACGCCGCTTTTCGTAAAGTACGATGCCTACACAATGTGAAAGAAATCCAAAAGGAGCTTCCGGTGGCTCGGTCGAGGAAAACAACAAAATATCATCAATGTAATGCATGATGAAGAATGGACTAAAGATTTTTGTCATGGTTGAAATAAGGAACGACTTTAAGTCCAAAAGGCATACATCGATAACGGCATCGTGGACGCAGAAGTGCAGGATACAACCGTGAAATACCAAGTTGCAAAAACCTTTCAAATCGAACTTAAAGAAGATACAAGCCCTCGAAATGGACAAACAGGTCCGGATTTTGAAGGAAAACTTATCATCTTTAAGAAAAGTTTGGTAATCAATAACTAAACTCTTTTTCCACTTAACTAATTCATATCGCTTTTCAACATAAAGGCTCGACAAGCCCAATCGAATCGAGACTCAATAAGGCCTTGTTGAGTAATCGAGAGCATTCTTGTTGTGAGGTTCAGAGACATACCGTGTGATGCTTTTGGGGTTTATGTCTTCATTGAGTTTGAAGGAAGGTGAATGAAAAATTGTGCATTTTTCCAAAAGAAAGGAGGAACTGAATGGTTTTTGGACAAAACTCTAAGAAATTTTGTGAGATATGACCGTATTGGAGATGGTGTTTCGAAAGCGGCATACGAAGAATATCTCAGATAGGTAAGAACATTTGTTTGTAGCGTAACTCCGTGAGGAATAAGTTTTTAACCAAATAGAATGTCAAAACCTATGAGTAAATCTTTATCCGAAGTTTGAGGTTACAATCTTTTTCCAAATTATACAATTCGGAAAGAATCAATACCAAATGGGTTTTTTGTAATCAAAGTTGTTTCAAAAGTTTCACCATTAACCGCCTCGAAAAGTTGGAATGGTGTTCCCAACACCAAGAAATGTATGATCAATCATCTTTGGTGTCCGCACAAAGGTCAATAAACTCATAAGAAATATGTTTATGGAATTTGCCGATGGACATCTTGCAGAAGGTCAGTGAATGGTGGAAACTTGAACTGTAGAGATGATGGAAATATCTTCGTAATCGAGGATTCTGCTACGAGAAAGCACTGGTCATCTTGAAATCGTTTCGAAAATTTAATTCGACATCCTCATTCTCGATAATGTAGAAGAATGTTGAATACGCTGATAAGACATTTAACAACTTAAGTGACGATTTATGGGACAATTTCGGCAAAGTGACGCGCTTTTGCAGACAAAACAACGGTTGATTTTTTCTTTCGTCGAGAAACATCTTTCTTTTGAAATACCGAAAAGGTTTTTTCAAGGATGATTGTGGAAGTATTTCCGAAATGACGCTTTTCGGTTGACAAACACATTTCTTTTCATCCTTACACTCGATTTTGAGATAAGGTTTCAAGCCTGGAAAAGGATTTTTGTCTTCCATGAGATCTTTGAAGAATTTTTGCTCACAGATTTTATCAAGAGATAGCATGGCCATTTGAAAATATTTCCCAAAGAAATATCACTATGCTTTCATTAGTGGGTCGTAAGTTTTCTTTTCAAGATCTAGTTGTAATTCGTAAAGAAGAGGCCATAAGATACATGGTTAGATGGCTCATTGAATCCATTCAATTTTGTAAAATGTAATACTCATTCTTTTCAGAAAGCATCTAGAAGGTGCCTTTTCGAGAGAACATCACTCATCCGGTGATAGTCTTTCCTCGCATCGGAAGCAGCTTTTTTCACCATGAATTGTTCATGAATAATATCGGTGGCGCTCCAATCGGGATTCCATGAATCGATATGTCGGTATTCTCCTAAGCTTTTCAGCCGGGCCCGCAGTAACCCCGGATCGGGCCATGAATTCACGTAAGAACGGTTGGGGTTGAGCATTAGGTTTGGTACTGGAGATTAATCCACGCAGCAAATTCTTGAAGTTCGTATTATTTACGAATGCCAAATGTAAAACCAAGATGTCAAGATGGTTTTGTTGGGTGTTCATGAACCGTGGTATGGTCTGCTTGAGATGCTTGATCATAAGGATGATCTTCAACAATAAAGTAGCAGAGGCACCGGATCTCAGCTTTGGCCATTAATATGCCTCGTAATGTCGCATATTCGACTCAGGAGGTCTGCCTGTGTTGTAGATGAGTTCAAGATGTCGGACTCGGATGGTTTGATTCAACAACTGCTTCGCTCGTAGGAGTCAAGATTGTTCTCGACAAAGATGATAACGATATCGATCCATTGGGTTTTATCTTTCTTAAGAGGCTTTGAATGTCCCGGTAAATCTTCCGTGGTATGGTGAAAGTAGAGGAAGAAGAAGGAACCTTTTGGTTATGAAATTTTGACTTTGGATTTTGATTTTTTGAAGATGGTCGAGGAGTTTTGAACGTATGAACCCAAAAACCGATTATAAACAGTTGCTGAGGTCCGATGGTGTGAAAAGTGTATAGGTTTCAAAAGAACTGAGGAGATAATCGTGTGGTGAGTAAAAAAGGTCGAGTCTTTTCAAAGATCAAATCTTGTCAATTCGGCTTGAGTTTTCGATCTTAGCTTCTTTTATTGAACTCGACCCCAAAATGTTGTTGATCATTCGTCGGAGATCGGTGTCTAGTTCGGAGATCCGATCTTGGAGATGGATATACATCTGATCAAGACGACTGCTTATGGAATCAACTTTAGTTTCAGTCTGAGAGACGTGACTGGCAACACGATCAATCTTCTTACCAAGTTGCTGAAGAGTTTGATTCAAGCGCTGGGTTTGCCGCTTAAAAAGCCTTCATACTATTTTCTTCGCGCTGCCTGTAGGTCAGAATCGGAGATCGACAAAGGGTTTCGGAGGTAACTCAGTTTGTGTTCTCGTCTTTTTCAAGGAGGAAAAGATTCTCATGAGTGGCTTGAAAACATAAGGCAAGATCTCGATTGGATGGACATGAGGTTTGGGGATCCGTGGAGGTCATGGAGGAAAGATTTGCAAGATGACGATGGATAAGGTTTTTCTTCTTCTTTTCTTTCTCCCGATAACTTCCAATTTTCATCAATATCCAGATTATCCAAGCAAGGACAATTCAGATTACATATATGGGCTTCAGAACATCCCATATGAAATGACCATTGATTTTATTTGGATATACCGATACCCTTCGAGGAAAACCACTTAATAAGTAAGTTTTTCTTCGACCATTGAACATCGATCATAAGCAGATAGAAAGTGGATTGTCCAAAGCTTGGTGTCGAGTTTAAAAGACTTGACTTGACCATTCGTCGCCTATCAAATGTGGTTTCGTGGTTCAGTATTTTTCGTGAAAGTGCTCATAGTTGGTTACCATTCAAGAGTTTGAGCAATTTTGTTTTTGGATTTGTTCGGGGATTTGAATGATGGTTGGAATTGTGTCAGCCTAATATCATCAAGGCATCGTAAGTAGTGTGGGAAGATCTAGTGCATGATTTTGTAATCGATACACTATTTCGTGGAGGTTGCAATCTTTGATGGCATTCGCTCGCCTCGAGCCGATCCGACCTTAAGAGTTTGGAAGGTTAGGTCTTCAAGAGAAAGGTTGAAATTTGGGTAAAAGGTTAATAAGACACTGCCAACATGGAGGGTTGTCAGAACGGTTCCTACAACAGCATGTTGGTACTATTTGAACCAGGGGAGAGAAATTCTGACAAAAGCCTTTTCGCCACGAAGAGTGAGATTATGCACACCTCCAAGACGGATGTGTGTACCCTTCTCGCTTCCAAATGACGATCCAGGGTATTTCCATAGTGACATATTGTTCACTCGGAGGCTTCAAAAGCCGATCTAGTTTAGATGACCGGATGTATTCTTTTCGGGGATTGGTCTTTAGTGGAAATCGAGTTCGACACTTCTAGAAAGAAGTTTTCATTCAGAGATCAGAAGGACCCATGATGGGAAACTCGACTCATTGATTTGAAAGATTCTAATATAGGAATATTCAACAAGATTCTCAATTTTGGAGGCTATGGTTTTAGAACATGATTCAAAGAGATAGAAGAAATAGAGATATGGAATGAAGATGATGAAGGAAATGAAGTTGATGTTGTATTTGTTTCCATGGTTGAGGAGGTCTTCTTCTAGGAGATCAAATAAGATTATTCAAATTACTAATGATACCACCTCGGCAAGAAGTGTGGCTCTGATACCAGTGGGTACTGTTCATAGCTAATAAGGATGATGCTCTTGATGCTTTTAAAATGTTTTGTAAGAAAATCAAAATGAAAAAGGGTATGGTATTGCATGCATTAGGAGTGATCATGGAGGAGAGTTTGAAAATCATGCATTTGAAATCTTTTGGAATAATTTTGGCATTATGCATCAATTCTCTTCACAAAGAACTCCACAACGAAATAGAGTTGTTGAGAGATTGAATGAAAATGCCTTACCTAAGTATTTTTGGGCCGAAGCCATCAACACCGCTTATTATGTTTTAAATCGTGTGTTGATTAGACCTCATCTCAATAAAATTCCCTATGAGCTTTGGAAAGATAGAAAACTCAATATTGGTTATTTCAAAGTTTTTGAATGCAAATGTTTTATTTTGAACACAAAAGATAATCTTGAAAAATTTGATCCAAAATCTGATGTTGATATTTTTCTTGGTTATTCAAATACAAGCATATAATAAAAGAACTTTGGTTGTGGAAGAATCTATGCATATCACATTCGATGAGTCTAATCCCTCCTCTGTAGGGAAAGTTGTTGTTGTAGATGAATAACTACAAGAAGATTCATCAAAGGATAACCAAAAAGGATGCACCACCTGGAAATCAAGAGGAGCAACACGAAGAAAAAAATGTGGAGCCAGATGAAGGTACTTCTCAAACATTCCCCAAGGAGTGGAGGTATGTTTCTTCTCACCCTAAAGACTTAATTCTAGGAGATCCCTCACAAGGTGTAACCACTATATCATCATTTAGAAATACTTGTGAGCATGCTGCACTCATATCTCAAATTGAACCAAAATCCTTTGGGGATTCGGAAAATGATGAATCTTGCATTATGGCAATGCAAGAGGAGTTGAATCAATTTGAGAGAAACAATGTGTGGGAATTAGTTCCTAAATCGGAACATCAATCCATTATAGGAACTAAATGAGTATTTAGAAATAAAATGGATGAATCCAGTGTGGTTGTTAATGAGAACCATCAAGGGAATATTGTTAAAGCTTCAAGTGATCTTTTGCACATTCATGAAGGCCCAATTACAAGAGCTAGAGCCAAAAAGATGCAAGTTGCTTTAAATGGATTAATTGAGAAAATTTGGATTCAAAATGCAATTCAAGATGCAAGAAATTATGAATTGGGCTTGGAGAGAATACAAGGCATTGTGGGCATTATTCAAGCTATTGGGCAGCCAAATACACAATTTGGATCAAATGCAGAAAGGGCAAATTCAGAATAAAACTGGTATTGATTAAGCCAAAAGTAATGTGCAAGCTATATATTGTTAACTTTCCAATACAATTTACGGAGCTGGATTTGGAGTTCTCTAGAAGGAGTTATGCCCATTTATTACAGCTTGTTCAGACTTAGGATTTCCAACGACTCCTTTGTTTATTCAACTTCATTTGTTTGTTTTGTTTCAAGTTTTTCAAATGTGTAAAGTAAGTCTACCATCAATGATGGTGGGCTAACATTAAGTTTGTCAATGATAACATTAATTGTGGTAGGCTAGCATTAAGTTTGTCAATGACTAGCATTAATAATGGTGGGTTGGTGAAGACTTTTGAAGCACCCTTTGACAAACCTATGCTTAGAGGGTTGTTCCAATGTTTCCATTTGTATTTTTAGGATCTTGGGTTTCTTTTAACCTATTTAAACTCAGCAACCTTGCTATGTAAGACAATTTAGAGATTAATATTATTTGAATTTGAAACAATTATTCTTTCTTTGGTTCTTTTGAGAACTAGTGAACTTATCAATAATTTGCATTCTTGTGGTGTTCCAAATCTAGACTTATCACTCACCTTCTTATCTACATCTTGAGTGTGGTGTCAATATTATTCTCTATACCTCAGGTTCATGTTTTCTTAAGCATTGGGTCAATGTTTTGTTTGTCTTAAATCTGTTTAGAACTTTCTTGGGAAGTTGAAACTAAAAATTAAGTGTGGGTTTCAAAGTTTTGGGATTCGCATCATTTGTAAGGAATAAAACTAGATTAGTGGCTTAAGGTTACTGATTTTGATGAAACATTTGCACCTGTAGCTAGATTAGAATCCCTTAGGATGCTCTTAGCATTTGTATGTCATAAAGATTTCATTTTATTTCAAATGAATGTCAAGAGTGCTTTCTTAAATGGTTATATTATGGAGGAAGTTTATGTGAAACAACCCCTGGTTTTGAAAATGAAAAATTTTGAGATCATTTTCATAATTTAACAAAAGTATTGTATGGTTTAAAACAATCACCTAGAGCATGGTATGATAGACCTAAAAATTTCATACTGGATAATGGTTTTTCAATGAGTAAGGCTGATACAACTCTCTTTATTAAGCATAAGAATCAAGATATTCTTATTGTTCAAATTTATGTTGATGATATTATTTTCGGTTCTATTAATGAGTTTTTGTGTAAAGAATTTTCATCTTGTATGAGAAAAGAATTTGAGATGAGCATGATGGGAGAATTGAAATACTTTCTTGGACTTAAAATAAAACAAACTAAAAAAGGAATTTTCATCAATCAAGCCAAATATCTAAGAGATTTGCTGAAGAGATTCGGACTTGAAGATGGAAAGATAAAAAGTACTCCAATGAGCTCAACAATCAAGCTTGACAAGGATGAAAAAGGCAAGGAAGTTGATATCAAAACTTATCGAGGTATGATCGGATCCTTGTTTTACTTGACTGCTAGTAGACTTGATATTATGTTTAGTGTATGCTTGTGTGCAAGATTTCAATCATGTCCTAAAGAATCTCATTTGCTTGAGGTAAAAATGATTTTTTGTTATTTGAGTGGAACTTTAGATCTTGGCCTGTGGTATCCTAGGGGAACACATATAGCCTTAAAATGTTATTTGGATGCCGATTTTTCTAGATATAAGGTTGATAGGAAAAGCACTAGTGGAACATGTCACTTTCTAGGTGACTCTCTAGTCTTTTGGTTTAGCAAGAAATAAAATTTGATTGCTGATACGAACCCCGTCAAGAACTGACATGACCCTAATAGTCCCCAAGATCGATTGTACACTAGGAATTGAATGGAACCTTGACCCAATGCTTAATGAAAGCACGAACCTTGGTATATGAAGATGTCACAATCAGCTATAGATGATCTAATTGATAAGTCAAGAGTTTAAACGCCATGAAAATTAACTCAAAGAGTTGGTAAGTAAAGAACAAAAGAGAATTAACTCTCCCACCAATTGCATCAAAACTTATCTCTATTTATTGGATACGACTACATTTTATAGGGTTGGTTACAAGAATTTTTCGAAATAAATCCTAAACCAAAAATCAAATTAGAATCTGAATCTTCCCTAATAGGAAAGAATTTAAATCAAATCAGAATCCTAATCTAAGTAACTAGGAAAGAATCTAAATCAAATCAGGATCCTAATTGGCTTAAATACATTACATCAATTAAAATGGAAACTAGGTGATTAAAATAGAAATAGCTGATTTGCTTCCCTAATAGCCTCCTCAAGAAACGGGAAAGTATCTGAAAAAGGAAAATAATATATTTTCCCGCCATAACGTTCAAGTCAACTCCCTATCTCATGGAAGTGATTATTTGAAAACTTCAAGAGCCTAAATCATGCATTTATCATGTACGATTCCTTCAAGGGGCCTCCACGATTTTGATTAAGCCCAAGTGGCTTGAATCAATCCATTAAGCACTTTTTTGAATTTCTTTGCACGAGCTCTTGTAACAGGTTCGACGAGAACTTCAATAGGATTTGAATATGCCTCATCCCACGTGCTTGTGATAGTTTTATCCTTAATCTCATCATTCCCATCATTTTGAAGAGAATTTGTCCTCAAATCATCACCTACATCAAAAGGACTCAAATCAGAAACATTAAAAGTAGCATTTACATTGTACTCACTAGGCAAATCTAGTTTGTATGCATTGTCATCGATCCGTTCCAAAATGTGGAATGGGCCATCCCCTTGAGGTAATAACTTAGATTTCCTTGGTTTCAGAAATCGTTCTTTGCGCATGTGTAACCACACCCAATCACCGGGTTCAAAGACTAGCTTATTGGCTTGTTTAGCATATTGCTTAGTTCTCCGCTCAATGTTGAACTTCCCCCTCTCGTGTATCTGTTTAAAAATTTCAGCATTTTTCTTGTCATCTAAGTTAACATGCTTAGAAACGGGTAATGGAGTTAAATCCAATAGAATTAAAGGATTAAAACCATAAACAATTTCAAATGGTGAATACTTAGTAGTAGAATGAACGAAACGATTATAAGCAAACTCAACATGTGGCAAACAATCTTCCCAAGTTTTGATGTTCTTTTTTATGATTGCTTGCAATAGAGTATATAAAGTTCTATTCACAACTTTTGTTTGACCATCAGTTTGAGGGTGACAAGTAGTTGAAAACAACAACTTAGTTCCTAACTTAGCCCATAATGTTTTCCAAAAGTAACTTAAAAACTTAACATCCCTATTAGAAACAATTGTCATGGGCATACCATGCAACCTTACAATCTCCCTAAAGAATAGGTCAGCGACATTAGAAGCATCATCCATTTTGTGGCATGGAATAAAATGTGCCATCTTTGAAAATCTATCTACAACCACAAAAATTGAGTATTTCCCTTGTTTTGACCTAGGTAAACCTAACGCAAAATCCATCGAAACATCAATCCAAGGTACATTGGGTATTGGCAAAAGGGTATATAGGCCATAAGGTTGCACTTTCAATTTGGCTTGCCTACAAGTGACACATTTACCACAAAGTCTCTCAACATCTTGTTTCATATGTGGCCAATAGAAGTGTTCTTGTAAAACTGCTAGAGTCTTTACAACTCCAAAATGCCCCATCAACCCTCCTCCATGCGATTCTCTCACTAAGAAATCTCTCAAAGAATAGTTAGGCACACATAGTTTATTCTCCCAAAATAAATAGCCATCATGCCTAAAGTATTTACCGATTGTGATCTTTTCACAAGCTTGGTATTCAACACTAAAATCATGGTCATCAGTATACAATTCCTTAATATTTTCAAAACCAAGTAGTTTAGCATTAAATGTTGAGATTAAGACATACCTGCGGGAAAGCGCATATGCAACAACGTTTTCCTTACCTTCCTGGTAACGAATGACATATGGAAATGTGTATATGAATTCTACCCATCGAGCATGTCTCTTGCTCAGCTTGTGTTGGCCTTTAAGGTGTTTCAAGGACTCATGATCGGTGTGAATCACGAACTCCTTAGGCCATAGGTAGTGCTGCCACGTTTTCTAACACTTGAACCAACGCATACAAATCTTTATCGTAAGTAGGGTAGTTTAAGGTTGCCCTACTCAGTTTTTCATTAAAGTAAGCAATTAGTCGTCCCTTCTGCATTATGACTGCGCCAATACTAATACATGAGGCATTGCATTCAATTTCAAATGTTTTATTAAAGTTAGGCAAAGACAATAAGGGAGCATTGGTCAGCTTTTGCTTGATCATGTGAAATGAATTCTTTTCCACTTGAATCCAACATCTTTTTTTATTACTTCAGTAAGCGATGCGGCCACTCTTCACAAATCGTTAGTAGAAACTAGCGAGCCTATGAAAGCTTCTCACATAACTTACACTTGTGGGACTCGGCCACTCTTGGATTGCACATACCTTTTCCTCATCAACCTGTATACCATGTGCACTCACAACAAATCCTAGAAACATAAGTTTATCGGTGCAAAAAGTACACTTTTTCATATTAGCAAACAACTTTTCTTTTCTGAGCACATCTAAAACAAATTTCAAATGCACTACATGACCGTTTATGTTTTTGCTATAAATGAGGATATCATCAAAATAAACAACAACAAACTTGCCAATAAAAGCTCACAAGACATGATTCATAAGTCTCATAAAAGTGCTCGGGGCATTAGTTAGACCAAAAGCCATGACTAACCATTCATACAAATCATATTTTGTTTTAAAGACAGTTTTCCATTCATCTTCTTCTTTCATTCTAATATGATGATGATATCCACTTTTCAAATCAATTTTGGAAAATACACAAGACCCATGTAATTCATCAAGCATATCATCTAGCCTAGGAATGGGATGTCGATATTTTACCATTATGTTGTTGATGGTTCGATAGTCAAGACACATCCTTCATGTCCCATCCTTCTTAGGAACTAATAAAACGGGAACTGCACATGGGTCTTGTGTATTTTCTATCAATTCATTAACCTGCCTTTGAAGTTCCTTGGTCTCTTCCGGGTTGCTCCTATAGGCTGATCTATTTGGAATGGTTGCACTGGGCACAAAATCAATTTGATGATCAATCCCTCAGATTAGAGGTAACCATATGGTGCTTCTCAGGAAAGACATCTTCATACTCCTGTAAAAGAAAAGTAATAGAACTAGGTAAGGTATGGTCAAATTCATTAGTGTTTAAAAATGTTTCTTTGTACGAAAATACAATCATCGGCTGATGTGAAAACAACGCTTTTTTTTTTTTTTATCTCTCTGGCTCTTGTGTAGAAATTTTTTTGTTTTCCATCTGATGTTCGCCCAATGGCTCCATTTTTCCTTGGTTTTTCTCTCACATTTTCCTCAACCTCTTTTTGAATTTCACTATCTTTTTCTCTCTTTTTCTTTTGCTTACTCTCTCTCTGTAGACTCACTTGGTCTCCATAAACCTGCTTTGGTGTCAATGGAACAAGAGTGATGTTGCGTTGATTAAATAAAAATGAATATTTGTTGGTGAAGCCATCATGCTTCACACGTCTGTCGAATTGCCAAGGCTGCCCAAGTCATAAGTGTCCAACCTGCATTGGCACTACATCACAACGCACCTTATTTTCATACTTGCCAATCCGAAAAGTCACTAGTAATTACTTGTTCACTTTCACCTCACCACTGTCATTTAACCACTATAGTTTGTATGGTCGTGGGTGTTTAAGTGTCGAAAGCCCTAACTTCTCTACCATGATAGTACTAGTAGCATTAGTACAACTTCCTCCATCAATAATCATATTATATACTTTGTCTTGAACATAGCACCTAGTATGGAAAATGTTTTCCCGTTGCACTGCTTCGTCATCCTTTACTTGCACACTCAAAGCTCTCCTCGCTACTAAAGTCAATTCCCCAAGGGATATACTCTTCATCTTCGACGTCCTCTAATGGTGGCATCTCATTTTCTTCTATTTCATCTTCAGTTACAATCTCACCATTGTCCCGCAACACCATAACTCTCTTATTCACACATTCACTTGCAATAAGCCCCTTGGCATACTTAATGTCACGATTCTTAATAGTAGGAGTCACGGTGTTACCTTGTGAATTGTGCTTGGAGTGCTCAGATCTTAGCTTAAGTGCAGTAGATGCTTGTAGCCTCTCATCTCGTTTCACATAGCTCAGCTTCCAAGGAGTGGAACTCGAGCTTGGGGCTGCACAGGTGTTACCCCTCCTCTTGAGTTTCTGTTCAATCTTGATGGCTTTGTGTACCATCTCCTCAATCTCCACATAATGTTGCAACTCAACCTTATCTGTAATATCCCGATTAAGGCCATTTAAGAATCGTGCCATGGTAGCTTATCTATCCTCCTCCACATTTGCTCTAATCATGGCAATCTCCATTTCTTTATAATAATCCTCCACACTTCGGCTACCCTGTGTAAGACGTTGTAAGTTTTGGTACAAGTCTCGATAATAGTGGTTAGGTATAAAATGCCTTCTTATCAATGATTTCATTTCATCCCACCAAGTAATAACATAGTCAGAAAACTCAATCACAACCAATTTTACCTTTTTTGCCTCTGAATAATTGTGGCAGTAAAATATGAACTTTATTTTCTTCTCCCATTCAAGGTATGCTTCTGGGTCGAATTTTCCTTGAAAAGATGAGATTTTCATCTTTATGCCACTCAATCTATCATCTTTATTCCTAGCTCTCCTATCTCGTCCATCTCTCTTATAACTACTCACTGAGTCCTCCCCTTCATTATAAGGCAAGAACATCTATTTGTAGCAAATTCCAGAACTAGTAATGAATAGATTTTTGACCAAATGGAGGATGTCAAAACGTATGAGCAAGTCTTTATCTGGAAGAGTGGATGCTACAATCTTTTTCCAAATAATGCAATTTGGAAAGAACTTAATACCAATGGGTTTTTTGGTAATCAGAGTTGTTTCAAATGTTTCACCATTGACTACTCTGAATAATTTGGAATGGTTTTCCTAACAGTCTGAGGGAAGGACAGAAGGATCAATCATACTAGTATCTGCACCAGTGTCACGAAACCCGATGATAGGAACAGGTTTATGAAACTTTGAAGGAAGGATTGACATTTTGAGAGAATGTCTGGGAATGGTTGAAACCTGGTTGACATTTTGAACTGTAGAAATGACTGAAATATCATCAGAATCGGAAGATTCTGCGAGGATGAAAGCAGTATGATCATATTGTTCTGACTGTTCTGAGAAGTTGGATTCAACATCTTCATTTTCAGATAACAATGAAGAGTGTTGGAGATGTTGTATGAGACGAACAGCTTTGGCAGATTTATGAGGACAGTTTCGAGCAAAGTGACCGCGTTTCTTGTAGATGAAACAACGGTTATGCTTCTTTTTTCTGTACTGAGAAACATCTTTTTTCTTGAAATACCGGAAAGGCTTTTTGGAGGATGATTTTTTGTGGAAGTGTTTCTGAAAGTGTTTTTTCTTCTTGGCTGGACAAAAACATTTCTTCTTTGCACTCAATTTGGAGATAGGGTTTTTTGCAAGCTTCAGAAAAGGGTTTCTTATCTGCCATGAGATCTTTGAAGAACTCTTTCTGTTCACAGATTTTGTCAAGGCATAACATTGCTGTTTGAAAATATTCCAAATAATCGTCCATGTTGAGTTGAGTTGGTTTGAGATTATATGGAGGTGTCTTTAACTATTTTTGTATTTGAGGATATGCTCATTTTTAAGGGGAGATTCTATCGAAATTTCTGCTCACACAAAATGGGTAATATTTGAACTTCTATCTTTAGCCTTTTCCATTTTTTTCTTTTTAATGATGAAGGGGGAGATATATATCTTTGTTATGATAAAATATTGTTGGATGCATATACTTTTGGTTAAAAATTGATTGGCCATATACTAAGGGGGAGCACATACTTAGGGGGAGTGAAATTGCATAATCTTGTAACGTTCATCATCATAAAAAAGGGGGAGATTGTTAACCTATATGTTTTATCATCATCAAAATTATTAAACAAAATGGGCTTAATATATTATCCCAGTACTAGAACTGGGGCCCGCACCACCACGGTGGTGACTCCTATACACCTACCCCGCGCTTGTGGGGCCGAGATGGGGTCACGATGTCGTGGCATAACGTGGAGACGTTACCTGGTTTGGTCCGGGTGGCGCTTAAGTATAAAGTAGCGCCTTCCCAAATTAAGCTTTTGAGTGGTAAGCTTGTTGGTATCGAGCCAGGTTCAAACTCGGGAGAAATGGGCTTAATATATTATCCCAAGATCGAATCATTACCACGGTGGTGACTCCTATACACCTACCCCGCGCTTGTGGGGCCGAGATGGGGTCACGATGTCGTGGCATAACGTGGAGACGTTACCTGGTTTGGTCCGGGTGGCGCTTAAGTATAAAGTAGCGCCTTCCCCTAACAGCTTAAGCTTTTAGGGCAAGTGGTAAGCGCCTTAAGTTAACAATTTTGATGATGATAACAAACAAGTTTTAAATCAATAAGTCTGAAAATTTTGATAATTGGATTAGAATTTTTTAAGTCGTATAATATTCGAAGCATAGAATAATCTTCTGGAAATAAAAAAATAAATGTTAATAACTAAACAGTGAATTTTCAAGGTTAAATAAATTCTAAGAAAATGGTGAACCATTTATTAGAAAACGGCAAACCGATAGCATTCTAAAATGTAACAATTCGATAATGGTGAACCGTTTATGGATAACGGTAATCCGATTGCATTCTAGAGAGTAAGTTTCCAAATAACGGTAAACTATTTAGGAACAACGGTAATTCGATTGCATTCTAGAGAGCAAGTTTCAAGATAACAGCAAACCATTTATTGATAACGGTGAACCGATTACATTCCAGAGAGCAAGTTTCAGATAACGGTAAACTGTTTATTGATAACAGTAAACCGATCAATGTCTAGAGAGCAATCATCTTCCAAACGGTAAATTGTTTATGTCAAACGGATAATTGATACATTTGGACAATATTCTGGAATGATAACAGTAATCCGATATCTTGATAATGGCGATCTGATAAATGCAAAACGGCAATCTGATTGTGTACAAAAAGTCAACAATGGGTAGTTTTCAGAAGGAGATCCAACCATTTTCATTGAGCTTGCTATTGAGCTTCAAACTTGATTTTATTTCATTTATTCACACTTTGAGCTATCATTTGTAATAAAACACATTGTTGGGATACACTTAGGTTAAGAGATTGTCGATAATCTCAATTGTAAGTATGGTTAAAGCCTTGAAGGTTTGCTTGCATAGGCACGGTTGGCCGAACCACGTAAAAATCACGTAATTGCTCTCTTTTACCCTACCTTTTTATTTTTTATTGCAAATTTATTTGTTTATTTCGAAATTGATAGCTTTGTTTAAATTGCATCAAGGCTCTTAGTTGATAAAATTATTAGAAACCCAATTCACCCCCCTCTTGGGTTGCCTTGTTAATATTTCAAGCATCATATTTATTAGAGAGAAAACTCCCCTCTAGTATTTTATGGGTCATTTTAATAAAATGTCGAAAGAGAGTGCATCTAAGCCATTTAGTGGATTGTCTTGCCATGTTGTCAACAGAAGGATAATTATTGTTTGGCATAACATGCTCTTCACACCACATTTCTGAATTCAAGAACTTGGAGGGCATCAACCGAACAAATAACTTGTCTGATGCATAATCGTTGAGTAGTTATCCAAACTTGAACTCTACTCATGATCATTATGATTATGATTGTGCTGTTCCAAGTTTCATGAATGGATACCCACCATTCCTTAGAATTACTTCTTCTGAATGGCTTCGTCAGTACAGAGAAAACCACAATCTTGACTGGACCAATAGCTATTCATGGCCCCTTCATCATTAGGCTCCCATGAACTCAAGCAACTTCCATAATCAAGATGCTTCCATGCTCAATCTTTGTGATCATTGGCAAGTTCTGCTGGCTTCAAACCAAATGATTTATCTTAAGAGCCAATTGTTGCATTCGGGTTTTCCCCAAGTTCATGCAGCAGATGAACACAGAAGAGATAAATTATTTCCTAATTACCAGAGGCTAACCGCTTATGGCTGTGGTGTCGCAACAGACTTTAGAGATGAGCCGCAGCCTCTTTTGCAGTATCTTAAAGAGAGGTCCTTATATGGGAAACTGAAATGTTCATACATCATTAACTTGTTGATACAAGCACACAACACGATTGATGCCATTGTCATAGACCTAAGATTGAATTTGATGAAAGTTAACCAAGTATGTATTATGATTGCACGTCCTAGTGTGATATCTAAAATGGGTGTTCAAGGAAAGTTTTATAGAGAAAATCTAGCTGAAGCTGTCCACATATGTTGTATGATTGTTTAATAATGATGTTAACACTATTACTGATCAAATTTTTATTTTGCTCTATCCTTCAATATCATAATTGACATCGACTGATGAACATGTACAACTGAAATTCCACCGGATTTGTGTGTGTGGTTACTACTGGACCCCTCCCTTGCCTCACAGATAGATGGAAGAACATCAGTAATAAGACTATGTTAGAAAGTACAATTGCAAGTAGCAAAAATTTAACCAAAAAATTAGCTAATTTTACATAAAATTGAATCTGAATTTGATCTGAGATTAGTTTATTTATCTAGTACAAACTGGTTTGCAATTATAGTATAAGAAAACAAGGAATGCTAATTCTAACTCTTTAAGTTTTGTCTTATTTTATTTATTCTTTGACATTATTATTAAGTACGGATAACAAAATTATTTATTCAGGTGATGCCTCTTTTATCCTTATAATAATAATAATTAATGGATCTTGCTACATTACCCTCTGGCACAATGAGCGCTTGATACCATATTTACTAGAGTAAGGATTATGGGGAGTGGAAATACCCCTTCATAAATTAATAAGAACTAAAAAGGAATATTATGCCCATGGTGAAGTGTTGAGTGTGAATCTAGAAACTTAAGCACCTCATTTATATAGTTTCATCTATAATTCATTCTTGCCATTTTATTTTAAATCTTAAGATAAGCACCTCAACCAATACACATATAAACTTGAAAAATTAACCTTACACATAATTAAATCTACCTTCTCATTGGATCAACACTTGTCACCATAAATCTATACTGCAATAGATTGTTAAGGGGTTGCTAGCCTTCAACAATGGCATTATCTCTCGATTGAAGATGATCATTGGCCTTTTTGTGTGTGTATTCTCCCTCCCCTAGTTTTTTAGAAAGAATATATGCAATGCATTTGGGATATTCCCATCGCCATGCCAGCTAATGTAATTTCATTGGCTCTTTTCTCTCCCTAGGCAAGGACATGCTTAGAGAATTTGATTTGACTCATTATTCACACAATTTGTCTATACATTGTATTTGAATTTGGAAAGGTGGTCCAACGGCCTCTGTAAAGGCAGCCCTAAAGCTGCTAATGTGTCAAAGAGGACCAAATAGTCTAATTACTCTTGGGTGAGCATTTTTGACCTGCACCGTATGCATGTCAAGCAAAAGGAACTAGCCTCCAACCAAGAGAGATATGATGCCATTGTGTTAGATATAGACCACCTACTAGCAACCAAATTCATTAGGGAGGCCATGTACCCTAATTGGGCATCTAATGTCGTCTTAGCCAAAAGATCAAATGGGAAAGGACATAGGTATGTGAACTTCATGAAAGGATAGCTTCTTGCTCCTACGAATAAACTAGTTAGTTAATATAATTGCGGGTTATGAAATGCTTAGGTTTATAGATGTGTACCAGATCTAGATGTATGAATCCAACCAGAAAAAGCAACCTTCATGATTAATCGAGGGTTGTATTACTACAAGGTCATGTTGTTTAGTTTGAATGTAGGTGCCAACTACCAATGTCTGGTTAAGGCAACATGCTATTGCTTTATGTAAGAGACTCCACATAAAAGAGGGTTTATCCTCCCATATTTGAAATG
Source organism: Citrus cavaleriei (assembly GCA_030448925.1). NCBI lineage: Eukaryota > Viridiplantae > Streptophyta > Magnoliopsida > Sapindales > Rutaceae > Citrus > Citrus cavaleriei. The sequence goes on along the minus strand of JAUJEN010000396.1, from coordinate 5,667,799 downwards.
CGTAGGGAGTGAATAGGCAAATATGTAATGAGAGAAATACACAAGGGAATCTATGGCAGTCATTATGGCATGCATTTGCTAGCACAGAAAACCTTCATCAAGGATTTTATTGGCGCATGATGTGAGAGTATGCTACAAGAATGATAAGGAGCTCCATAAATGCCAAAGATTTGCTATACCTTACCTACACCCAGAGAAGTTGATGGTTATGTCATCTCTCCAACCTTTCACTGTCTGGGGAGTGGACCTTATTGGCTTAATGCCAACTGGCAGAGTAATGCATTTGAAACTAATACAGTGAGCTTGTTAGAGATTGGGATACCCTCTCACAGGACACTATAGCTTGATGAAAGGGAAAACACCTCTCTAATCGCTAACAAATTTAAGGACAACCGTATACTAGCATCTCATCATGTAATGATAAGTGCATATTTTCTTTACATTTTACTATTAATTTCTCCATCTTTTACTTGTTTTGGTCTTAAATAATCTAGTTATTTTAGTTAATTTTTAATATAGTTATTTTGTTAAGTTGTATTTCATTATGTCAACTTTATCTGAATTTTTATATTTTATTATTTTAGGTATATTTTAGGGTAAAAAAGAATTAAATCGAAACTTTAGACATAAATATACTTGAAAGAAAGAATCTGAATAGGGAAAGAATTGAAGAACTATTATTAATTTCCTTACACATGCACACGAGAAAGCATCATTATTACAAGGAAATCTGCACATAAAAAAATCATTATGGAGGGCCAAGCAAAATCACCTAGTTGCCAAATTAATCTTCCACATGGAAAAATAAATAGACAAAGGAAATTAGAAAGGAAAAGTAATTAAGACCAGAAGTGGCCAGCACGTGATCAACTAATGGCTTTATGATGTGAATCCCACAATGGAACTTTGAAAACCCACACTTAATTTGTAGTTTCAACTTCCCATGAAAGTTCTAAACAGATTTATGACAAACAAAAACCTTGACCCAATGCTTAAGAAAACATGAACCAAAGGTATAGAGAATGATATTGACGCCACACTCAAGAAATAGATGAGAAGGTGAGTGATAAGTCTAAATTTAGAACGCCACAAGAATGCAAATTCTTGATAAGTTCACTAGTTCTCAAAAGAACCAAAGAAAGAATAATCTTTCAAATTCAAATAACATTAATATCTAATGTTCTTACATACAAGGTTGCTGAATTTAAATAGGCTAAAAGAAACCTAAGATCCTAAAAATACAAATGGAAACATTGGAACAACCCTCCAAGTAGGTTTGTCAAAGGATGCTTCAAAAGTCTTCACCAACCCACCATAATTAATGCTATCTTTGACAAACTTAATGCTAGCCTACTATAATTAATGCTATCATTGACAAACTTAATGTTAGACCACCATCATTGATGGTAAAGTCACCTTACACATTGACAAAACAAACAAAGGAAGTTGAAAAACAAAGGAGTCGTTGAAAATCCCAAGTCTGAACAAGCTGTAATGAATTGGTCATAACTCATTCTAGAGAACTCCAAATCCAGCTCTGTAAAATTTATTGGAAAGCTAACTTAATTATCTTTCCAACGGTATATAGGTTGCACATTACTTATGGCTCAATCAATACAGTTTTTATTCTGAATTTGACCTTTCTGCATTTGATACAAATTGTGTATTTGGCTGCCCAATAACTTGAATAATGCCCACAATGCCTTGTATCCTCTTCAAGCCCAATTCATGATGTCTTGCATCTTGAATTGAATTTTCAATCCATATTTTCTCAATTAATCCATTTAAAGCAGCTTGCATCTTTTTGGCTTTTGCTCTTGTAATTGGGCCTCCATGAATGTGCAAAGGATCACTTGAAGTTTCAATGGTATATAGCTTGCACATTACTTCTGGCTCAATCAATACAGTTTTTATTCCGAATTTGACCTTTCTGTATTTGATACAAATTGTGTATTTGGCTGCCCAATAACTTGAATAATGCCCACAATGCCTTGTCTCCTCTTCAAGCCCAATTCATGATGTCTTGCATCTTGAATTGCATTTTCAATCCATATTTTCTCAATTAATCCATTTAAAGCAGCTTGCATCTTTTTGGCTTTTGCTCTTGTAATTGGGCCTCCATGAATGTGCAAAGGATCACTTGAAGTTTCAATGGTATATAGCTTGCACATTACTTCTGGCTCAATCAATACAGTTTTTATTCCGAATTTGACCTTTCTGCATTTGATACAAATTGTGTATTTGGCTGCCCAATAACTTGAATAATGCCCACAATGCCTTGTCTCCTCTTCAAGCCCAATTCATGATGTCTTGCATCTTGAATTGCATTTTCAATCCATATTTTCTCAATTAATCCATTTAAAGCAGCTTGCATCTTTTTGGCTTTTGCTCTTGTAATTGGGCCTCCATGAATGTGCAAAGGATCACTTGAAGTTTCAATGGTATTCCCTTGATGGTTCTCATCATTCCCCCTCTCCTCAAAAGGATTCGTCCTCGAATCTTCACCTACATCGAAAGGAGAAAGATCAGAAACATTAAAAGTAGCACTCACATTATACTCACCAGGAAGATCCAATTTGTAGGCATTGTCATTGATCCGTGCAACCACTTGAAATGGACCATCTCCCCTTGGAAGCAACTTGGAACGCCTTTGTGCTGGGAACCTCTCCTTTCTCATATGCACCCAAACCCAATCTCCAGGCTGAAAAACCACTTGCTTACGTCCTTTGTTGGCTTGAGTAGCATATTGTTCAGTTCTCTTTTCTATGTGTTGACGTGTTCTCTCATGCAATTGCTTGACAAATTCAGCTTTTTTTTTACCATCCATACTAGCACGCTCATCAATAGGTAAAGGTAATAAATCCAAAGGAGTTAATGGATTAAAACCATATACAATCTCAAATGGTGAAAATTTAGTAGCTGAATGGACAGTTCTATTATAAGCAAATTCAACATGTGGCAAACATTCTTCCCAAGTTTTCAAGTTCTTTTGAATAATGGCACGCAACAAAGTAGACAAAGTTCTATTTACAACCTCAGTTTGTCCATCAGTTTGTGGATGACAAGTAGTAGAAAACAAAAGTTTAGTACCCAACTTACCCCACAAAGTTTTCCAAAAGTGACTTAAGAACTTAGCATCTCGATCTGAAACTATGCTCCTTGGTACTCCATGCAACCTGACTATTTCCTTGAAAAACAAATTAGCTATGTTTGTTGCATCATCAGTTTTGTGACATGGAATGAAATGTGCCATCTTTGAAAACCTTCTAGATAATGCATCAGCCACCACATTCTCCTTACCTTGTTTATATTTGATCACATAAGGAAATGGCTCAATAAATTCAACCCATTTGGCATGTCTCTTATGTAACTTACCTTGCCCTTTCAAATGCTTCAAGGACTCATGATCAGTGTGTATAACAAACTCTTTAGGTACAAGATAGTGTTGCCAAGTTTCCAATGCTCTCACCAATGCATACATCTCCTTGTCATAGGTAGGATAGTTTAGGGCTGCTCCACTCAATTTCTCACTAAAATAAGCAATTGGACGCCCTTCTTGCATCAAAATAGCTCCAATACCTATACCTGAAGCATCACACTCAATTTCAAAAGTTTTAGCAAAATCAGGTAAAGCAAGTGATGGTGCAGAAATCAATTTCTCCTTAATTAGATTAAATGCCCTTTCTTGTTCATTACCCCACTTAAATCCCACATGTTTCTTCACAATTTCAGTTAATGGTGCAGCAAGGGTGCTAAAATCTTTCACAAATCTTCTATAAAAACTAGCCAAACCATGAAAACTTCTTACCTCACTTACACTTTTAGGTGTAGGCCACTCTTTAATAGCCTTTACTTTCTCTTCATCAACCTCAATTCCTTTAGCACTTACAACATAACCAAGAAAAACAATCTGATTTGTACAAAAGGAACATTTCTTCAAATTAGCATACAACTTTTCCTTCCTTAAAACAGTCAATACACTTTGCAAATGTTCAATGTGTTCATCTAAGCCTTTGCTATAGATCAAAATATCATCAAAATAGACAACTACGAATTTACCAATAAAAGCACGCAAAACATGGTTCATTAACCTCATAAAAGTGCTAGGTGCATTAGATAACCCAAATGGCATCACTAACCACTCATATAAACCATATTTTGTTTTAAAGGCAGTTTTCCACTCATCTCCCTCTCTAATCCTAATTTGATGATATCCACTTTTAAGATCAATTTTACTAAACACACAAGAACCATGCAATTCATCAAGCATGTCATCAAGTCTAGGAATAGGATGTCTATACTTTACAGTGATTTTATTGATTGCACGACAGTCAACGCACATTCTCCATGTTCCATCCTTTTTGGGCACTAGTAAAACTGGTACCGCACATGGACTCATGCTCTCCCTCACATATCCCTTTGCCAAGAGTTCTTCAACTTGCCTTTGAAGCTCCTTTGTCTCCTCAGGATTGCTTCTATATGCGGGTCTATTAGGAATGGTAGCTCCAGGGACAAAGTCTATTTGATGCTCAATTCCCCTAATAGGTGGCAAACCATTAGGGACTTCATTTGGAAACACATCATCAAAGTCCTGCAAAAGAGTCACAATAGAACTAGGCAAAGAAAAGTTAAGCTCATTTGTATGTAAACAAGCCTCTTTGCACAAAAGTACAATGATAGGCTGTTTTGAAAAGAAAGCCCTCTTAACCTCGTTCTCTTTTGCAAAAAAATTCACTTGCTGCCTCTCTTTTCTCTCAACAATATTTTTTTCTATCTTTTCTCTCAATCTCTCTTTCTTTTTTTGTATCACTCTCTTTTTGTATTTGATACGAATCCCACAATGAAACTTTCAATCCTACACTTAATTTGTAGTTTCAACTTCCCAAGAAAGTTCTAAAACAGATTTAAGACAAACAAAACCTTGACCCAATGCTTAAGAAAACATGAACCAAAGGTATAGAGAAGGGTATTGACGCCACACTCAAGAAAAAGATGAGAAGGTGAGTGATAAGTCTAAATTTGGAACACCACAAGAATGTAAATTCTTGATAAGTTCACTAGTTCTCAAAAGAACCAAAGAAAGAATAATCTTTCAAATTCAAAATAACATTAATTTCTAAATCTCCTTACCAAGGTTGCTGAATTTAAATAGGCTAAAAGAAACCCAAGATCCTAAAAATACAAATGGAAACATTGGAACAACCCTCCAAATAGGTTTGTCAAAAGATGTTTCAAAAGTCTTCACCAACCCACCATGATCAATGCTATCTTTGACAAACTTAATGCTAGCCTACTATAATTAATGCTATCATTGACAAACTTAATGTTAGCCCACCATCATTGATGGTAGACTTACCTTACACATTGACAAGCTTGAAACAAAACAAACAAATAAGTTGAAAAACAAAGGATTCGTTGAAAATCCCAAGTCTGAACAAGCTGTAAAGAATTGGTCATAACTCCTTCTAGAGAACTCCAAATCCAGCGCTGTAAAATTTATTGGAAAGCTAACTTAATGATCTTTCCAACGGTGTATAGCTTGCATTTTAATTCTGGTTCAATCAATACAGTTTTTATTCCGAATTTGACCTTTCTGCATTTGATACAACTTGTGTATTTGGCTGCCCAATGACTTGAATAATGCCCACAATGCCTTGTCTTCTCTTCAAGCCCAATTCATGATGTCTTGCATCTTGAATTGCATTTTCAATGCATATTTTCTCAATTAATCCATTTAAAGCAGCTTGCATCTTTTTGGCTCTTGCTCTTGTAATTGGGCCTCCATGAATGTGCAAAGGATCACTTGAAGTTTTAATGGTCCCTTGATGGTTCTCATCAGTATTGACATTTGATCCTCATACACTTGCCTAGGTGTTAATGGTACAAGAGTGATTTGCCTTTTCTTCATTACAAAAGAATATCTATTTAAGTAACCATCATGTGTCACACGCCTATCATATTGCCAAGGTCGACCCAAAAGAATGTGTCCAGCATGCATGGGTACTACATCACATAGAACCTCATCCTTGTATCTCCCAATAGAGAATGAAACCAGCACTTGTTTATTTACTTTAACTTCCCCACAATCATTCAGCCATTGTAGCTTATATGGCCTCGGATGTTTCAAAGTTTTCAAATTCAAATTTTCAACTAAACTAGTGCTAGCTACATTAGTACAACTTCCACCATCAATTATCATACTACATACATTATCTTTGATGTGGCATCTAGTATGAAAGATGTTATCACGTTGTACCTCCACATCCTCTTTTACTTGCATGTTGAGAGCACGCTTAGCAACCATCAATTTACCATCAACAGGATATTCTACACCATCATTAGCATCCTCCAAAGGTGGCATAGGATCATCATCTGATTCACTCTCGGTTTCAACATCACCATCATCCCTCAAGATCATTACTCTCTTATTTGGGCATTGAGATGCAATATGACCTGTCCCCAAACATTTAAAACACTTAATATCTCTATTTCTAGAGTGTTGGGAATCAGATTTACCTTTGCTTTGGTTGCCTCCCTCTTTATGATCCTTGATTGGCTCAATCTTAGGCTTTGAAACAACCGTTTCATCTTTGCTCCATTTTGACTTCCATGAGGAAGATGAACCCAAATTGGTTCTAGTGGAACCTTTCTTTTTTAGTTGTCGTTCCACTTTCATGGCCATGTGAACCATGTCTTCCAACTCAACATAGTGCTGCAAGTCAACCACATTAGCAATATCTTGATTTAAACCATGTAAAAATCTTGCCATAGTGGCCTCTCGTTCTTCTTCAATGTTGGCTCGAATCATGATTATTTCCATCTCCTTGTGGTAATCTTCCACACTTCTAGAACCTTGTGTAAGACTTTGAAGCCTTTGGTGCAGCTCCCTATAATAATGACTAGGAACAAATCTCCTCCTCATGATGGCCTTCATCTCCTCCCAAGTGTTTATAGGCCTTTCACGATTTCGTCTCCTACTCAAAACAAGTTGATCCCACCAAATAATAGCATAATCAGTAAATTCAACAGCAGCTAGTTTTACCTTTTTCTCCTCAGTGTAGTTGTGGCAATCAAATACTAGCTCCACCTTTTTTTCCCACTCCAAATAAGCTTCCGGATCATTTTTACCTTGAAAAGAAGGAATTTTCAGTTTGATACTCCCCAAATCACGATCTATACGTCTTGCCCTTCTATTATCTCTTCCACGCATGTCAACGGTGGCCGGGTCATCAAAATCATCTATGTCATCGCCATCTTCTTCTCCCATGACAGCACGCCCTTGATTACCTCTTACATTAGGAGCTATTGGTTGTTGCCCCCTTTGTAGATTGGCTATGGCAGTGTCTTGCCTCTCCAATTTGTCACGGATCTCTCCAAACATCATATTCATGTGCTCAAATTGTTGTTGCATAGCTTCTTGATCTTTTGACATATTTGTGATCTGAAAAGAATGTTAGCAAAAAGACCTCACAACACTCCCTCACGTGATTCACTCAATTTGATGTCACTTAACCCTCGTGTTTAACACACAAATTGGCTTTTACCCTCTAATGATCTCACAAACTTTTGGCTTTTACCACACTTAATTCTCTCTTTCAGTTCTTTATTGAACTAAACAAACAAAATCAAGAAAAAAAAAATCCAAGTGGCACACCAAATATGACTATCCAACACACTAACAAAGAAAAGAAATTAAGAGGACACAAAGAATGAAAAGGAAATTCAAGAAAGGAAAGCAAGCAAGCAAAGCAACACAATTGATATGTGTGTAAACTATGTCAAGGAAAATGAATGACTAAAATTCAATTTGATGAAAGTAGAAATGGTATCAGAGCCATACCGTTCCTTGAAACTTGTTTTCTAAACTCTTGTTTTCATGTTCAAAATGGTATAATTTAAGTCTTTTTTCTTTTTTGCTCCATAGACTTCAGGCGCAGAGAGAATTTCTCATTCATGGCTTCTACTTCATCTTCCAATCCTTCAACTCCTGTTACTCTTTCTTCTACTCTTTCTTTGCCAAAATCATGCACTTCTCATACCGCCAACAAAATTGAAAATCTTGTAGAATACTCCTACATCCCTGAATCCGCCCAGATCAGTGAATCTTCATACCCTCTCATAAGCCCTTACCAACTATACAAACGCCCCAGTTCTTTTACCCGCAGTATCCGTACTCTCATATCCACCCGAAGACCTCACCCTAAAGAATATATCCAGTCTTCTCGCCTGGATCAATGTTCTCTTCAAGCGACCCCTGCTGAGCAATATGTCACTCTTGAAATACCCTCAGAGTTGATTTCCAACTGGAAACGAGAAGGTTACACTCATCTCCATCTTGGAGGCATCAGATTAATCCTTACCCTTCATGGGAGAAAAGGATTACCGGTTACAGCTCGCCTTGCTATGCTTGATACCCGGTTTAAACAGTACCAAGATGCTGTTATTGGCACTGTCCTCACAACCCTTCATGCAGGAAGTGTTTTACTCACTTTCTATCCCAATTTCAACCTTTCTCTCCAAGATCCAAATTTGCCCACAACCTTGAAAGTCCAAGTTCAGATTCAAGGTGCTGAACAAATTTCTTCTGCAAAAATTGCCACTTTACACCACCAACTGGTCTACAGGCTTCAAAATCATGCCTTAGATCTACCCACTCCAGAACACCACTCTGACACCCTCATGGTGTTAGCAGAATCCGACCAAATCCCGACAATCATCCAGATCCCAAGACAAATTCCACGTCATGAGCTCATCAAGCTTATGCCTCTTGAATGGATCTCCAACTATGAACAGTTCCACAATAATACAGCTCCTATTCAGACATCTGAAAGTATGTTTGAAAGACGACAAGATGGAACAGTCAGAATGACTTTTAAACCACCTCCCAGTGCTCCACAAGAGCCTCCTCGGCTCTCCTTTACCTATTCGTCAATGATCACAGCTGTTCAGACAGCGCAAGAAGATCTGCCCATTACAGGGTTTAATTCTGAAGGTTACCCTGTTTATCCAGCCAAGTACAACGGCCATTTCCTATGGGATGCTCCCGGCTCAGGCATGTGTGACCCAAATTGTCCCTGCTGGGATGATTGGGAAGAAGACGATGATGATTATGCAACCACAAGGAAAAAGAAACCCAAAAAGAAAAAACCTCCTGTCCCATGTCACCACTGTGACCCTAAACCACCATCAGATCCTCCACCTCCACCGGCTCCATTACCCATCTACCGAAAAGAACTCAAATGGATTGCCAAACATTGCAAATCTGAGATTCCATCACCACTCTCACACCCAACACCTATCGTCCAACCACTGGCTTGTATGATGTTTTCTTCCTTTCCTTCTTTGGAACCCCATACAGATTCCCAACGAAATGTTGTGTCCAAACCCTTTATCCCTTCACCTATTACCTCCACTGGCCACCTGGAACCCCCTAAACCTTTTGAATCTGTCCTCAACTGGCAAACTCAAAATGCCAGGGCCCAAAATGATACTTTGTTGCATCTCAATTCAAAAGTTGAGAACATCAGTTTGCGAACTGAACAGATTGAGACAAAAGTTGACTCCATCACTGCACAGATGCAGCAGATCTACCAAAACCTCCAGTCCAGAATTTCTCAACTTGACTCTGAGTTACGAGCCATGCTTGCCCATCGTTACTCAGGCCCCGAATTTGACCAAAAAGAAAGGGAAATCAGGCGCTTAAAAGCTGAACTTGCCCAGATTGAATCTGAAAAACAGAGACCTACCCTCTTTACCACATCTCCTCCTATCCCTTCCATCGGTCCAACTTATCATCCTTTTGCCTCTATGCTTTCTCCTATTAAACAGTATGACCCTTCCAAGTTATTTGGTATGACTCATACTCTTTTCAGAGACAATCCTTTGCCACCACCACCTAAACCTAAACCCAAACCTAGACCGCAGCCTCGACCTGCCCCTCTTCATCCTTCCTCTCTGACCATCCCTGGCCAACCATCTCCTAGTTCTACCCCGGCATCACCTCCAGTTCCTTTATCGATCCAAGGATAAAGAACCATGAACCAATTCTTCGCTCACACCCGTTCACCTACAGATGATCAAACTTCTGATTCAAATCCAGCTGTTTCAGATAGCCATACCGACACCGACACAGACTCTTCAGCATCCACCAGTGACTCTGAAAAGTCCTATGCTGATATTACCAAAATCCTGATGGCTCAACCTGATCAACCTACCCAAGGCCAAACCTCTCAACCATATGTTGATATTCCCTCTGAAGTTGAAGAAGATATGCCTGAATCTTCTGCCACAAACCAACCTCCTCCAACCCATACCAATCCATCTAGCCAAAAATCGTCAAATGGCCCATGGTTCACATTTGATGATCTTCCATCTCATAAATGGCGTGACAGACTTACTGAAATGTCTGCCTGGATTAACCTCCAGATGCTAAGACCAGGAGCAACAACTCAATCAGTCCTTAGAGAATTTGCTACTCGTTTCACGGGTGCTCTAAGAGATTGGTTTGATTCGTTAGGCCAATACCGCCAATTACAGTTTGTTGATCTTCCAGAAGTTTCTTGTACTTCATGATCAATTCTTGGCGACCCTTCTGCGTTTTGCCGACGAGATTATCTCAACATGAAATGCTGCTCCCTCAATGCTAAGGATCTTGATTTCCATTATAAGCGAATGTCCTTGCTGTTCTACAAGCTTAATGGATTCAATGAACCGACATTAAAGCATGTCTTTCTGGCTTCCCTTCCAGAAGAACTCCAACCTGACATCCAGAGACAACTCACAGCATCCAACCTTTCCCTAGACAACATCTCTCTTGGCAAAATCTTTCAGCTTGCCAAAACTTGTCTTGACAAACTTTGCGAGCAAAAACAGTTTTTCAAAGAACTGTTGAAAGACAAAGAACCTTTCCGGAGTGCTTGCAAAAAGCCTTATTTGCAGATCAAATGCCACAAGAAAAAGGATTGCGATTGCAGTTCAAAGAAAAAACGGCATTTTCGGAAATTCAAAACTCCAGAATTTTCATCCAAACCTCGCAGATCCCGAAAGCCCTACCGGTTCTTCAGAAAGAAATCTCCCTCCACCAGAGAATTCAAACGAAAGCAATCCAGCAGATGTTTCATCTGCAAGAGAAAAGGCCACTATGCCAAAGATTGTCCCAATAAAAGAGAAAAATCCATCCGGTTAGTTGAGCATCTTCAAGCAACTACAGACTACTCTCCTGCCAAAGATGAACTGGAATTCTATTTCTCTGAACAAGATGAACCTAATGATGAAGCTGTTCAGACTATAGAATTCCTCGATTCAGATGACCGGCCTCAAGTGATTTTCCACCATTACTCTCCCGATACTACCTATCCCATCCATCAAACTCCGGATCTTGCCTCAAAATTCCAAAGGCCCATTCCAATTGGTCTTATAGATCGAAGCATGTTGAACCCCCATATTCTTCCATCAGAATATTGGACCCAGTTTGAAGAACATTTCAAAGCTGTCAATGGCAAACTCTTCACCACCTCTTTGATTACCAAAAAACCCATTGGTATTCAAATCTTCCCAAATTGTGTCATTTGGACCAAGGTTATTGGTTCAACTCTTCCTAATAAGGATATCTTGTTAGGTTTTGACATCCTTCACCAAATCAAACACCTCCAAATCATCCCCACTGGAATCCGAGTCAAGTCCATGTTCAAACCATTCACAGACATTCTGAAACTCTACAATTTGTCTGAAACTCCCCAATCTTACCAGGATATTTCAACCAAACTTTTGAGTTTCTGTCCAGAGTCCCATTCTGAGTTCACCCATCCAAATCCCTTGTGGAAAAATAAGTCTTTCTTCATTAAGTTACCCTTCAAACTCAATGAAGACATTAACCCAACTAAAGCTACCCATCCAGGAATGAGTCCTTCTGACTTACTCCTAGCCCAACAAGAATGTTCACAATTGTTAGCCCAAGGTTCTCAATGGGCCAAGCCTTTTATGTTGAAAAGCATTCTGAAATTGTCCGAGGAAAGAAACGCCTAGTCATAGACTACCAGCCATTAAACATGTTTTTACAAGATGACAAATTTCCTTTGCCTCGCCGACAAAGCATGTTCACTTTTCTTAAAAATGCCCAGATCTTTTCAAAATTTGATTTAAAATCAGGTTTTTGGCAACTAGGCATTGAACCCTCCGAACGCTACAAAACCGCTTTTTGTCTTCCCAATGCCCATTTCCAATGGACCGTCCTACCCTTTGGTCTCAAAACTGCCCCATCCATTTTCCAAAAATCCATGGTCCAAATCTTCCAACCCATTTTGCATCATGCATTGATTTACATTGATGATATCTTGCTTTTTTCAGGCTCACATGATGAACATCGCCAGCTGTTAACTCAATTCTATGATCTTATCCAAAATCATGGAATCATGTTATCGGCCAAGAAAAGCACCATTGCTACAGACAATATTGAATTCCTTGGTATGATCATAAAAGATGGACACTACCAGCCAGGAAAGCACATTGCCCAAGAATTGCTTCACTTTCCAGATCAGCAACTTTCCAAAAGGCAAATTCAACAGTTTCTCGGCATTATCAATTACATCCGTGATTTCATCCCACATGTGGATCATTACACTCATCATCTTTCGGCTTTATTGAAAAAGAAGCCCCCAGAGTGGAATCTTGCATTACTACCCTAAAAGCGCAAAATCCGCCTCCTTTAAAGTTGATTACAGATGGCAAGCGCATCTTACAGACAGACGCAAGTGATGAATCATGGGGTGCCATCCTCCTCGAAGAACTCAATGACAAGGAACACTTTATCGCTTACGCTAGTGGACATTTTTCTGACACACAGAAGCACTACCATAGCATGTTCAAAGAAATCTTAGCGGTAAAGCATGGCATCAAAAAGTTTGAGTATCATCTGATTGGACACCATTTTTTTCATCCGAATGGATAGCTCAGCCTTCCCCAATATCTTTCATTTCAAAGGTAAAACTGTTCCCGAAAAAATGTTACTCAGATTAAAAGATTGGTTTTCCAAATATGACTTTTCAGTCAAGCATATAAAGGGATCCCAGAACCTCATCCCTGATATGCTCTCCAGACTCTCCAAACCAGAAAACCCTCTCACCCTGTTTTCCACCTCCTATCATTTTCCAATTATCTCCATGGCTACCTCACTACCCCCAGAAGCTCTCACCAAGAAAACTTTTCCCTTTAACAAAACTTTCTCTTCTGTTTTCGCCATCCAAGAATTTGCTAGAAAAGCTCTCTTTCGCTTTTTCATGAAAGCCTACCTTGTCACAGACCCTTTTCCTTTTTCCACTTTCCACCCAGAAAATCTGTTCCTTACAGGTTTAACCCTTGATCCGACCAGAGACACCACCGAAGATGTGTTATGGTACGTTTGGTGCCTAACAGTCCTTTATGCAACCAAGCTAATCCTTCCCATTTCTCCTACTTTGGAGCATCTCCTTAATCCAGACAAGGCCACTTCTCTTACCTGGACATTACTTGAATGGTTCTCCCCCATCCCATGGTGGAGAAAGAAACTGCAACAACTGTCCGAAATTTACAACCTTGACCGTATGCCTGCCCCTGAAGCACAAATGTTCACATCAGTTTTTATTATTCACAGGCCATACTTCCAACATCCAGACACCAATCTCTTTTGGACTCAAGATCAGGTATATGAATGGTTCACTGCACCACATATAGCTGTGATTGAAAATGACATACAAGACGTCCTGCACAATTACCTTTGCCAATTAAACCACCAACCTCCGCCACTTAAAGATATCTCCCACACCTCCTTAGGTCCACAACATGACCTCCTCATGATCCCCACTCCATCCGCCATATCCAAACCAAAGTCCACAGGTATCATCATCAAAGAAGAAAAACCAGACTACACTGATTTCCTGTTCCAGGATTCCCAAGACCCATGGGATGCATTTCTCCCTCTGAGCCAACACCTTCACCAGTTTCCCCAACCAACAATGGATGAACCTGGCCCCTCTAAACCAGGACCCTCAACCCAATCTTCCAAACGACCAGCTCAACCATCCAAAGCTGACAAAGCCACCCAAACCTCCCCTAAGTATACTCCAAAGTGTACTCCCAGAGACTATAATTGCCCTTATCCACCATGCCGTGGTCCCTCCTGTAAGCATCCAAAGCTCTCCAAAACTTTCTTCCAAAAACACCCTCACTCTGGTGATACGGACCCAGATGAGACCGAAAGCTCATCCGAAGACGAGTACATGAACCTCCGCTCTCCATAAAGTTGTTTGTCTTGTTGCTTTCCATAAAGTAGTTTGTCTTGTTGTAATAATGATGTTTCGCTTTATGCCTGCATCATTATTAAAGTTTGCTTTTACTTTAAGCTTTGCTTTTGCTTTTGTCAAAGTCATGCTTTAATTATTAAAGCACTTTTGTCTTTTGTAATAATTAAAAGTTGTGCCATTATGTAAAAGATAGGGGTCCTGTCCTATCTTATCTTTTGCTTTTACTTTTGTAAAAGATAGGGGTCTTGTCCTATCTTCCGAGAATTCTCCTATATAAAGGATTCTCCCCTTGCTTGTAAAATATAGAAGATAGAAGTTTGAAAGAAATAAACTCGTGTTTTCTCTTACAATATGAATCCCTAAACCTCTTCTCTCTCTCTGCAAATGAAGTTCTAAGAAAGAAAAAGAATAAAGGATTAAATTTGTTCATTTTGAAAACCTAAGGAAGTATGCTCTGCACTTGCCTTCTAGCAAGGATCCTGTGCATCAGAAAACTTTTGACCATTTCTTATCTGGTTTGGTACCCTGTTTTAGACTAAAGGAAAGTCTGTTTTGGGTTGTATAACCTGAGAAAAATGTTTTAAAGGTTTTTTATTACAGAGGTATATCGGCTGGAAACCCGAGCTTGCGGACTACTGGTCCAAAGAACAGTTTTAACTGTTGTAGTTCTGGTATAACAACGCCACGTACACTCTTAACTGGTATCCGAGCTTGCGGACTACTGGTCCAAAGAACAGTTTTAACTGTTGTAGTTCTGGTATAACAACGCCAAGTACACTCAATACCAGTACGTTTTTCTCTTTTTTTTTCTTTTTCTTTTTGATAATCAAAATAAATAAGACATTCAAACCTGATTAGAAACTAGCTCTGATACCAAATGATGTGAATCCCACAATGGAACTTTGAAAACCCACACTTAATTTGTAGTTTCAACTTCCCAAGAAAGTTCTAAACAAATTTATGACAAACAAAAACCTTGACCCAATGCTTAAGAAAACATGAACCAAAAGTATAGAGAATGATATTGACGCCACATTCAAGAAATAGATGAGAAGGTGAGTGATAAGTCTAAATTTAGAACGCCACAAGAATGCAAATTCTTGATAAGTTCACTAGTTCTCAAAAGAACCAAAGAAAGAATAATCTTTCAAATTCAAATAACATTAATATCTAATGTTCTTACATACAAGGTTGCTGAATTTAAATAGGCTAAAAGAAACCTAAGATCCTAAAATACAAATGGAAACATTGGAACAACCCTCCAAGTAGGTTTGTCAAAGGATGCTTCAAAAGTCTTCACCAACCCACCATAATTAATGCTATCTTTGACAAACTTAATGCTAGCCTACTATAATTAATGCTATCATTGACAAACTTAATGTTAGCCCACCATCATTGATGGTAGACTTACCTTACACATTGACAAAACAAACAAATGAAGTTGAAAAATAAAGGAGTCGTTGAAAATCCCAAGTCTGAACAAGCTGTAATGAATTGGTCATAACTCATTCTAGAGAACTCCAAATCCAGCTCTGTAAAATTTATTGGAAAGCTAACTTAATTATCTTTCCAACGGTATATAGCTTGCACATTACTTCTGGCTCAATCAATACAGTTTTTATTCCGAATTTGACCTTTCTGCATTTGATACAAATTGTGTATTTGGCTGCCCAATAACTTGAATAATGCCCACAATGCCTTGTCTCCTCTTCAAGCCCAATTCATGATGTCTTGCATCTTGAATTGCATTTTCAATCCATATTTTCTCAATTAATCCATTTAAAGCAGCTTGCATCTTTTTGGCTTTTGCTCTTGTAATTGGGCCTCCATGAATGTGCAAAGGATCACTTGAAGTTTCAATGGTATTCCCTTGATGGTTCTCATCACTTTATTTGGCTTGTACTTGTGGGTGGATGCTTATGTTATAATTGGCGTCCAAGCAACCTAATTCTACAAGGACTCGACTGGGCATTATAAAAAGCCAACCTTTAGCTTTTGAACAAGGCATCACCAAAAGGAGAAGTATGGAAGACAAATAGAGGAGCAACGATAGAGATGTAGAAAAAAACATAGTTTTAAGGAGAGAAAAAGAGAGAGAAGTAGGTGGAGATTCAAGAAGGCTTGTCTGTACCCAGATTGTTTTATCGCTATGGTTTATCTTTTGAACTCCAAATGTTATTACCTTTTAATTTTGCTTTTTGTTTCATCATGTTAGGCTAGATTCTCTATTTGGTTGATGGTGAATTCAAAACCCCAAACATGTCATATGATTAAGATTTGATTTCTATCATTTGATTTGTTTAATTGAAATTACTTATGTTCTTCTATAATTTACGTTTATGATTTTATTCCTATCTTATTTGAGTAGGCAATTAGATAGGGCTTGTGTAAATTCTATTACTACATTAAAAAAAAATAATCCGTAATTGTCTTGATATTTTAATTATTAGTAGCAAATTGGAATCAGTGATTTCAACTGGCGAACATAACCTAAGTTAAATAATCTGAGCTTGTGTGTTTATTGCCTAGATCAACCTAATGTCTTTCTCTACTTAATGCTTCCATTATCTTCAATTTAAAGAGTTGTTTTAAATTATTTAATGGTTAGAGATTAGGTGAGGAACTTGTTTTGCCTACATATTAAGGAAAGATAGAGATTAACAGAGTTTATTGTTGTCTACGGGTGATAATTTCAATAGAAATTGAAGGTAGAATTGATATATTGATTATGTGCATGTTTGGTGATGACGAATGATCCTTTGACGAACGTTTTCACTATTATTATTTCTTTCTCCTTTAATTAGAGTTTCTATTAAATTATTATTTTCATAATTTTAGTTCCTTTATTTCTTCTATATAGTTAAAAATTCATGAACCCCCTAATTTTCTAGTTGGCATTTTCTTTAGTTGGATTAATTTATATTTTTAATAATAATTATTATTATTATTATTAGTAGTATTTTAAGTCTTTGTTTTAGAGTTGATAATAAATACAACTAGGAAAGTCTTCGTGGGATCGATCCTTAGCTACTTTGTACTAGTTGTTTATATTATTAGTAAGGTTTTAAATTTGGTGCACTCTAATGGCACTATAAGATTTTTTTGGCGTCGTTGCCAGGGACTAGCTATTTATTATTTTTACTCGTCTTTACTCATTTATTTATTTATTTATCTTAATTAGTTTATTTTTTGTTTTGTATTTAGTCTTTCATGAGTATAGAGGGTTGACAGAGACTCGAATGAAACTATGTCTAGACAACTCAAGAGGGGGGTGAATTGAGTTTTTAAAATTATAGAACACTAAAATAAAAAAATTAATGTAAATTTCTAATATAAGAAAATTAATAACAATTAAATAATGATAAATTTGTAATGAAATCAAACAAATAGCAAATAAATAGAAAAGGGAAAAGAATCAAACACAGTATTTTTACATAGTTTGGCAAAACCTGCCAACATCTACACCTCCTAGCTCACCATGCTTGAGGATCCCACTAACCAAGCCTTATAACCCTAAGAACTTGAGGTAATCACAACCCTCTTATCCCAAGTGTTTCCTTCACTCTCAACCACTCAATTTTGATGTCGAGATGAAAGTAACACAAATTTCTCACTCATATGATCTATTTGTTTACAAATGAAAGCCCAAAGCGTTATTTGACAAAGGAGTAAGCAAAGTTTAGCTGAAACTAGATTGAATATGCAATGGTAAGCATGGTGATAATCGTTGAACACTACATAATTTGAATTTGATGAAACCTTTTTATAGTTGGAGAGGAAAACTAGTCTTTATTTCTGGAGGTAATCAGATTATTGTTAAGCTAAATCAAATTGCCGTTTTGACTTTGTATAAGTTACCATTACGCAGAATTTTGAATTGTCGGATCACTATTAGAGGATGTCAGTTAGCCATTCAATTCCAAAGAGTTACCATTAGTAGTTTTTTGTTTGTTTTTAGAAGCTTAAATTTGTTTAAAAACAATGTATAACATAAGAAACTTATCTAATTTTAATGACTCCAACATTCTTAACCTATGACACATATAGTTTGTTATCATCAAAATCAATATTATAAGTATATTTATGATCTAGAACTTGATTTTGCCATCCATATTCTACTCTTGAAGATAGAGCCAAGTTGCCTAGAACTTGAACCAATGGCTAAAAAATAAGAACTAAACACTTAAAGAGTTGGTAGCTCCTAACGTAGACCAACAACCATTATATATTCAAAATTCAAATCCTTAAGTAAATTTTGAGCTCAAATATGGGATGATTAATCTTTTGTCTACTTTTTATGGTCATGTAAGAGAGGATCCAAATAAGCACTTGAAAGAGCTCCATGTGGTATGCTCTACAATGAAACCGAAGTTTCCAAAGAGGAAGTTAAGCTAATGGTCTTTCCATTCTCTTTGGCAAATTCAGCCAAGAAATGGCTTTACCATCTTCCTTTTAGTATTGTCGATAAGCACCTCATCCCACATCGGTTGGGATCCTCGCTTTGAGCTAGCTTATAAGTGCTGGGCAATCCTCACCTCTAAGGACGTCTTTTGGGGCTGAGTTAGGCTTCGGCCCAAGATGGTATCAGAGCCCAGGTGTTCACCTGGGGGTATGAGTGTGTGACAGATAAGCATCTCATCCCACATCGGTTGGGATCCTCGCTTTGTGCTAGCTTATAAGTGCTGGGCAGTCCTCACCTCTAAGGACGTCTTTTGAGGCTGAGTTAGGCTTCGGCCCAAGATGGTATCAGAGCACAGGTGTTCACCGAGGCATATGAGTGTGTGAAAGATAAGCACCTCATCCCACATTGGTTGGGATCCTAGCTTTGTTCTAGCTTATAAGTGCTGGGCAGTCCTCACCTCTAAGGACGTCTTTTGGGGCTGAGTTAGGCTTCGACCCAAGATGGTATCAGAGCCCAAGTGTTCACCGGGGGGTATGAGTGTGTGAAAGATAAGCACCTCATCCCACATTGGTTGGGCCGAAGCCTAACTCTGCCCCAAAAGACGTCCTTAAGGAGTTCAGTTCTTGTTTTACGAGATCTTTAAGAGATTGGTTTGAAAGTCTAGGCCAATACAGGCAACTCCAGTTAATTCAAGCCGAAATTCCCCAAGTTCTTGGGCATATATATGACCAGTTCCTTGGAGAAGCCACAGTGGCTAATGAACGAACAAGAAGGGAGTTTCATCTAATGAAGTGCTATTCTCTCCAGATAAAAGACCTGGATTCTCACTATAAGAGAATGTCTACAATGTATTATAAATTCAACGGTTTTAATGATCCTTCATTAAAGCATGTCTTCGTAGCATTGCTTCCTAAAGAAATACAGCCAGAGCTTCAGAGGCAGTTTACAATCCATCAGTTGGACATAACCAACCTCTCTTTGGGGAAAATCTACCAGTTAGCAGTCAACTGTCTGGAAAGACTTTGTGAACAGAAGGAATTCTTCAAAGACCTCATGGAAAACAAGCAGCCTTTCAAAAGTGCTTGTAAAAAATCCCATCTTTCCATCAAGTGCAAAGAAGAAAAAGATTGCACTTGTTCAATCAAAAAGAAATCTCGTTTCTAGAAATTTCGGAATCCAGAAAAGAAAAGCCAAACCTTTTCCAGATCCAGATCCAAAAACCCTTATCGATTTTTTAGAAAAAAGAGTCCTGACCAATCCTTTAAATCCAAAAGCAGCTGTTGTTTTATCTGTAAAAACAGATCCTTGGCTATAATACAGGATGAACTGTGGTTGGTTGGATCAATCTCAAAGCAGATCCTACAAAGAGGCGAGTGCAGAGCATACTCGTTAAAAGTGATTGAAGTGAACTATTATGAGAACCTGTTGTCCTTCATAGGGAAATAAAGGAAAAGTGAGAATTTTTAAAAAGTCATGATATTGGAAAACTCGGATTATTATTTCCAAAAATCTGAGCTTAATACAACTGAGGATGAATTCTCCTTATATAGGAAAATTCAAAGGAAGAGGACGAAACAAGCTTTATCCTCTTTTACAAAAGCAAAAGCAAAAGATTCCCGACAGGACAGGACCCCTGTCTTTTGGATTTTAAGCTAAAGACAAAGCAAAGGGAAGATGCTTTAAAGTAAAGATAAAGTAAAGCAAACACTTTGCTTTTACGAAAGAAAAAGCAATTATTACAAAATGCTTTAAAAACTGTACGAGGGAGATAAGTTGTCAACATCACTTTCAACTTCAGCAAATGGCTCTTTCCACCAAGGCAAGTTTTCATAATATTGTGTGGTAGGTGAATCTGTCGGTGGAACAATACTTGTAGAGGGTGCATGAGATGTTTCAGTGGGATGCAGAATTGAGGTGAATTCTTCCCATGGGTCTTGTGAATCCTGGAAGAGGATATCTGTAAAATCAGGCTTTTCTTCTTTGATCAAGACTCCAGAGGGAGGAGGATTACTAGATGAAGGTGACTTGGTGGTCGGGATGACCATAAGCTCATGTTGCGGACCAAGGGAGGTGTGTTGGATGTCAATAGGGGTGGACTAAACATTGTTTAATTCAAAGATGTATTGTTTCAGGGTAGAGACAAGGTTGGGATCATGATCCAAGGGAAAACTATGGGGAACAGTCTTCCATTCATAAGCTTGGTCTTGAGTCCAAAAGAGTTTGGTAACAGGGTGCTGGAAATAAGGACGATGGACAATAAAGACTGAGGTGAACTGTTCTCCTTCTTGGTCAGGGAGGAGATTGATGTGGTGATGTTTGATAATGAAGTCAAGTTGTTTTCTCCACCAAGAAAGAGGGGAAAACCACTCGAAGAGGGTCGATGTGAGGGAATGAGCCTGGTTTGGATCTGTGAGACATCGAAACATTGGTTGTACAAGAAAGATCAGTTTGGTGGCGTATAAGACGATAAGACACCATATATACCATAATTCGTCTTCTGTGACATCCCTGGAGGGATTGATCTTCAAGCCTATAAGAAAGAGGTGATCTGGATGAAAGCTTGGAAATCCGAATGTCTGGGTGCGATATATATTCATGAAATATCGAAAAACAAATTCTTTACAAAATCTTGGATTTGATAAGGACTGGAGAAAGTGAGATTGCAAGGGAAGGACTTTTTTATTAAAGCTATATTGGGTAGAGTAGGAGCCATGAAGATGACTGGAACTGAGGTAAAAAAGACTCTTAAGGATGAAGATGAAGGTCGGGACGAGATCAGGGATGAGGTTTAGGTCTCCTTTTATATGCTAGACTGTGAAGTCATATTTCGAGAACCAAGTTTTGAGTCGAAGGAGGTGCTTGTTTGGGAGGACCTTATTTTTGAATTCAAGGATTTTTGGAAAGGATGAATTGTCTAATCTGACAAGGAAATTATGGCCAATAAGATGAAATTCAAATTTTTTGAATTCCATATTTCATGGCTAGGATTTCTTTGTAGATCACATGGTAGTGTTTTTCTGACTCCTTGAATTGTTCACTGGCGTGAGCATAGTAAGATTCTTTGCCATCATGTTTTTCCAAAAGGATGGCTCCCCAGTATTCATTTGCATCAGTCTGAAGAATCCCCTGACCGTCAGTGGGGATTCTCAATGGAGGAGTGATGAGATTAAGGATAAAACTATCACAAGCACATGGGATGAGGAATATTCAGATCCTATTCAAGTTCCCGTCAGACCCGTTACAAGATCTCGACCAAAGAAATTCAAAGTACTTAATGGATTGATTCAAGCAACTTGGGCTCAATCACATTTGTGGAGGCCCATTGAAGGAATCGCACATGATAAATGCATGATTCAGGCTCTTGAAGTTTCCAAATACTCACTTCCATGAAATAGGGAGTTGGCTTAAACATTATGGCGGGAAAATATATTATTTTCCTTTTACAGATACTTTCTCGTTTCTTGAGGAGGCTATTAGGCCATTTAATTGATGTAAGGCATTTAAAACAATTAGGATCTTGATTTAGTTTAAATTCTTTCCTATTTACTTAGATTAGGATTCTGATTTGATTTAGATTCTTTCCTATTAGGGAAGATTTAGATTCAGATTTGATTTTTGGGTTAGGATTTATTTCCAAAAATTCTTGTAACGAACCCTATATAAAGTACTCATATTCAATAAACATGAAGAAGGCTTTTGATGCAATTGGTGAGAGAGTTAATTCTTTTTTGTTCTTTACGAACTCTTTGAACTTATCGGATTTCCGTGGCGTTCAAATTCTTGACTTATCAATCAGACCATCCATAGCTGATTGTGGCGTCTTCACATACCAAGGTTCTTGCTTTCAATAAGCATTGGGTCGAGGTTCCATTCCATTCCTGGTTTAGATTCGATCTTGGGAACTAAATTGATTAGGGTTATGTCAGTTCTTGACGGGGTTCGTATCAAGGAGGATGCTGAGCAATCTGCTTGAGATGTTGGACAACAGTAGTTTGAGGGGGGGCCCCATGGTGGGGCTGATGTTTTTAGCATCCTTGAAAGTTGGCTGGTGTAAACAGCTACATGTGGAAAGAATTCCCAAAGGTAATTGATGATACCTAGGAATTGTTGAATCTGCTGTTTAACAAATGTTCATCTGGAAAATGAATGAGTTCCTGGGCTATGTGTGGACCAGGACTCTAGTATCAATCTTTTAGAGTCATGCTAAGAAAGGTAACAGAGTCTTGGCCTAGGATACTTTTTTTGTCAGACAACATTATGCCATATGTTTCCACTATGTTTCCACGAAGAGGTGGTATCATTAGAAATTCCGAATAATCTTTCTTTGATTTCCTAGAAGAAGATCTCAGAATATGGAAACGACTTCAACTTCTTCCTCATCTCATATTTCCCTTTCCTCTACTCTATCACTCCCCAAATCTTGTCAAAAGCATGTTACCTCTAAAATAGAAAATCTTATTGAATATTCCTATATCCCTGAATCTGCTCAAATCAACGAATCTCAGTTTCCCGTCATGAGTCCCTACAACCTCTACAAACAGAAAACTTCTTTCACCAGAAGTATCCGTACCCTAATCTCTACCAAACGACCACTTCCAAAAGAATACATCCAGTCTTCTAGACTAGATCAGTTTACGTTACAAGCCTCTCAAAGTGAACAATATGTCACTTTAGAAATCCCTCCAGATCTTGTAGCAAACTGAAAACGCGAAGGGTATACACATCTCCATCTTGGTGGTGTTAGACTGATTCTTACCCTCCATGGAAGAAAAGGCTTGCCTGTCACAACTAGAATTGCTCTCCTAGATACCAGGTTCAAACAGTATCAACACCTAACAACACTCCATGCTAGTAGTATTTTGTTAACCTTTTACCCAAACTTCAACCTCTCTCTAGGCAACCATTAAAATCCAGATCCAGCTCCAAGGAGCAGAACAAACACCCACATCCAAGATTGCAACCCTCCATCACCAAATAGTGTATCGATTATAGAATCATGCACTAGACCTACCGACACCCGATACCACATCAGATGCTCTGATGATCCTTGCTGACACAGATACAATTCCAACCATCATCCAGATTCCTAAACAGATCCAGAAATAAGAATTGCTCACACTCATGCCTCTTGAATGGGTGACCAATTATGAGCATTTCCATCAAAACACTGAACCAGTTCAAACAATAGAAGCCACATTTGAAAGACGACAAAATGGCCAAGTCAAACTGTCTTTTCAAACTCCCAATCAAGTTTCAGAAACTCCAAGGCTTTCCTACACTGCAATGATTACTACAGTTCAAACTGGTCAGGAAAAGAACCTTCCAATCCATGGTTTTTCTTCTGAAGAGTATCCAGTGTACCCTGACAAACTCAATGGTCATTTCCTATGGGATGTTCCTGAAGCCCATATGTGCAATCCGGATTGTCCTTGTTTGGATGATACGGATATTGATGATGAAACTGAGGAAATGCGGCGAAGGAAAAAGAAAAAGAAAAAGAAAAAACCTTCTCTTCCCAAGACATCTTGTAAACCTTTTCCTCAACAACCTCCACCAGACCCAAAATCTCTTGTGCAACCAATCAGATCATGCCTCATGTTTTCAAGGCAATCTTATGAAGAATTGTTTCCTCCGCTTGAAAGACAGGTCGATACATAAACCAGAGTCATCTCAAAACCTTATGTCCAATCTCCGCCATCGCTTCGCCAACTCAAGAGCCCAAACAAGATGAAGTCGTTTCAATCGGCAAACCAAAATGCAGCTTAGAATCAAACCCTCCACCAACTTGGAAAGAAAATTGACCAAGTAGCCAGTCAAGTCTCCCAGACTGAAAACAAAGTGGATTCAATTAGCAATCGTCTTGATCAGATGTACATACATCTTCAGCACAGAATCTCTGAGCTTGACACAGATCTCAGACGAATGATCAACAATCACATCTGGGGTCTAGAATTCAACAAAAAAGAAGCAGAGATAAGAAGACTCAAAGCTGAGCTAGCCAGAATTGATACTGAAAAAACTAGGCCATCACTTTTCACCCACACAACGTCCATACCAACGCCCACTATATTTGACTCTTATGCACCTTTTTACACACCATCCAGGCCTCAACCGCCTGTTTACAACCAGTTCTTTGGATTCTCACATCTCCAACCAACCCCTCAACCTAAACCATCTTTACCCAAGAAATCAAAATCCAAGGTCAAAATCACAGAGCTACAATCAAAGGCTTCTCCTTCTTCTCCAGTCCCTCCAGAAGATTCACCAAAAGCCACTCCAGAACCTCCTAAAAAGGACAAAGGTCCAATGGACCAATATCATTACCATACAGTTCAGGCCCAAGACTCCTTTTCCTCTGCATCTGAGTCCGAGCCATTATATGACTCTAATCCTCCAGACTCCTCTTCATCTTCCTCTTCCTCATCCCTAAACACAGCCTATACTTCCACTGATTCTGAATCTGAATATGCTGATCTTACAAGCATACTGATGGCAACCAAAACTGAAGACCCAAGTGCCTCAACTACAACGCCTATTGTTGAAGACAATTCTTCTGATGATTAAAAGAAAGCTACAACAGAACCGGTTCCACAAATGCCCCCGCCAGTTACTGACCATTCCACCAAACCTTCCTCAGCATCTTGGTTTACATTTGATGACATTCCACGTCACAAATGGCCTTCTCGTCTTCAAGAATTTGCTGCATGGATTGATCTCCAAGGAACCAAACCCAATGCCAATCCAGAAAATGTTCTTCGTGAATTTATGGCCCATTCAACGGGTTCTTTACGAGATTGGTTAGAAAGCTTAGGAGAATACAGACAGCTCCAATTCATGCAATCCCCCATTGGCACAACTCTCAACATCATCCATGAATAGTTCATAAGTGAACACACAGCTTCCAAAGAAGAATTTGCTACTCGTTTCACGGGTGCTCTAAGAGATTGGTTTGATTCGTTAGGCCAATACCGCCAATTAAAAGTCATTCTGACTGTTCCATCTGGTCGTCTTTCAAACCCCCATATTCTTCCATCAGAATATTGGACTCAGTCTGAAGAACATTTCAAAGCTGTCAATGGCTGAGTGAACATTGATCCAGGAAATGTTCTTCAGACTGAGTCCAATATTCTGATGGAAGAATATGGGGGTGAGGTCTTCGGGTGGATATGAGAGTACGGATACTACGGGTAAAAGAACTTGGGCGTCTGTATAGCTGGTAAGGCATATTCTTCCATCAGAATATTGGACTCAGTCTGAAGAACATTTCAAAATGCCAGGGCACAAAATGATACTTTGTTGCATCTCAATTGAGACAAAAGTTGACTCCATCACTGCACAGATGCAGCAGATCTACCAAAACCTCCAGTCCAGAATTTCTCAACTTGACTCTGAGTTACGAGCCATGCTTGCCCATCGTTACTCAGGCCCCGAATTTGACCAAAAAGAAAGGGAAATCAGGCGCTTTGAACACGCTATGGTAGTGCTTCTGTGTGTCAGAAGGGCAAGATCTGGAGTTTGATGGATGGGATAGGAACTGTAGTATCCAGGGAGAGTAACTGTTGGTGGAAAATCAAATGACATACAAGACGTCCTGCACAATTACCTTTGCCAATTATCGGCTGGAAACCCGAGCTTGCGGACTACTGGTCCAAAGTACAGTTTTAACTGTTGTAGTTCTGGTAAATGGTTTGAACATGGACTTGACTCGGATTCCAGTGGGAATGATTTGGAGGTGTTTGATTTGGTGGAGGATGTCAAATCCTAAACCTCCTGTCCCATGTCACCACTGTGACCCTAAACCACCATCAGATCCTCCACCTCCACCGGCTCCATTACCCACTCTTACCTGGACATTACTTGAATGGTTCTCCCCCATCCCATGGTGGAGAAAGAAATTGCAACAACTGTCAGAAATATACAACCTTCCAGTGGGAATGATTTGGAGGTGTTTGATTTGGTGGAGGATGTCAAATCCTAACAAGATATCCTTATTAGGAAGAGTGGAACCAATAACCTTGGTCCAAATGACACAATTTGGGAAAATTTGAATACCAATGGGTTTTTTGGTAATCAAAGAGGTGGTGAAGAGTTTGCCATTGATAGCTTTGAAATGTTCTTCAGACTGAGTCCAATATTCTGATGGAAGAATATGGGGGTTTGAAAGACGACCAGATGAAATGTTGTTCTCTCAAAAGACATCTTTTAGAATCTCATTACAAACAAATGAGTATTCTATTTTACAAGCTAAATGGTTTCCATGAACCGTTCCTCAAGCATGTCTTCATAGCTTTTCTTCCTTCAAAACTTCAACCTAATCTTCAAAGACAGCTCACTGCCACTAATCTAAGCATAACTGACATTTCTCTTGGAAAGATTTTTCAAACAGCAATGTTATGCCTTGACAAAATCTGTGAACAGAAAGAGTTCTTCAAAGATCTCATGGCAGACAAAAAATCCTTTTCTAAAGCCTGCAAAAAACCCTATCTCCAAATTGAATGCAAAGATAAAAAATCATCCTCCAAAAAACCTTTCCAGTATTTCAAGAAAAAAGATGTTTCTCAGTATAGAAAAAAGAAGCATAACCGTTGTTTCATCTGCAAGAAACGCGGTCACTTTGCTCGAACTTGTCCTCATAAATCTACCAAAGTTGTTCGTCTCATCCAGCATCTTCAACATTCTTCATTGTTATCTGACAACAAAGATGTTGAATCCAACTTCTCAGAACAGTCAGAACAAAATGACCAGACTGCTTTCATCCTTGTAGAATCTTCCGATTCTGATCAGTCATTTCTACAGTTCAAAATGTCAACCAGGTTTCAACCATTCCCAGACCTTCTCTCAAAATGTCAGTCCTTCCTTCAAAGTTTCATATTTACTGGTGCAAATACCAATATGATTGATCCTTCTGTTCTTCCCTCAGACTGTTGGGAAAACCATTCCAAATTATTCAGAGCCGTCAATGGTGAAACATTTGAAACAACTCTGATTACCAAAAAACCCATTGGTATTCAGTTCTTTCCGAATTGCATTATTTGGAAAAAGATTGTAGCATCCACTCTTCCAGATAAAGACTTGCTTATAGGTTTTGACATCCTGCATTTGGTAAAAAATCTATTCATTACTAGTTTTGGAATTCGCTACAAACAAATGTTCTTGCCTTATACAGATATGCTCCATCTGTATACACTTTCTGATGTCCCAACTCCATACAGTCATATTTCACAAAAACTTCTTGAGTTCTGTCCAGAAAATAATTCTCAATTTCATCATCCTTCCCCTCTCTGGAAAAATGAACAGTTCTTCATTCACCTTCCTTTCAAACTCAACGAAGACATAAACCCTACAAAAGCCTCTCATCCGGGCATGTCTCCTTCAGACCTCTTACTTGCTAAGCAAGAATGTTCTCAGTTGCTTGAACAAGGTCTGATTGAACCAACTGATTCAGACTAGGCTTGTCAAGCCTTCTATGTTGAAAAAAGATATGAATTAGTTCGTGGTAAAAAGTAGTTAGTCATTGATTACTAGCCACTCAATTCTTTCCTTAAAGATGATAAGTTCCCCCTTCCAAAAATCCAGACCCTGTTTGTCCATCTTCAAGGGGCACGTATCTTTTCTAAGTTTGATTTAAAAGCTAGTTTTTGGCAACTTGGTATTTCACCAGTTGACCATCCCAAAACTACTTTCTGCATTCCTGATGCTCACTATCAATGGACTGTTATACCCTTTGGTCTTAAAGTTGCTCCGTCCTTATTTCAAAAGGCCATGACAAAAATTTTCAGTCCTATCCTCCATCATGCTTTGGTCTACATCGATGATATTTTATTATTCTCCTCTGATCATGATAGCCATTAACAACTCCTTTTGGATTTCTTTCATATTGTGCAGGTTCATGGAATCATGCTTTCTGAAAAAAAAAAAGCAGCATAGCGAAAGAATCTATTGACTTTCTTGGCATGGTGATCACAAATGGCCACTACCAACCTGGCCCGCACATTGCAACAGAATTATTAAAGTTCCCAGACACAAATCTCACCAAGAAGAAAATTCAACAATTCATCGAGATTGTTAATTATATTCGAGATTTCATTCCTAAAGTTGCAGTCCACACCAGTCAGTTGTCCCGCATGCTTAAAAAACAGTGTCCTCCCTGGGGACCAGCACAAACTGAAGCTGTCAAGCAGCTAAAAGTGATAGCTCAATCACCTCCTCCACTTAGAATTCCCACAACACTTGATTTTATTTCCGATTAACCCCTGCCTTACAAAGAGAAGAGAGATCCTTATATAGAGATCTCGAGGGAGGAGAGATAAGGTGGGACCCTAATCTTTTACAAAAGCATAATTATTAAAGCACACCACACCAAACGTAAAAAGAAAAAGCAAAAGACACACTTTAGACAAGACAGGACCCTTATCTAATTATGAAAGCAAACTTTTTTTTTATTTAAAAAAAGCAAAAGCTAAAGATTCCCATGTGTGTCGGCAATCATGGAGTGAATGGATGATGGACACATCACCGCTTTTTTCATATCGGGCGCTGTCATCTCTTTTAGTGATGTAGTAGAGAGGGTCCTGGCTTTAATGGGATTGTCACATGGAGAAGAGACTGAAAATCTTCCCATGGATCCTGAGCGTCTTGGAATAAGACGTTAGTGTAATTAGGACGTTGTTCCATGACAAGGATTCCTTGAGGACTTGAACTGGAACCGGGAGTACAAGTTTGTGTCTTTAGGACAATTTCCAAGGTGTGTGATGGCCCAACAGATGTGTGGTGGATGTTTGTGGCAAGTGGCTTAACATTGTTGAGTTCCATTAGGTATGACTTGAGAACAGAGGTTACGGATGTATCATGGATGAGGGTATAAAGATGGGGATAAGTTTTCCATTCATAGGCCATATCTTGTGTCCAAAAGTCTTTTGTTTCTGGGCGCTGGAAGTAAGGTCTATGAACGATGAAGACTGTAGTGAACATGTTGGCTTATTGTTCTGGCATCTTGTCTAATCCGTGAAAAGTACACAAATTTTTGAGTTGTTTACGCCATCACGTGAGTGGGGAATACCATTCAAGGAGAGTCCAGAGAAGATTAGATGAAAACTTAGGAAGTGGTGATGTGAGTAAGGACTGGCTTAACAGGAAAAACCAGTCATAACTCATCTTCGCAGATGGTTAGGGAAGACAGGGTAAGACATGTGAGAAACAAGTTTTTCATGCAGAGAGAAGGAAAACGATAAGGCTTTTTGTTCTGAACATTGAAGAAATACCGGTAAAGTAATTTCTTTGCAAAGTCTTGGAGCTGGTAGGCTGAATGAAAAGGAATGTTCATGGGGAAAGTTCTCTGGTTGAGAGCTTTGAAAGGAAGTTGACGGTTCATGGCTATAACTGGGATGGTGTGAATGGAGGAAAAATAAGTGAGGGCTTATTTATAGCCGGTCGTGTAAGGAAATCTGGGATGAGGTTCTGTTTGCCTTTTATGTGTTGGACAGTAAAATCATATTTAGCAAACCAGTTTTTAAGGTTGAGCAACTGTTTGTCAAGGAGCAGCTTATTTTTGAAGTCAAAGATTCAAGGGAAAGAGGAGTTGTCCATGTTGATAAGGAATTTGTGGCTGATGAGATGGAATTCAAACTTTTTGATTCCATACTTGACTACCAAAATCTCTTTGTAGATCACATGGTAGTTCTTTTAGAGTCTTTGAATTGTCCGCTTGCATGTGCACAGAAATGACGTACACCATTTATTTCTTCAAGAAGGATGGCACTCCAATAATCGTCACTAACATCGGTCTGTAGAATGCATTGTCCAGTTGTGGGAATTCAGAGAGGAGGAGGTGACTGGGCTATCACCTTTAGTTGTTGGATAGCTTCTGTTTGTGCTGGTCCCCATGGAGGGCACTGTTTTTTTAGCATGCGGGACAGCTGGTTTGTGTGGATTGCAACTTTAGGGATGAAATCACAGACATAATTAACAATCCCGAGGAATTGTTGGATATGCTTTTTGTTGAGATGTGTGTCCGGAAACTTTAATAATTCAGTTGCAATGTGTGGGCCAGGTTGATAATGGCCATCTTTAATCACCATGCCAAGAAAGTCAATTGATTCTTTCGCTACGCTGCTTTTCTTTTCAGAAAGCATGATTCCGTGTTCCTGCACAATATGAAAGAAATCCAAAAGGAGCTTCTGGTGGCTCTCATGGTCAGAGGAAAATAATAAGATATTATCAATATAGACCAAAGCGTGATGAAGGATAGGACTAAAGATTTTTGTTATGGCTTTTTGAAATAATGAAGGAGCAACCTTAAGACCAAAAGGCATAATAGTCCATTGATAATGGACATCGGGATGACCAACCGTGAAATACCAAGTTGCCAAAAACCAGCTTTTAAATCAAACTTAGAGAAGATACGAGCCCCTTGAAGATGGACAAACAGGGTCTGGATTTTTGGAAGGGGGAACTTATCATCCTCTTTTTACCACGAACTAATTCAAATCTTTTTTCAACATAGAAGGCTTGACAAGCCCAATCTGAATCAGTAGGTTCAATAAGACCTTGCTGAAGCAACTGAGAACATTCTTGCTTAACAAGTAGAAGGTCTGAAGGAGACATACCCGGGTGTGAAGCTTTTGTGGGATTTATGTCTTCGTTGAGTTTGAAAGGGAGATGAATAAAGAATTGTTCATTCCTCCAAAGAGGTGAAGGATGGTTGAACTGTGAATGGTTTTCTGGACAAAACTCTAGGAACTTTTGGGAAATATGGTTGTACGGAGATGGAGTTTCTGAAAGTGCATACAGACGGAGTGCATCTGTGTAAGGCGAGAACATTTGCTTGTAGCGAACTCCAGAACTGGTGAGGAATAGGTTTTTAACTAAATGAAGAATGTAAAAACCTATAAGTAAATCTTTATCTGGGAGTTTGGATGCTACGATCTTTTTCCAAATTATGCAATTCGAAAAGAATTAAATACCAATGGGTTTTTTGGTAATCAAAGTGGTTTCAAAAGTTTCTCCATTAACTACTTGGAAGAGTTTCGAGTGTTTTTCCCAACAATCAGAGGGAAGGACAGAAGGATCAATCATACTAGTATCTGCACCAGTATCAATAAACCCGATGACAAGAACAGGGTTATGAAATTTTGAAGGAAGGATTGATATTTTTAAAGAAGGTCTAGGAAAATATTGAATCAGAAATAATCGAATATCATCAGAATCAGAAGATTCTGCGATAATGAAAGCAGTCTGATCATCTTGTTCTGACTGTTCTGAAAAATTTGATTCAACATCTTCATTCTTAAATAATAGGGAAGAATGTTGAAGATGCTGTAGGAGACGAACAACTTTGGCAGATTTGTGAGGACAGTTTCGAGCAAAGTGACCGCGTTTCTTGCAGATGAAACAACGGTTGTGCTTTTTCTTTCTGTACTAGGAAGCATCCTTTTTTCTGAAATATCGGAGCGGTTTTTTGGAAGATGATTTTCTATGGAAGTGTTTCTGAAAATGTCTTTTCTTTCTGGTTGGACAAACACATTCTTTTCATCCTTGCACTCTATATGAAGATAGGGTTTTTTGCAAGCTTGAGAAAATGATTTTTTGTCTTCCATGAGGTCCTTGAAGAATTCCTTTTGTTCACAAATCTTGTCAAGACATAGCATTGCCGTTTGGAAAATCTTTCCTAAAGAGATATCAACTATGCTGAGATTAGTGGCTGTGAGTTTTCTTTGGAGATCAGGTTGTAACTCAGAAGGAAGAGAGGCTATGAAGACATGTTTGAGAGATGGCTTATTGAACCCATTCAGCTTATAAAAAAGGATACTCATCCTTTTGTAATGAGAATCTAAGAGGTGTCTTTTGAGCGAGCAGCACTTCATCTGATGATACTCTCTTCTGTCTGCATCAGTGGAAACAATTTTTTTCACCGATGAATTGTTCATGAATGATATTAAGTGCTGTGCCAATTGGGGATTGCATGAATTGGATCTGACGGTATTCTCCCAAGCTTTCTAACCAATCTCGTAAAGAACCCGTTGATCGGGCCATAAATTCACGGAGAATAGTTTGAGTTTGAGCATCAGGTTTGGTTCCTTGGAGGTCAATCCATGCGGCAAATTCTTGAAGTCGATCAGGCAATTTGTGATGGGGAATGTCATCAAATGTGAACCAAGATGCTGAAGATGATTTTGTTGAGTGATTAAGAACTGGTGGAGGCATTGAGGGTTCTGGTTCTGTTGGAGCTGCTTGATTTTCAGCATCAGAAGAACTATCTTCAACAATAGGTGTGGCAATTGAAGTACTTGGGTCTTCAGTTTTGGTGGCCATTAATATGCTTGTAATGTCGATATTCGATTCGTGAGTCAATCGAGTGGATGTGGATGAGGAGGAGGAGGAAGACGGGTTGGACTTAGATGGGTTTGACTCATAGACTGTTTCTCGTTCAGAGGATTCAGGAGATGTGTTTTGGACAGTATGATAATGATACTGATCCATTGGGCCCTTGTCCTTTTTGGGAGGCTTAGGAATGGCTTTTGGTGAATCTTCTGGTGGTACCGGAGGAGTAGATGAAGATGGAGTGGCCTTTGGCTTTGGTTCTGTAATTTTGACTTTGGATCTTGATTTTTGGGTGAAGATGGCTTTGGTGGAGGAGTTGGTTGAAGATGCGAGAATCCAAAGAACTGATTGTAAACAGGTTGTTGAGGTCTGGATGGCGTATAGAAAGGTGCATAAGTTTCAAAGATCGGAGGAGGTACTGATGGGGTTTATGTTTGAGTAAAAAGGGAAGGTCGAGTCTTTTCAGCATCAATTCTTGTCAATTCAGCTTTGAGCTTTCTGATATATGCTTCTTTCTTATTAAACTCTGGACCCCAGATATGGTTGTTGATCATTCATCTGAGATCGGTATCTAGCTCAGAGATACGATCTTGTACATGGATGTACATCTGATCAAGACGGTTGTTGATTGAATCAACTTTAGTTTCAGTCTGAGAGACTTGACTGGCAACTCGATCAATTTTCTTACCAAGTTGTTGAAGAGTTTGATTTCGAGGCATTTTGGTTTGCATAGTTTAAAAAATTTCATACTTTGTTCTTCAGCTGCCCAGGTCAGAATCGGGATTGGACAAAAGGTTTTGAAATAACTCTGGTGTGTGTGTCTGTTTGTTTTTCAAGTGGAGGAAATGATTCCTCATAAGATTGACTTGAAAACATTAGGCATGATCTTATTGGATGGACAGGAGGTTGTGGAGGAAAGGATTTGCAAGATGTTTTTGGATGGGAAGGTTTTTTCTTTTTCTTTTTCTTTCTCCTCAGAACTTCTAATTCGTCATCAACATCCGTATCATCCAAGCAAGGACAATCTGGGTTGCACATATGGGCTTCAGGAACATCCCATAAGAAGTGACCATTGATTTTATCTGGATATACTGGATACCCTTCTGATGAGAAACCATGAATGAGAAGTTTCTTTTCTTGACCAGTTTGAACTGCTGTAATCATAGCAGTGTAGAAAACTATGGAGTGTCTGAAACAGGCTTGGGTTCAGGTGTTTGAAAAGACAGTTTGACTTGACCATTATGTCGTCTTTCAAATGTGGCTTCTGTTGTTTGAACTAGTTCAGAATTTTGGTGGAAATGCTCATAGTTGGTTAACCATTCAAGAGGCATGAGCTGGAGCAATTCTTGTTTATGAATTTGTTTGGGAATTTGGATTATGGTTGGAATTGTGTCTGTGTCTGCAAAGATCATTAAGGCATCCAATGTAGTGTGTGATATAGGAAGATCTAGTGCATGATTCTGTAATCGATACACTATTTGGTGATGGAGGGTTGCAATCTTTGATGTGGGTGTTTGTTCTGATCCTTGGAGCTGGATCTGGACTTTAAGAGTCGTTGGAAGATTGGGATCCTCAAGAGAGAGGTTGAAATTGGGGTAAAAGGTTAACAGTACACTGCCAGCATGGAGTGTAGTCAAAACGGTTCCTACAACAAAGATGTTTTGAACTCGTGTCTAGAGCTATTCGGGTAATGTAAGCCTTTTCTACCATGGAGGGTCAGAATTAATCTAACTCCGCCAAGATGAAGATGAGTATACCCTTCTTGTTTCCAGTTTGCGACGAGATCTGGGGGTATCTCGAGAGTGACATACTGCTCACTCTGAGAGGCTTGTAAAGCACACTGATCTAGTCTAGAAGACTGGATGTATTCTTTTGGTAATGGTCTTTTGGTGGAGATCAAGGTTCGGATACTTCTGGTGAAAGAAGTTTTTTGTCTGTAGAGATTGTAAGGGCTCATGATGGGGAACTGAGATTCATTGATTTGGGCAGACTCATGAATATAGGAATATTTAACAAGGTTTTCAATTTTGGAGGCTATGTGTTTGGAACATGACTTTGGAAGAGATAAAGTAAAGGAGAGAGAGATATGAGATGAAGACGAGGAAGGAGTTGAAGATGAAGTTGCTTCCATGTTTGGTTAATCTTTTTCTAGGAGATCAAATAATATTATTTGGGTTAATAATGATACGCTCACCTCAAATTTTCTAAACTGAGTATGCTCTGCACTAGCTTTAAGCCTAAGGATCCTGTGCATCAGAAAGGTCCTGTTTTATCCTCCAAAACTGATTTTTGTAAAATGAAATTGTTTTCCCACAACGTTCATCCTCTTTGAAGGCCAAGAGTGCCGTGCTTTCGGGTGGTATCGTGAAAAACTGTTTTCCAGAACTTGCGGGCTATTGGCCCAAAGGACAGACTTTGTTCTGTTATAGATCTGGTGTAACAACGCCACGTACAACTACCCTAGTGACTAAAGTTGATTCAATCAGCAACCGTCTTGATCAGATGTACATCCATCTACAAGATCGTATTTTGCAGACAGATGCCAGTGATGATTACTGGAGTGCCATCCTTTTTAAAAGAATAGATGGCTTGGACCATTTCTGTGCCTATGCCAGCGGGCAATTCAAAGACTCTGAAAAGAACTACCATGTGATCTACAAAGAGATTTTGGCGGTAAAGTATGGAATCAAAAAATTTGAATTTCATCTAATCAGCCATAAATTCCTTATCAACATGGACAATTCCTTTTTTCCTAGAATGTTTGATTTCAAGAACAAGTTGCTCCCTGACAAACAACTGCTCAATCTCAAAACTTGGTTCTCCAAATATGACTTTACTGTCCAGCACATCAAGGATAAACAGAACCTCATCCCAGACTTCCTTACACGCCCGGCTATAAATAAACCCTCACTCCTCTCTTTAACTCATATCATCCCAGTCATAGCCATGAATCGACAACTTCCTTTCAAAGCTCTCAACCAAAGATCTTTTCCCATGAACATTCCTTTTTCTTCAGCTTATCAAATCCAAGACTTTGCTAAAAAATTCCTTTACCGGTATTTCTTCAATGTCCACAGTAAGACTTCTGATCGTTTTCCTACACTCTGTATGGAAAACCTATTTCTCACAGGTCTCACCCTGTCTCACCTCTCCATCTCAGAAGATGAGTTATGGTATATGTGGTGTCTCTACATCACCACTCCTGAGTTTTCCTCTGACCTTCTATGGACTCTCCTAGAATGGTATTCACCCCTCACATGGTGGTGTAAACAGATCCAGAATCTGTGTACTTTTCACGGATTAAATAGGATGCCAGAACACGAAGCAAACATGTTCACCACAGTTAACACCCATAAACCAGAGACTTCTGGACTCAAGACATGGCTTATGAATAGAAAACTTATCCCCATCCTTACCCTCTCATCCATGATACATCAGTCACATCTATTCTTTGAGCTTATCTCATGGAACTCAACAATGTTCAACCATCGGCCACAAACATCCACCACACCTCTGTCAGACCGTCCCATAGCTTGGAAATAGTTCCAAAGACACAAGCCTGTACTCCAGGTTCAAGTTCAAGTCCACATGGAATTGTTGTCATGGAACAACGTCCTGATTACACTAATGTCTTATTCCAAGACGCTCAAGACCCTTGGGAAGATTTTCAGTCTCTTCTCCACACTGACAATACCCTATACACTGTCACCAATCCAAAGTCTCCTGGTCCTTCCACATCAAAAATGACTGACGCAGATGAAGACAAATATCTGCAAGCTGAAGCTTATCTTGACCAAAGACGGATGCACCAAACCCATCGTCATTATGAAAAAGAGACCAGTGATGTGTCTCCATCCAGGTGTCCCTCCACTCCATAATCACTGATGAGCACATAAAGCTTTAGCTTTTGCTTTAATAATTAGACAAGGGTCATGTCTTGTCTAAAGTTTGCTTTTGCTTTTCTAGTTTGGCGTGGTGTGCTTTCCTACTTTATTGCTTTCATAATTATGTTTCTCCTTTTGTAAAAGATAAGGGTCCCACCTGATCTCTTTCCTCCTCGAGATCTCTATATAAGGATCTCTCTTCCCTTTTGTAAGGCAGGAGTTAATCAAAAATAAAATTCAGTTTTCTTACATTATGTTTCCCTAAAACCTTTTCTATCTTCTAGGAGTCAAGAAAATTATTTGGAATACTAAGGATACGTTCATCTCTAATTTCAATACTGAGTATGCTCTGCACTTGCCTTAAGCCTAAGGATCATGTGCATCAGAAAGGTCCTGTTTTTATCCTCCAAAATCGATTTTTGTAAAACAAAATTGTTTTCTCACAACGTTCACCCTCTTTGAGGCCGTGAGTACCGTGTTTTCGGGTGGTATCATGAAAAACTATTTTCACTATGATTTTCAGATTTGGTACTTGATGGATAAGTGTATACTGAAACTGTAACTCATATCGCCCGATGACTTTGATCTGTCATAGATCTGGTGTAACAACGCCACGTACAACTACCCCTGGTGGTTACGTCATCTATATAGATAAGTTTGTGATGAATGATAAGTTCAAAGATCTTAATCATGGCCTTTTGGAAAAGTGAGGGGGCTACCTTAAGGCCAAATGTCATTACTTTCCATTGGTAGTGGACATTTGGAATGCAAAAAGTTGTTTTAGGTCTGTCATCAGGGTGGATTCCTAATTGCTAGAAACTTACCTTAAGGTCAAATTTTGAGAAGACCTTAGCATTTTGGATATGAACAAATAAGGATTGGATTTTTGGCAAGGGGAACTTATTGTCTCTAAGAAAATAGTTGAGAGGCTGGCAATCAATAACAAGACATTTTTTTCCTCTAACTATTTCAAACTTTTTTTCCATATAAAAAGCTTGACAAGCCCATTTTGAACCTGTGGGCTCAATAAGGCCTTGTTTTAAAGAATCGAACATTCTTCGGGCTAGCTGAGTCATTTCGATGGGTAGCTTTTTTGATGTCTTCGTGAAGCTTGAAAGGAGCGTTAAGCTTTCATTTTCCCATAGAGGGGCAGGATGAGGAAATTGACTATGACTTTCTGGACAGTGAAGAAGAAAATGGGATTTGAGAGGATCATATGAAAGAGGAGAGCTTGAGATAGAGAACAATCTCAGGGTATCCGTATAAGGTTGAAACATCTGCTTATAACAGATTCCAGAAGCTGTGATATGGAGTTTTTTAACCAGGTGAAGAATAGCAAACCCGATTAAAAGCTGTGATATAGCAAACCAGAAACAAGTTTTATCCAAAGAACACATCTTGGAAAGAATTGAATACCAATGGGTTTTTTGGTAATCAGATTTGTATGAAACAGTTCTCCATTAGCGGCCTTGAAATATTCTGTATGCTTTTCCCATAAATGGGATGGGAGAATTGAAGGATTAAGCATACTTTTTTTAGCTCCAGTATCAACAAATCATATGATAAGAACTGGTTTGCCAAATTTTTCGGGAAGAAGGTTGACTGCTAACTGGTAGATTTTCCCCAAAGAGAGGTTGGTTATGTCCAACTTATGGATTGTAAACTGTCTTTGAAGCTCTGGTTGTATTTCTTTAGGAAGAGATGCTACGAAGATATGCTTTAATGAAGGATCATTAAAGCCGTTGAGTTTATAATACATTGTAGACAGGTCTTTTATCCAGAGAGAACATCACTTAATTAGATGAAATTCCCTTCTTGTTTGTTCATTAGCCACTGTGGCTTCTCCAAGGAATTGGTCATATATAAGCCCAAGAACTTGGGGAATTTCGGCTTGAATTAACTGGAGTTGCCAGTATTGGCCTAGACTTTCAAACCAATCTCTTAAATATCTCGTAAAACGAGAACTGAACTCCTTAAGGACGGTTTGGGGTGTTGCTCTAGTCTGAGCATCTGAACATCAATCCAGGCAGAAAATTCTTGAAACCTAGCTCGCCATATCTTTCTTAGAATGTCATCAAAAGTAAACCATGGGCCATTAGAGGGTTTAGAAGGAGAATTTTCTTGATGGGGTGTAGGAATGGTATCAGAATCTGCTTCCTCAACTATAGGTGTTTGAAGAGGTGATGGGGAAGAAGGATCATTAGATCCTGTTGATGGTTGGACCATAAAGAAGCTTAGAGACATCAGCTCTTTTCGTAGTCCAAGTAAACGAAGTCATCATCTATGGAGGTTTCTTCCGCTTGAGAGGAAGAATTTTCTTCGATTCGAAAGCGGGGTAATCTGGATGAATATGCAGGTTCTTTATTCTTCTGGGTTGGTTGGGATTCTTAAGACAATTCTGGAGAGAGTGCTAGATCTGGAACTGTTGGAGTTGGATGATAGGCTGGAGGTGATTAGTTCTTAGTGGGTCTAGAGTGTGGCTTTAGGCGGAGCAGGAGTTGGAGTATGTTTGAGATGAGACAGGCCAAAGAATTTGGCATAGTCTACAGGTTACCTAGAGGTAGAGGGTGTATAAAAAGGTTGGTATGTGGTGAAGATTGGAGCATATAGGGGTAGAGCAGGAGATTTTGCAAACAAAGAGGGTTGTTTGTTTGCATTAATCCTGGCAAGTTCAGCTTTTAATTGCCTAATCTCTGCTTCCTTTTGATTGAATTCTGGACCCCAATATCTGTTTTGGATCATGGATCGAAGATCTGAATCAAGTTGTGTAACTCGATTTTGCATGTTAAGATACATTTGTTCAAGCTGAGATGTGATCTTGTCTACCTTTGTGTCTGTCTGCTTGACTTGAAATGCCACTTGTTCAATTTTCTCGTCAAGAGATCTGAAAGTTGAGTTCTAAGCCCTGGCATTTTGAGTTTGCCAGTTTAGTACAGCTTCAAAAGGTTTTGGTTCTTCAAGTTGGCCATTTGGTGTAACAGGAGAGTGGACAAAAGGTTTGGTAGTGATCTTTGTCTGTGGATCAATTTGTTTTTCTAGAGGAGGGAACTGCTCTTGGTAAGAGCTAGATGAGAACATCATACATGACTGGATGGGTGTTGAATGAAGAATGGGTTGATTTGCTTCTTGTTTGCATAGTTTTAGTCATTTCCTATAAATAGGTAAATGCATAAACTATTTCCTAGAAATACCTCTTAGCATCAAAAGCCGGTAGCATTCGAAAAGAAATCTTTGGAATCTAATAATACATTGGAGAGTCACTCTATGACTATTTGGAACAATTCAAAATGTTATGTGCTAGCTGTCCTCACCATTAGATAAGTAATTGCCTCTTTATTCAAAATTTTTATGAGGGTCTAATGCCTATGGAAAAGAGTATGATTGATGTCGCTTGTGGAGGAGCACTCATAGATAAGACACTAGAAGTAGCCCTAGAATGATGCACTAGCACTATCTAAGCGAGTCAATAAGTTATATACTTCTTCCCTAGAATAACAAGTTTCAAATCTTACTTCTTTAGTGCAAAAATTGGCTTTAGGGCAATAGTGAGACTGTGTGGCGTATGTTCCATGGTCGGACATGTGACTGATATGTAAGAAAGTTCACACGAGCAGGCCAACGCAGTTGATGGTTTCCTAGGCCAATCAAGACAAAGGCATTATCCCAACTCTAATTTTCTTAATGAAAGGAAGAAGGATCATCCTAATTTTAAGTATGGGAACCAACTACAAGTCATTCCTAACGTGGCACCATTTCGACCACCTTGCAAGTTCAATAGGTTCCACCTCCTCCAAATCAAGGTACGTCTCTGGAAGATCTTGTAAAAGCTCTTGCTACTAACTGTATGCAGTTCTAACAGACTACCTAGACACAACTCCAACACTTGAAGAGTCAAATTGACCAACTGGTTACATTTATGAGTAGGATAAAGGCTAGAACTTTAGGCAAGTTGCCTTCTTAACCTGAAATTAATTCTAAAGAAAATGCTAGTGCTATGTCTCTTAAGAGCAGAAAGCAATTGGAACCATCATTAGCCAAGCCATCAAGAGTGTTCACAATATCATCACACCTTGTGACCAACCCCTTCCTTGAGGCTCTTCTGTTAACAAGGAAAGACGATTCCTACACAACTTTACTAATCGACCCATCTAGCCAAGTAAATACCCCTTCATCTTGAGTGAAAACCTTTATCATTCCTCCACTATTTCATAACAAGTTTAACCAATCCAAAAAAGAAGAGGAAGATAAGGAGATCCTTGAGACCTTTCAAAAAGTAGAGGTAAATATTCCTCTATTTTATAAAATCAATTTTGGAGGATAAAAACAAGACCTTTCTGATGCACAAGATCCTTAGGCTTAAGGCAAGTGCAGAGCATACTCAGTTTAGAAAATTTGGAGGTGAGCGTATCATTTTGAATTTAAATAATTTCTTCGATTCCTAGAAGAAAGAGAGATGTTTTAGGGAAACATAATGTGGATAACTTAAGCTTTTTTTTTCAGATTGGCTCCCCTTACAACTGAGACCAAAGGTGCTTTTTATAGAGGATCATTGAGAACAGGACCTCTCGAATGATCATATCACATGACACACCTTTTTTGAAAGCAAAGCACGCCGATCAGGACTTTTACAAAAGGTAAAGCATACCTATAAGGACTTTAACAAAAGTAAAGCACACCGACAAAGACTTTAAGAAAAGTAAAGCACACCGACAAGGACTTTAAGAAACGTAAAGCATACCGACAAGGACTTTAACAAAAGTAAAGCACACCGTCAAGGACTTTAACAAAAGACAAACGGGAGTCACATGGATAGTTGTATCAAAAGCTTGTTCATAAGTCGTTATCATGGAGTGGATGGATAACGGTGACACGCCTCTCAGGTCTTTTTCATATTGTCATACGGATTTGTGATCGAGGTATGCCTCTTGTTGGTATTTGTCTTCATCACCGGTATGTATGCAGAGAGTCCTGATGACAAGATAACGGGATTTTCAAGATGGATCGAAAGTCTTCCCACGGGTCCCGCCTCGAATAAGACATTGGTGTAGTGACGTTGTTCCATGACAAGGATTCCTCGAGGACTTGAACTTGAACCCGAGTACCTTGTGTTTCGGGAATAACTTGTGACGGTCCAATAGTGGTGAATGTTTATGGTGGAGGAACATTGTTAAGTTCCATGAGATAGGCTTTCAGAACAGAGGAACCATGTATCATGGAGGTATGAGGTAAGTTCTCCATTCATATGCCATGTCCCGTGTCCAAGAGTCCCTGTTTCGGATGGAAATAAGGACGAAGACCGTAGTCCACATGTTAGCTTCTTGTTCGCATTTTATCTAATCCATGAAAGGTACACAATGTCGGAGTTGCGCCACCAAGTAAAGCTGGGAATACCATTCAAAGAGAGTCCATAGTAGTCCGGTGAGAACTCCGAGTGGTCGTGAGTCAGACTGTTTGATGGGAAAACTAGCATACAAGTGAGACACCACATATACCAAAGCTCATCTTCGTGAGAGATGAGCGAGAACAGTGTTCCATGTAAAGATTAGGAAAATTTTTTTGCTCAACATCAAGAAGAACTCAGAAAGAACCAGAATCAAAGAAAGAAGAGTTTGCCTTTCAAATGTTCTTCAAACCGGGTCCAATATTACGGGGTTTAATATACCAAGGTTCATAAGACCAATCATTGAACGGGCCTTTGGAATTTTCGAGGGCAAGATCCTGAGTTTGATGGACGGATAGAATCAGTCTGCAAATTAGAAAGAGATGTTCGGAAAGTTTCACTGGGTGAGAGCTTTGAAAGGAAGTCATGATTCATGACATGGATGGTTTGATTGAGGAAACGAGGGTTTATTTATACCGGACGCGAGGAAGTCCGGAATGAGGTTTTTGCCTTTTATGTGAATGAAATCATATTTAGAAACCAGTTTTCGAGTAATTGCTTGTTGGAGCAATTTGTTCTCAAGTCAAAGATGGAGAAAAGAAGAATTATCCATGTTGATAAGGAATGGTGAGATGGAATTTAAATTTTTAATTCCATACTGACGCCAAGATTTTTTCAGATCGATGGTAGTTCTTTCGTAGTCTTTCAATTGTCCGCTGTACGTAAACGACGCACGCCATTGATGTCTTCAAAGAGAACGGCACTCCAATAATCATCACTGCATCACCGAGGATGTTGTCCGCATGAATTTGGAGGAGTGATTGTGCTATCACCTTTAGCTACTTGACTGTTCGAGCAAGGCCCCGGGCACTATTTTTAAGCATGCGCGGTGTGAATTGCAACTTTGGGATAAAATCACGGACATAATTAACAATCCCGAGGAATTGTATTTGCGTGTCCTAAACTTTAATAATTTGATTGCAATATGCGACCAGCCGACATCTTTAATTACCATGCCAAGAAAGTCAATTGATTCTTTCCACGCCGCTTTTCTGAAAGATGATGCCGCACAATGTGAAAGAAATCTAAAAGGAGCTTCTGGCTCTGGTCGAGGAAAACAACAAAATATCATCAATAGCATGATAAGAATATGACTAAAGATTTTTGTCATGGCTTTTAAATAAGGAGGAGCACTTTAAGACCAAAAGGCATAATAGTCCATCGTAATGGGCATCGCGCGCGCAGACATTAACCGGTGAAATACAAAGTTGCCAAAAACCAGCTTTCAAATCGAACTTAGAGAAGATACGAGACCCTCAAGACGGACAAACAGGTCCGATTTTTCAAGGGAAACTTATCATTTTTAAGAAAAGTTAAGTTGGTAATCAATAACTAATCTCTTTTTTCCATGAACTAATTCAGATCGCTTTTCAACATAAAAGGCTCGACAAGCCCAATCAATTAGACTCAATAAGACCTTGGAGTAATCGAGAACATTTGCTTGGCGGAGGTTTCGAGACATACCCGTGTGAGGCTTTGGGGTTTATGTCTTCGCTGAGTTTAAAAGGAAGGTGAATGAAGAATTGTTCATTTTTCCAAAGAGATGGATGGAACCGAATGGTTTTTCGATGTAATTCAAGAGCTTTTGTAGATATGATGGAGATGGTGAAGGGCATGAGAGATCTCAGATAGGTAAGAACATTTGTTTGTAACTCCGTAATCGGAAGAGGTTTTAACCAAATGAAGAATGTCAAAACCATGAGTAAATCTTTATCCGAAGTTTCGGAGGCTTTTTCCAAATTATACAATTCGAAAAGAATCAATACCAACGGTTTCGTAATCAAAGTTGTTTCAAAAGTTTCACTATTAATCGCCTCGAAAAGGTTTGACTGGTGTTCCCTAACAGTCGATGGCGTAACGTATGATCAATCATAAAGTTAATAAACCCGATAATGTGAACAAAGTTTATGGTATTTAAGGAAAGACGGACATCTTCAGAAAAAAACGGTAGATGACGAAATATCTTCGCAGAGGATTCTACTATAAGGAAAGCTTGGTCATCTCTGAAAAATTTGATTCGACATCCTCATTCTCGATAATGTAGAATAATGTCAAGATGTTGGATAAGACAAAGATTTATGGGACAATTTGGCAAAGTGACCGCTTTCGCAGTATTTAAACAACGGTTGGATTTTTTCTTTGCATCGAGAAACATCTTTCTTTTGAAATACCGAAAAGGTTTTTTG
This sequence comes from Citrus cavaleriei, assembly GCA_030448925.1. Classification (NCBI taxonomy): domain Eukaryota; kingdom Viridiplantae; phylum Streptophyta; class Magnoliopsida; order Sapindales; family Rutaceae; genus Citrus; species Citrus cavaleriei. The sequence continues at coordinate 5,623,292 of JAUJEN010000396.1, read as the reverse complement.
AGGAGGACTTTCGATGGAAGTGTTTCCGAAATGTCGCTTTTCGGGTCGACAAACACATTTCTTTTCATTCTTACACTCAATTTTGAGATAAGGTTTTTACAAGCTTCGAGAAAGCGTTTCTTGTCTTCCATGAGATCTTCAAGAATGCTTTTGTTCACGATTTTATCAAGAGATAGCATGGCCATTTGGAAAAATTTTCCTGTAGGATATCGCCTATGCTCGGAGTTTTTTTCGTTGTAACTCGGAAGAGAGGCGAAGACATGTTTAAGAGATGGCCATCGAACCCATTTTTTGTAGAATAGTAATACTCATTCTTTGTAATGAGCATCCGTAGGTGTCTTTTGAGATAACAACATTTCATATGATGGTATTCTTTTCTATCCGCTGAAGTAGTTTTTCACCGATGAATTGCTCATGAATAATATCGAGTGTTGTACAATCGAGATTCCATGAATCGAGCGCTCAGATTCTCCTAAGCTTTCTAGCCAATCTCGAAAGAACCCGTGGAGCGGGCCATGAATTCACGAAGAATTCGAGGTCGAGATTAGGTTTTTGAGATCAATCCAAGCAAAGAAATTGAAGTTCAGCCACCCATTCGGGAATGTCATCAAATGTAAACCAAGACGTCAAGATGGTTTTTGAGTGTTCATGAACCCAGGGTTTGTTTGAGATGCTTGATCAAAAGGATGATCTTCAACAATAAAAGAGTAAGCACTTGGATCTAGGCACATTAATATGCCCGTAATGTCGCGATAGGACTCAGAGTCTTGAGGTTTCGGTTTTCGATGAGCTCAAGAAGACGGGTTGGATTCATCGATCGCTTCGTTCAGGAGTCGAAGATTGGTTCGACAAGATGATAACGACATCGATCCATCGTGTCTTTGTTTTCTTAAGAGGCTGAATGTCCCGTGGTAAATCTTCGGAGGGTGGAGGTAGAGGAAGAAGGGACATTTGGCTTTTCAAATCTTGACTTTGGATTTTGATTTTCCGTAAGATGGTGAGAGTCAAGGTGCGAACCCAAAGAACTGATTATAAAAAGGTCTGTGTAGAAAGGTGCATAAGTTTCAAAGAACGGAGGGATACGAGCGTAGGTCGAGTAAAAAGAAGGTCGAAGTCTTTTCAAAGATCAATTTCGACAATTCTTTGAGTTTTCTCGATCTCTTCTTTTTTATTGAACTCGACCCCAAATGTGGTTGTTGATCATTCGTCAAGATCGGTTGAGTTCGGAGATCCGATTCGAGATATATATACATCCGATCAAGACAACGATTCAATCAACTTTAGTCTCACCGAGAGACTTGGCAACACGATCAATTTTCTTACCGAAGGTCAAGAGTTTGAAAGCACCGGTGTTTTTGGTTTGCCGCTTTAAAATTTCATTTTGGCTCCTCGTTACCCAGAGGTCAGAATTAGAGATCGAACAAAAGGTTTGATGTTCTGCTTGTTTTTCGAGGAAAAGATTCCTCAGAGTGGCTTGAAAACATAAGGCAAGATTTGACGATGTATGTGAGGTTTGGGATCCGGAGGATGCGAGGAAAAGGTTTGCAAGAAGACAAGAAGATTTTTTCTTCTTCTTTCTTTCTCGATAACTTCCAATTCTCTTCAATATCCGATCATCCAAGCAAGGACAATTGATTGCACATATACGGGCTTCAAGAACATCCCATATGAAATGACCATTGATTTTATCCGATATACCGGATACCTTCGGAGGAAAAACCATGAATAAAAGTTTTTTTCTGACCTGCAGATCATCGCAGATAAGAAAGGGGACCGTTCAAACAGCTTGGTGTCGAGTTTAAAAGATGACTTGACCATCCGGTCGTCAAACGTGGCTTCGGTTCAGATTGGTTTAGAAAAAGTTAGCCATTCAAGAGGCAATGAGCATGAGCAATTCTTGTTTCGGATTTGTTTGGATTTGAATGATGGTTGAATTGTGTTTCAGGTCCACCAATATCATCAAGGCATCAAGTAGTATGGGAAGATCTAGTGCATGATTTTGTAATCGATACACTATTTGATGGAGGTTGCAATCTTCGCTGGTGTTTCGCTCCTCGAGCTCGATCCGACCTTAAGAGTCACAAGATTGTGGTCTTCAAGAGAGGTTGAAATTGGGTAAAAGGTTAATAAGACGGAGAGTTGTCGAACGGCCGATAAATGTTGGTACTCCTTGAACCGTGTTTGGTGAGAGCAATTTAGTGTAAGCCTTTTCGACCACGGAGAGTGAATTAATCGACACCCCTCGCTTCTGCTTTAGATCCGAGGGTATTTCCATAGTGACATATTGTTCACTCCGAGGCTTGTCAACACCGATCTAGTCTGACCGGATGTATTCTTTCGATTGGCCTTTAGTGGAAATCGATACTTCTAGGAAAGAAGTTTTTGTTTGTAGAGATAAGGACTCATAATAAACCGGACTCATGATTTGAAAGCAGATTCGAATATAAGAATATTCAACAAGATTCTCAATTTTGGAGGTTATGATTTAAAAGAGAGAGTAAAAGAAAGAGAAATATGAGATAAGATGATGTAGAGGTCAAGATGTGTTTGTTTCCATGGTTATGAATCTTCTTGAGATCAAATAAGATTATTCAAATTCCTAACGATACCACCTCAACATGAAGTGGCTCAAAAGTTTGACCTGTTCTAATAATGGCGTAAGTATGATCAATCATAGTGTTCGTCAATAAACCCGATAATGTGAACAGTTTACGGTGTTTTAAAGCATGATAGAGAAGGTCTAGGAATGGTGGAAACATGGGCTTGAATCAGAGATGACGGAAATATCTTCGTAATCGAGGATTCTACTATATGAAAGCGCTTTGGTCATCTTGATCGCTCGAAAAATTTGATTCGACATCCTCATTCTCGATAACAGAATAATGTTGAAGACGTTGATTTTGGGGACAATTTCAAAGTGACCGATTTTGCATTTAAACAACGGTTGGATTTTTTCTTTCAAGATCGAGAAACATCTTTCTTTTGAAATAAAAGGTTTTTGAGGAGGACTTTCGATGGAAGTGTTTCCTAAATGTCGCTTTTCAAGGGTCGACAAACACATTTCTTTTCATCCTTACACGCGATTTTGAGATAAGGTTTTTTACAAGCTTCAGAGAAAGGTTTCTTGTCTTCCATGAGATCTTTGAAGAATGATTTTTGTTCACAGATTTTATCAAGAGATAGCATGGCCATTTGGAAAATTTTTCCCATTGAGATATCTACGCCGATTCGTGAGTTTTCAAGATCAGGTTGTAACTCAAAAGGAAGAGAGGCTATGAAGACATGTTTAAGAGATGGCTCTGCACTAACAAATGGAAGTTGAGCGGTAATGAAAAAGTAAGTGCAAGGAGAATGTTCTGTTGTACTTCAAAGAAAACTCCCTCCTAACTCAAAGGATCCAGGCACTTTTACTATCACTTGCTCTATCGATAACACTAAGTCTGAAAGATGCATGCTAGATTTAGGGGCGTGAATTAATGTTATGCAATATTTAGCTTATAACTCCCTAAATCTAGGCCCATTGGAAGAAACTGGTATAATTATTTAATTGGCTAATAGATCCAATACTTACTCGAAAGGTGTTGTCGAAGATGTTCTTGTGTAGGTCAATGAATTGGTCTTTCTAGCTTATTTCTATATCCTTGAAATGGAGAATAGGTCATCGCTCAACCCATATCCATTCTATAGGGGCGACCATTCCTTAAAAAGGCACAAACCAAGATTGATGTTCATGATAGAACCCTCACAATGGAATTCAATATTGAAGTGATCCACTTCAATATCTTTGATGCAATGAGCTATCCCACTGATTTATGTTCTGTTTTCTAGATGATATTAATACTTTGGTGCTGGAATTCTTTGAGTTATCCAATAATAATAGTTCTGAAATCCCTATAAGTATCTTGGAGGATGATAAAGTTGGATGATAAGGTATCTTGGAGGTCCTGGCTATCTTAGATGGAGCAATCCTATTATGTACCAATGGGTATAATGTTTCTTACCTTGAATTTATCAAATGAGAAACTTTTGCTTTTAGTTGTGCAGGCACCTACCTTAGAACTTAAGCTACTCCCATAGCACCTTCAATATATTTACTTAGGTGAGAATGAAACACTTCTAGTCATCATTGCTATAACCCTCACTCTAGTCCCACAAGAAAAACTAACTAAGGTACTTCGGGATCACAAGATGGTAATTGGTTGGACTATTGTCGGCATCAAGGAAATTAGTCCTCCCATGTGTATGCATTACATTTTGCTAGAGGAAGGATCTAAACCGACAAGAGGTGCACAACGCTGCCTTAATCCACTGATGATAGGAGTCGTAAAAAAGGAGATACTGAAGCTCCTTGATATAGGGATTATCTATCCCATTTCTGATAGCAAATGAGTGAGTCCTGCATAGGTTTTTCCTAAAAGGTCGGGCATTATTGTGCAAGGATCACTTGCCTTGCCCTTCATTAATAAATGCTTGAAAGATTAAGTAGTCACTCTCATTATTATTTTCTTAATGGTTACTCAGGTTAGAATCAGATAATTATCACTATGAAAGACTAAGAGAAAATCATCTTCACCTGCCTCTTTGGCACATTTGCTTATTGGCGCATACCATTTGGCCTCTATAACGATCTTGCCAAAGGTGTATGATAAGTATTTTTTTCTAATTATGTGAGAAAATTATTAAAGTATTTATGGATGATTTTATGGTTATAGTGATTCTGCTCCTTACACTCATACTTAAACGATGCATTGATACTAACCTTATGCTTAATTAGGAAAAATGTCATTTCATGGTTAATTGTGTTAGGACATGTTGTTTCTAAAAAGGGGATTGAAGTTGATAAATCTAGGATAGATATTATTCGCTCCTTACCACCACTTACTAGGTTAAGGGAGGTTCATTCTTGGTCATCCAAGTTTCTATCATAGGTTTATCAAGGACTTCCCGAAGATAGTGTTACCCTTATACAACTTACTTTAGAAGGATGTGACTTTTGACTTCAATGAAAGGTGCCAAATAGCCTTTGAGAAGTTGAAAGATGTTTTGACATGGACTCTTGTAATTCAACCACCGAACTAGGATTTACCACTTGAGGTCATGTGTGAATGTGTATCAAATTTCCAGGATGTGGCTTAGCATAAAAAAATCCAACATGAAGCAATTGTATATAAAAGAGTTTAAGATTAAAATGAAAAGATAAATAGAAAATTTTCCAAGTCAAAATCAAACGTGGCTTCTGTTGTTTGAACTGGTCAGAGTTTTGGTGGAAGTGCTCATAATTGGTCAGCCATTCAAGAGGCATGAGTTGGGTTAGGTTGGAACCTTTGTTGTCATATAAATTGGATAGTTATAAAAATAATGATGATACAACATAATGATGATAGAGATAAAGTCATTTCCTAAAGTGTGGAGTCTTTAGGGAATCAAGTAAAAAGATACCCATCAACCCCGGAGGGAAATCTCTAAGATTTGAGAACTGCTGCTGTGTTTGTTGTGTGCAGGGCTAGTTGGCCATGAAATCAGCTGTAGTAGTGGTCTCTTAAAGGACATGATCGATGATGACTCGAGCTAACAACTATATGATATCCCATCTGACTGAGCATTAAGAAGAAATTTAGGATACCATCATAACGGAATCCAACTCTACTTCAAAGGTAGAAAAACCAAGCTAGGCATCCATTTTCAGATCTTCTAAAAGGACATCAGCTTTGTAAATAAGATCAGATGATGCTTCATAATTGAGCCAAAAGCAGCGAGTATTGACCCTTGATGATTGCGGTAGACACAAACATCCCTAGGTTACCAAGAGAGCAACAATCCATGCTCAGCTTCACTATCCGTTACAACAGTCTCAACTAAGAGATCTATCTAGCAAGTCTAGCAAGGGATGATATAATGCATAAGTCATCTCCAAGCTGTGTATCTATCATCTCTTTCAGTTGGGCTGGCTTGAATCCAAACGCAGATATAGCCAATCTCAAGTAAGAGACCATTCGATAAATAACTCCCTCATAATGGACACTAGTAGAATAAAAAAGTACAACATTATGAGCCTTTCAAACATGCCACAAGGTAAAGAACAAAAAAAGTACCTAAAGGCGCCATTTTTTTTTATAAAATGTAATGAATACAAAAGGAGGGGGACAGAGAAAAATCTCCAAAAGTAAATGCAAATACACATGAAAAGCCAAAAAAGAATAAAAGAATAAAAGAAATAGAAAGCCACCAACACTAATGCCTGACCATTTTGAAGGCTCTATGGTATCAGAGCCTTCCACATTTTTCTGCTCTTCACCTCTCAAAATGGTCTGACAAACGTTTTCTTTTTGTTTGTTTTATTTTTTTGAGCCTTCAACAACAGAGAGAATTTCCTACTCATGGCATCAACTTCCTCCAATGATGCTTCTCTTTCTTCTGTAATCACTCCAGTTTCCCTTTCTTCCACCCTCTCCTTACCCAAATCTTGCTCTAAACACACTGCTAGTAAGATAGAAAATTTAGTTGAATATTCCTATATCCCTGAATATGCTTAGATTAATGAATCTTCCTTTCCTCTTTTTAGTCCTTATCACCTCTATTAACGTCCACACTCCTTTACTTACAGTATCCGAACCCTTATTTCCACCAAAAGACCACATCCAAAAGAATATATCCAGTCATCCAGATTGGATCAGTGTTCCCTTCAGGCTACCACAGCTGAATAATATGTCACTCTAAAAATTCCCCCAGAATTAATTTCCAATTGGCAAAGAGAAGGTTATACTCATCTCCATATCGGAGGAGTCAGACTAATCCTAACCTTACATGGAAGGAAATGATTACTAGTCACAGCCCGAATTGCTATGCTGGATACTAGGTTCACACATTACCAAGATGCTGTTATTGGTACTGTCTTAACCACTCTTCATGCTAGAAGTGTTTTACTCACTTTCTATCCCAATTTCAACCTTTCTCTTCAAGACACTAATCTCTCCACTGCCTTGAAAGTCCAAGTACAAATTCAAGGTGCTGAACAAATCTCTTCTGCAAAAATTGCAACTCTTCACCATCAATTGGTCTATAAGCTCCAGAACCATGCCTTGGATCTTCCTACACCTGAGCACCACTCTGACGCCCTCATGGTGTTAGCAGAATCAGATCAGATACCAACCATCATTCAAATTCCAAGACAGATCCCTAAACATGAACTCATAAAACTCATGCCCTTGGAATAGATTTCAAATTATGAGAAGTTCCACACCAATACTTCTCCTATCCAGACAACAGAAAGTATGTTTGAACGAAGATCTGATGGAATTCTCCGAATGACTTTTGGACCTCTACCAACAGCACCAGAGGAGCCTCCACGGCTCTCATTCACTTATTCAGCCATGGTTACAGCTGTTCAGACCGCTAAACAAAAGCTACCAATTACAAGATTCAATTCAGAAGGATATCATGTCTACCCTGCCAAACTTAATGGCCACTTTCTTTGGGATTCTCCCAGATCAGGAAATTGTGACCCAGATTGTCCCTGTTGGGATGATTGGGAAGAAGATGATGTTGAACCACAACGGAGAAGAAAACAAAAAAAGAAGATACCTAAAACTCCGTGCTCACACAACCAGACTAAACCACCTCATAATCCTCCACCACCACCATCTCCATTACCCATCTACCAAAAAGAACTTAGATGGATTGCAAAAAATTACAAAACTGAAGTTCTTCCACATATCCAGAATTCCAAACCACCCATACAGCCTATGCCTTGTATGATGTTTTCATCCACCTCCCAAGATTATTCCTCCAATTTCCCTGCTCTAGAAACCCAGACCGATCCACAACGAAAGGTCATAACCAAACCCTTTATTTCTTCAGCCATAACTTCCACAGGTCACTTAGAAGACCCCAAACCTTTTGAGGCTGTTCTCAACTGGCAAACCCAAAATGCCAGAGCTCAAAATGAAACCTTTGTTGATATCAATACGAAGGTTAATCATATCAGTTTACGAACTGTCATTGAGTCTAAGATGGATTCGATCACTTCCCAGATGCAGCAAATTTATCAAAATCTTCAATCCAGAATCTCTCAACTAGATTCAGAATTAAGAACCATGTTGAGTCATAGATACTATGGCCCAGAAATTGATCAAAAAGAAAAGGAAATCCAAAAATTGAAAGCAGAACTTGAACAGATTGACTCAGAAAGGCAAAGGCCCATATTATTTACCACCTCTCCACCCTTACCTACCATCAGCCCAAACTTCCATCCCTTTGCACCTATGTTTTCTCCCATAAAACCACAAGACTTGTTCAAATTATTTGGCATGACACATACTTTGTTTAGAAATAATCCCCTGCCAAAACCATCTAGATCTAAACCTCATCCTCGACCAAGACCAGAAAAATAACATTTTCAACCACCTTTGTCCATCCCAGAACAGCAACCGCCTCTTTATACCCCACCAACTCAGGCCAAAGATAAATCCCCAATGCAATAATACAGTGCACAAATAATCCCAGATCCATCCGATACATACCAAACTTCTTATTCAAATCTAGCTGTTTCAGAAGATCCATCTGAATCTGAAACAACATCTTTCTTAGAATCCTTATGGCCCAACCTGAAGAGACTGAGCCTGCTCAATCCTCAAGAACTGACCCATTCTTTGAAATACCATTAGATATTGAGGAAGATCCACCCGAAGCATCCTCCGCTCCCAACCGGCTTGCTCAACCCAAAAATGATCATAAACCTTCAAATGGTCCATGGTTCACTTTTGATGATATCCCTGCAGCTAAATGGAGAGATAGATTATCCGAAATGACTGCTTGGACAAATCTCCAAATGTTAAGAGCAAATGCTACTCTAGCATCAGTCCTTAGAGAACTTGCTACCCGTTTTACGGGATCTTTAAGAGATTGGTTTGATACTTTAGGAGACTACAGAAAATTACAGTTTGTGCAACTACCTAATGTCTCGACTGCTTTTTCTTTCATTCACGAACAATTCATTGGAGAATCAGCCGCAGTCTTTGAAGCTGCAAGACGAGACTACCTCAACATGAAATGCTGCTCCCTCAACTCAAAAGATCTTGATTTCCATTACAAATGGATGTCAATCCTATTTTATAAGCTCAATGGGTTCAATGATCCGACTCTCAAACATGTCTTTCTGGCATCATTACCTGAAGAATTGCAACCAGACATACAGAGGCAGCTCACGAGTCTCAATCTCACTATTGACAACATTTCCCTGGGAAAGATCTTTCAGATTGCCAAAGGATGTTTGGAAAAATTATGTCAACAGAAACAGTTCTTCAAAGAGCTATTAAAAGACAGAGCCTTTCCGAAGTGCTTGCAAAATGCAAGAAAAAGAAAGATTATGATTGCAACACCAAAAAGAAGAAGCATTTCCGACAATTCAAAAAACCTGATTTGTCTCCTCGATCAAAATCCAAGCGAAAATCATTCAGGTTTTTCAGGAAACGATCTAGTTCTTTCAGAGAACAGAAAAAGAGAAAGTCAACCCGATGCTTCATCTACAAAAAGAAAGGTCATTATGCTAAAGATTGCCCCAACAAAAAAGATAAAGCAATCAGACTTCTTGAGCATTTACAGGCCACCACTGATTATTCTTCTCACAAAGATGAAATTGAGTTCTACTTCTCAGAACAAGAGGAGCCTACTGATGAAACAGTGTTCGCACTGCAAAACTCATCCGATGATTCTGAAACTGATGAGTTTCAAAATATTTTTCACCAACAACTTTTGTCTCTCGACATTACCATACTTATCCTTTCCATAAAACTCCAAATCTTACCTTCCAAATTCTAGAGACCAATTCCCGCCATCGACTTCGACCGGAGCCCAAAAAGTTAGAACCCATATAATGTCTTGGCAACATTATGAAGAAAATTTCAAAGCCAATGGAAAATTTTCACCACCAAGTTGATTACCAAAAACCCATCAGTATTCAAATCTTTCCAAATGTTATACGGACAAAAGTCATCGGTTCCCTATATGCCTAATAAGGACATCTTGTTAGATTTGATATCATTCACCGATAAAACACCTCCAAATCATTCATACCGAATTGAGTCAAGTCCATGTTTAAACCATTCACCAATGTTCTTAAGCTTTATGGTTTGTCTGAAACCTCCCAGCCTTTCCAAGACATTTCCACAAAGCTTTTGAAATATTGTCCTGAGTCTCATGCTGACTTTCACCATCCAAATCCTCTGTGGAAAAATCCACATTTCTTTGTTCAATTGCCTTTCAAGTTGAATGAATGAAGATGTCAATCCAACCAAAGCCACCCATCCAGGAATGAGTCCTTCCGACTTAGTCCTAGCCCAAAAGGAATGTTCTCAGTTGCTGGCCCAAGGTCTTATTGAACCCACTAGTTCTCAATGGGCTTGTCAAGCTTTTTATGTTGAAAAACATTTTGAGATTATCAGGGGAAAAAAAACGATTAGTCATTGACTATCAACCTCTAAATATGTTTTTACAAGATGACAAATTCCCTTTGCCAAAAAGACAAGGCATGTTCACCTACCTAAAAAATGCTTAACTTTTTTCAAAATTTGATCTTAAATCTGGATTTTGGCAACTTGGAATTAAACCTTCAACGCATAAAACCGCTTTGCATTCCTAATGCTCACTATCAATGCTTTACCTTCGTCTTAAAAAATTTCATCTATTTTCCAAAAAACCATGGTCCAAATCTTCCAACCCCTTTTGCATAGTACATTGATTTACATTGACGATATTCTATTGTTTTCAGGTACACAAGATGATCATCGCCATTTGTTAAATCAATTCTTTGATATTATTCAATCTCATGGAATCATGTTATCAGCTAAGAAAAGCACAATTGCTAAATAGATCAATTCCTTGGAATTACTATCAAAGATGGCCACTATCAGCCAGGAAAGCACATTGCTCAAGAGCTCATCCACTTTCCAGATCAGAATCTTTCCAAAAGGCAAATCCAGCAGTTCCTTGGTATTATTAATTATATCAGGGATTTTATTCCTCATGTTGATCATCACACCCGCCAGCTGTCAGACTTGCTGAAGAAGAATCCACCTTCGTGGAACAACAACCACACACTTGTTGTCACAATGTTAAAACAAATTGCACAAAATCCACCACCATTAAAGCTCATCACCAATGGCAGGCGAATATTGCAGACTGATGCACATGACGAATCATGGGGGGCCATCCTCCTTGAAGAAACAGATGGCAAAGAACACTTTATTGCCTATGCCAGTGGACACTTCTTTGACACACAAATCCATTACCACAGTGTGTTCAAAGAAATTTTAGCTGTCAAGCATGGTATTCAAAAGTTCGAGTATCATCTTATCGGCTATCACTTTCTTGTCAGAATGGATAACTCAGCTTTTCCCAACATCATGAATTTCAAAGGGAAAAATGTTCCTGACAAGATGTTGTTTAGGCTAAAAGACTGGTTTTCAAAATATGATTTCTCTGTGAAGCATATAAAAGGAGACCACAACCTTATTCCTGATATGCTCTCAAGACTTGCTAAACCAGATAAATCCTTGTTTTTCATATCCTCAGAACACCATTTTCTTGTCATCTTCATGGCCACTTCACTCCCCTCACAAGCCCTTACCCAAAAAACCTTTCCCCTTGGGAAAACTTTCACCACAGTCTTTGCCATATAAGAGTTTGCAAAGAAAGCTGTATTTAGGTTTTTCATGAAAGCCCATCTCTTATCATACTCATTTCCATTTTCCACTTTCCATCTAGAAAACTTGTTTCTTATAGGATTAACCCTGGATCCCTCCAGAGACATTTCAGAAGACGAATTATGGTACATCTGGTGCCATAATTCGTCTATGCCACTAAACTGATTGTTCCAATAACAGCCACCTTAGAACATTTGTTCAATCCAGACAAATCAACCTCACTCATCTGGACGCTTCTTGAATGGTTTTCTCCAATTCCATGGTGGAGAATGAAACTTCAACAATTGTCACATAATTCAAAAGATTAAAAAGGAGCCTGCATTAGAACCGCTTTATTTGTTGGATCGTCTGAGGCATGTGTTGATGGAGTTTGTTGGAGGTTTTGAAGATGTTGACTTAATGGAAATAATGTTTCCCATGGGTCTTGTGCATCTTGATATAGAAAATCAGTGAAGTTTGGTTTTCCTTCCTTGATGATAATACTCGTGGATTTAGGTTTTGAAATTGGCGAGTGGATCACGATGATATCACGCGACCGTGAGAAATGTCTTCAAGGAGCAGTGGTTTAGTTCAAAGGAGATTATAGAGTTCTTTCGAACTTTATCGCCTTGTTGATGGAAGCGGTGAACCATTCAAAAACTTGATCTTCGAGTCCGTAAGGCGCGATTCGGTGTCGAAGTACGGTCCATGAATAATGAAGAAGAAATGCCCTCAATCTTTCTCGCCACAAATCAACCTCCTCCAACCTGCACTAATCCATCGAGCCAAAAATCGTAAATGGCCCATGGTTCACATTTCATGATCTTCCATCTCATAAATGGCGGACCGACTAATGAAATGTTCGCTCGATTGACCTCCGATGCTAAGACCACTGTGAGCAACAACTCAATCCCTAGAGAATTTGCTACGTTTCACGGGTGCTCAAGAGATCGGGTTTGATTCAGGACAATACCGCCTAATTACAGCTTGTTGATCTTCCAAGTTTCAAGTGCTTCATGATCAATTCCTTCTTTTTTCGTTTCTAACGAGACTATCTCAACATGAAATGTCGCTTCCCTCAATGCTAAGGATCTTGACTTCCATTATTAATGTCCCTCGCCGTTTCTATAAGCTTAATGGATTCAATGACATTAAAGCATGTCTTTCGCTTCCTTCCGTAAGAACTCCAACCCGACATCCGAGACAACTCACAAGATCCAACCTTTCCTTGACAACATCTCTTCTGGTAAAATTTTCACAAAACTTGTTTCGACAAACTTTATGAGCAAAACAGCTTCTTCAAAGTTAACTGCTGAAAGACAAAGAACCTTTCCAAGTGCTTGCAAAAAGCCTTATTTGCGATCAAATGCCACAAGAAAAGGATTCATTGCAGTTCAAAGAAAAAACGGCATTTTCGGAAATTCAGAACTCCAGAATTTTCTTCCAAACCTCGCAGATCCCGAAAGCCCTACCGGTTCTTCAGAAAGAAATCTTCCTCCTCTCGAGAATTCAGACGAAAGCAATCAAGCAGATGTTTCATCTGCAAGAGAAAAGGCCACTATGCCAAAGATTGCCCCAACAAAAGAGAAAAATCCATCCGGTTAGTTGAGCATCTTCAAGCTACTACAGACTACTCTCCTGCCAAAGATTTAACCGAATTCTATTTCTCCTAACAAGACGAACCCAATGAAACAAATGTTCGACTATTAATTCCTCCGATTCGATCAGCCTCAAGTGATTTTCCATCAACAGTCACTCTCCCTTGATACTACAGTTCCTATCCCATCCATCAAACTCCAGATCTTACCCTCAAAATTCCAGAGGCCCATTCCAGCAATTGGTCTTATCGATACTGGCGCCCAACGCAGCATGTTAAACCCCCATATCTTCCATTAGAATATTGGACCCAAATCAAGAACATTTCAAAGTCACAATGGCAAACTCTTTACCACCTTCTTTGATTACCAAAAACCCATCGTATTCAAATCTTCCCAATCAGGTCATTCGACCAAGGTTATCGTTCAACTCTTCCTAATAAGGATATCTTGTTAGGATTTGACATCCTTCACCAAATCAAACACCTCCAAATCATTCCCACTGGAATACGTGTCAAGTCCATGTTCAAACCATTCACAGACATTCTGAAGCTCTACAATTTGTCTGACACTCCCCAGTCTTACCAGGATATTTCAACCAAACTTTTGAAGTTTCCGTAGTCCCATTCTCGAAGTTCACCCATCCAAATCCCTTATGGAAAATAAGTCTTCTTCATTGTTACCCTTCAAACTAAATGAAGACATTAACCCAACTAAAGCTACCCATCCGTGAACGAGTCCTTCTGACTTACTCCTAGCCCAACAAGAATGTTCACAATTGTTAGCCCAAGGTTTAATTGAGCCCACAAGTTCTCAATGGGCTTGCCAAGCCTTTTATGTTGAAAAGCATTCTGAAATTGTCCAAGGAAAAAAATGCCTAGTCATTGACTACCAACCATTAAACATGTTTTTACAAGATGACAAATTCCCTTTACCTCGCCGACAAAGCATGTTCACTTTTCTCAAAAATGGCCAGATCTTTTCAAAATTTGATTTAAAATCAGGTTTTTGGCAACTAGGCATTGAACCCTCTAAACGTTACAAAACCGCTTTTTGTATTCCCAATGCCCATTTTCAATGGACCGTCCTACCCTTTGGTCTCAAAACTGCCCCATCCATTTTTCAAAAATCCATGGTTCAAATCTTTCAACCCATTTTGCATCATGCATTGATTTACATTGATGATATCTTGCTTTTTTCAGGCTCACATGATGAACATCGCCAGCTGTTAACCCAATTCTATGATATTCTCCATTAATCACGTTATCGCCAAGAAAAGCATCATCATAGATAATGTCAATTTCGGTATGATCATAAAAGATGGACACTACTACCAGAAAGCACATTGCCTCAAGAATTGCTTCACTTTCCAGACAAGAACTTTCCAAAAGGCAAATTCAACAGCTTCTCAAGATCATCAACTACATCCGTGATTTCATCCCCCACGGATCATTACACTCACCATCTCTGCTTTTATTGAAAAGAAGGAATGTCGACCACACATTTCAGTCACTACCCTAAAGCAGATGCAAAATCCGCCTCCTTTAAAGTTGATTACAGATAAGCGATCTTACGTATGTTGATGAATCACGGGTGCCATACCTCAAGAAATCAACGAAAAGAAAACTTTATCGCCACGCTGGACATTTTTCCGACACACGTAAGCACTACCATAAGTGTTCAAAGAAATCTTAATGCAGAAAGAATGGCATCAAAAATTTTGAGTATCATTTGATCGACACCATTTTCTCATCCGAATGGATACCTTTCCCCAATATCTTTCATTTCAAAGGTAAACCGTTCCTAAAAATGTTACTCGATTAAAAGATTGGTTTTCCAAATATGATTTTTCAAGCATATAAAGGATCCTAACCTCATCCCTGATATGCTCTCCATACTCTCCAAACCAGAAAACCCTCTCACCCTGTTTTCCACCACCTACCATTTTCCAATTATCTCCATGGCTACCTCACTACCTCCAGAAGCTCTCACCAAGAAAACTTTTCCCTTCAACAAAACCTTCTCTCTCTGCTTTTGCCATCCAAGAATTTGCTAAAGCTCTTTCGCTTTTTCACGAAAGCCTACCTTGTCATGCACTTTTCCTTTTTCCACTTTTCACCCAAAAACTGCTCTTTATGTGTTTAACCTCGATCCAACCAGAAACCATCAAGATGTGTTAGGTATACCTCTATGCCACCAAGCTAATCCTCCCAATTTCTCCTACTTTGAGCATCTCCTTAATCCGCATAATGCCACCTCTCTTACTCCGGACATTATTGAACGGTTCTCCCCATCCCATGGAGAAAGAAACCGCAATAACTCGAATTTACAACCTCGACCAGATGCACTCAAGCACAAATGTTCACATCAGCTTTTATTATTCACAGCCATACTTCCAACATCCAGACACCAATCTTTTTGACTCAAGATCGTATATGAATGGTTCATCGCACATATACGATTGAAAATGACATACAAGACGCCCCGCACAATTACCTTTGCCAATTAAACCACCAACCTCCGCCACTTAAAGACATCTCTCACACCTCCAGTCCACAACATGACCTCCTCATGATCCCCACTCCATCCGCCATATCCAAACCAAAGTCCATGTATCATCATCAAAGAAGAAAACCAGATTACACCGATTGCTCCAGATTCCCAAGACCCACGGATGCATTTCTTCCTCTAAGCCAACACCTTCACCGCTTCCAACCGACAATGGATGAACTCGCCCTCCGAATCAGACCTCAACCCAATCTTCCAAACGACATTTCAACCATCCAAAGTTGACAAAGCCACCCAAACTTCCCTAAGTATACTCCAAAGTGTACTGCAGAGACCATAATTGCCCTTATCCACCACGCCGTGGTCCCTCCTCAGAAGCATCCAAAGCTTCCAAACTTTCTTCCAAAACACCCTCACCGTGATGCACTATGAGACCGAAAGCTCATCCGAAACGAGTACATGAATCTCCGCTCTCCATAAAGTTGTTTGTCTTGTTGCTTTCAATAAAGTAGTTTGTCTTGTTGTAATAATGATGTTTCGCTTTATGCCTGCATCAATATTAAAGTTTGCTTTTACTTTAAGCTTTTGCTTTTGCTTTTGTCAGCCGCTTTAATTATTAAAGCACTTTTGTCTTTGTAATAATTAAAGTTATTATGTAAAGATGGTCCCGCCTATCTTATCTTTTGCTTTTACTTTGTAAACGATAGTGGTCCTCCCTATCTTCTCAAGAATCCTCCTCTATATAAAGGATTCTCCCCTTGCTTGTAAGATATAAGAAAATTTCCAAGACAGAAATAAACTCGTGTTTCCTCTTACACCATGAATCCCTAAACCTCTTCTCTCTCTCTGCAAATGAAGTTCTAAGAAAGAAAAAGAATAAAGGATTTAATTTGTTCATTTTGAAAACCTGAAGTATGCTCAGACTTGCCTTCTAGTAAGGATCCTCGCATCGTAAAACTTTTGATCATTTTCTTATCTGGTTTGGTACCCTGTTTTAGACTCAAAGAAAGTCTGTTTTGGGTTGTACAACCTGAGAAAGAATGTTTTAAAGGTTTTTATTACAGAGGTATATCTGAACCCGAGCTTATGGACCATCGTCCAAAGAACAGCTTTTAATCAGTTCGTATAACAACGCCACGCACACTCGAATCGGTATCGAGCCTCGGGAAATGTTGTGAATGATAAGCACGCCATCCCACATCGGTCGGATCCCGTGTGCTAGCTTATAAGCGCCTCACCCTTTCGAGAGCTCTTTTTGAAAGTTAGCATACGCTCCAAGTTACGAAATTGTGACAATTGTTGGAGATTCATTCTCCACCATGGAATCGAGAAAACCATTCAAGGCCCAAATGAGTGAGGTTGATTTGTCCGATTGAAAAATGTTCTAAGGTTATCGAACAATCCAGTGGCATAGAGTTAGGCACCAGATGTACCATAATTCATCTTCTCGAAATGTCTCGAGGGATCCAGGTTAATCCTAAGAAACAAGTTTTCCGATGGAAAGTGGAAAATGTAAAATGAGTCTCGATAAGAGATAGCCATGAAAACCTAATACAACTTTCTTTGCAAACTCTTGTACGGCAAAGATCAGAAGGAAAGTTTTCCCAAGGAAAGGTTTTTTTTTAAGTGGCATGAAGATGACAGAAAATGGTAAGCGAGGATATAAAACAAGCGGTTTATCCGGTTTAGCAAGTCTTGAGAGCATATCAGAATAAGGTGGTCTCCTTTAAATGCTTCAACGAGAAATCATATTTTGAAAACCATTTTTATTTAAGAACATCTTGTTTGGAACATTTTTCCTTTGAAATTCATGATGTTGAAAAAAATGTCCATTCTCGACAAGAAAGTGATATAAGATGATACTCAAACTTTGAATACCATGCTTGATACTAAAATTTCTTTGAACACACCGGTAATGGATTTGTGTGTCAAAGAAGTGTCCACCGCATAGCAAGAAAGTGTTCTTTTGCCATCTGCTTCTTCGCCGAGGATGGCCCCTATGATTCGTATCACCGCATTATTTCGCCATCGGTGATGAAAGAATGGCGGATTTTGCGCAATTTGTTTTAACATGCAAGGTGGTTGTTGTTCCAAGGTGGATTCTTCTTCAAGAAGGCTAAATCAAGTGATGATCAACATGAGAATAAAACTCGATATAATTAATAATACCAAGGAACTGCTGGATTTTCCTTTTGGAAAGATTCTGATCTGGAAAGTGGATGAGCTCTTGAGCAATGTGCTTTCCTGGCTGATAGTGGCCATCTTTGATAGTCATTATAAGGAATTCAATGCTATTTGTGACAATTGTGCTTTTCTTAGCTGATAACATGATTCCATGAGATTGAATAATATCAAAGAATTGATTTAACAAATGGCGATGATCATCTTGTGTACCTGAAAACAATAGAATATCATCAATGTAAATCAATGCACTATGCAAAATGGGTTGGAAGATTTGGACCATGGTTTTTTGGAAAATAGATGGGGTTGTTTTAAGACCAAAGGGTAAAACTGTCCATTGATAGTGGGCATTGGGAATGCAAAAGGCGATTTTGTAACGTTCTGAAGGTTTAATTCCAAGTTACCAAAATCCAGATTTGAGATCAAATTTTGAAAAAAGTTGAGCATTTTTTAGGTAGGTGAACATGCCTTGTCTTTTTGGCAAAGGGAATTTGTCATCTTGTAAAACACATGTTTAGAGGTTGATAGTCAATAACTAATCCTTTTTTTTCCCTAACAATCTCATAATTTTTTTCAACATAAAAAGCTTGAAAAGCCCATTGAGAACTAGTGGGTTCAATAAGACCTTGGGCCAACAACTGAGAACATTCCTTTTGGGCTAGGACTAAGTCGGAAGGACTCATTCCTGGATGGGTGGCTTTGGTTGGATTGACATCTTCATTCAACTTGAAAGGCAATTGAACAAAGAAATGTGGATTTTTCCACAGAGGATTTGGATGGTGAAAGTCAAAGATGAGACTCGTGACAATATTTCAAAAGCTTTGTGGAAATTTCTTGGAAATGGAGGTTTAAAACATAAAGCTTAAGAACATTGGTGAATGGTTTAAACATTGACTCAATTCCAAGAGAATGATTTGGAGGTGTTTTATCTGGTGAATGATATCAAATCCTAACAAGATGTCCTTATTAGGCAGATGGGAACCGATGACTTTTGTCCAGATAACACAATTTGGAAAGATTTGAATACCAATGAGTTTTTTGGTAATCAACTTGGTGGTGAAGAATTTTCCTTTGACTGCTTTGAAATTTTCTTCATAATGTTGCCAAGACTGAGATGGAAGTATGTCTGGGTTTAACATACTTCTTTGGGCTCCGGTATCAAGAAGTCCAATGGCGGGAATTGGTCTCTAGAATTTGGAAGGTAAGATTTGGAGTTTTATGGAAGGGATAGGTATGGTAATGTCGAGAGACAAAAGTTGTTGGTGAAAAACAGTTTGAAACTCATCAGTTTCAGAATCATTGGATGAGTTTTACAGTGCGAACACTGTTTCATCAGTTGGCTCCTCTTGTTCTGAGAAGTAGAACTGATGAGAACCATCAAGGGAATACCATTGAAACTTCAAGTGATCCTTTGCACATTCATGGAGGCCCAATTACAAGAGCAAAAGCCAAAAAGATGCAAGCTGCTTTAAATGGATTAATTGAGAAAATATGGATTGAAAATGCAATTCAAGATGCAAGACATCATGAATTGGGCTTGAAGAGGAGACAAGGCATTGTGGGCATTATTCAAGTTATTGGGCAGCCAAATACACAATTTGTATCAAATGCAGAAAGGTCAAATTCGGAATAAAAGCTGTATTGATTGAGCCAGAAGTAATGTGCAACCTATATACCGTTGGAAAGATAATTAAGTTAGCTTTCCAATAAATTTTACAGAGCTGGATTTGGAGTTCTCTAGAATGAGTTATGATCAATTCATTACAGCTTGTTCAGACTTGGGATTTTCAACGACTCCTTTGTTTTTCAACTTCATTTGTTTGTTTTGTTTCAAGTTTGTCAATGTGTAAGGTAAGTCTACCATCAATGATGGTGGGCTAACATTAAGTTTGTCAATGATAGCATTAATTATAGTAGGCTAGCATTAAGTTTGTCAAAGATAGCATTAATTGGTGAAGACTTTGATCCTTTGACAAACCTACTTGGAGGGTTGTTCCAATGTTTCCATTTGTATTTTTGTGATCTTAGGTTTTTTTAGCCTATTTAAATCGAGCAACCATGTAAGAACATTAGATATTAATGTTATTTGAATTTGAAAGATTATTCTTTCTTTGGTTCTTTTGAGAACTAGTGAACTTATCAAGAATTTGCATTCTTGTTTCTAAATTTAGACTTATCACCACCTTCTCATCTATTTCTCGAGCGTCAATATCATTCTCTATACCTTTGGTTCATGTTTTCTTAAGCATTGGGTCAAGGTTTTGTTTGTCATAAATCTGTTTAGAACTTTCTTGGGAAGTTGAAACTACAAATTAAGTGTGGGTTTTCAAAGTTCCATTGTGGGATTCACTTCAAGAACTCAATTTCATCTTTGTGAGGAGAATAATCAGTGGTGGCCTGTAAATGCTCAAGAAGTCTTATTGCTTTATCTTTTTTGTTGGGGCAATCTTTAGCATAATGGCCTTTCTTTTTGTAGATGAAGCATCGACTTGACTTTCTCCTTTTCTGTTCTCTGAAAGAACTAGATCGTTTCCTGAAAGACCTGAATGATTTTCGCCTGGATTTTGATCGAGGAGACGAATCGGGTTTTTTGAATTGTCGGAAATGCTTCTTCTTTTTGGTGCTGCAATCACAATCTTTCTTTTTCTTGCATTTAATCTGTAAGTAAGGCTTTTTGCAAGCACTTCGGAAAGGCTCTTTGTCTTTTAACAGCTCTTTGAAGAATTGTTTCTGTTCACATAATTTTTCCAAACACCCTTTGGCGATCTGAAAGATCTTTCTCTTACTCGTCCATGATTATGGTCGTTCCAACAGCACAGGAAGACATTCCCATCCATGGATTTGCCTCTGACGGTTATCCGATTTACTCGAAGAAGATTAATGGCCACTTTTTATGGGATGTTCCAGGGTCTCATATGTGTGATCCAGGCTGTCCATGCCTTGAAGAAGACGATAATGATGACTGTAATAGATGGCCTAGACATCGGACAAAGAAAAGTCATAAGATGGAACCTTTGCCAATCTATCAGAAAGGGTTAAGGCTCATCCAAAACGAGTATCAACAAAAAACATGCAGGCAAAAGGCTAATCAGCCTAGTATGCCACCTTCATCAATCCAATCTTGCATGATGTTTTCATCTAGCTCGTACCAAGAACAATTTCCACTTTTGGAAAAATAGACAGACCCTCAGACAAAGGTTGTCACTAAACCTTTTGTGCAATCTCCAGTAACTCCCACAGGCCAACTTGAGGAACCAAGACCTTTTGAAGTCTTCCTAAACTGGCAGACACAGAATGCAAGAGCACAAAATTCGGCTTTTAGAACCCTTGATGACAAAATTGAAAGAGTTGCTTCTCAAGTCAAACAGACTGACACCAAAGTTGATTAAATCACGGCTCAACTTGAACAAATATACTTTAATCTACAAAATCAAGTCTCTTAGCTTGATTCAGAACTTCGGTTGATGATTCAAAACCGATACTGGGGTCCATAATTCAACCAAAAAGAAGTAGAGATCAGAAGGCTAAAAGCTGAATTAGCCAGAATAGATGCAGATAAGCAACAACCTTCCTTATTTGCAAAATCTCCTCCCTACCTCTCCATACACCAACTTTCAACACTTATCAACCATTTTATACACCATCTTCCTTCCGTCAGCCAGTAGATTATGCTAAATTTTTTGGACTGTCCCATACTTTGTCCAGACAAACTCCAGCTCCACCTAAGCAAAAACCCAAACCAACCAAACCTAAAACATCATAACCACCACCAGTCTATCAACAACCATAAACTGTCTCAGACCCACAATCTTCGCCAAAATCATCTCCTAAACCAAAAGACAAAGCACCCTTACACCAGTATTCATCCCAAGTTTACGATCAAGAATCTTCTGAAGAATCCTCAAAAGAATCTTCATTTTCTTTTGAGCAGATTTGACTGATATTTCTAAATTACTAATGGTCCAACCCTCTACAGGGTCCAATGATCCATCTCCCTCATCTCCTCCTCCAACAACACCGATTGTTGAATAGGCATAATTAGATACCAACCCCACTACACCCTCCTAAACCTTCCAACGGCCCATGGTTTACTTTTGATGATATCCCAAAAATCAAATGGCCTGTTCGATTCCAAGAATTTTCAGCATGGATAGATGTTCAGATGCTCAGAACTGGAGCAACAACTCAAACAGTCCTTAAAGAATTCAGTTCTCGATTTACTGGATCTTTAAGAGATTGGTTTGAAAGTCTTGGCCAATACAGACAACTTCAGTTGGTCCAAGTTAAAATTCCTCAAGTTCTTGGTATCATTTATGAACAATTCCTCGGAGAGGCTACAACTGCAAATGAACAGACACGGTGAGAATTCCATCAAATGAAGTGTTGCTCTTTGTAAATCAAAGATCTTGACTTCCACTACAAAAGAATGTCTACAATGTACTACAAGACTGATGTCCTGAGACTGTTCTCCATCTCAAACTCTCCTTCTTCATATGGCTCATACAAAAACCATTTTCTTCCTTTCTGTCCTGAAAGCCATAGCCAATTCTCACATCCAACTCCCTTGTGGAAAAATGAAAGCTTCTTCATTAAGCTTCCTTTTAAGCTTAACAAAGAAATCAATCCAACCAAAGCTACCCATCCTGGTATGACACCATCTGATCTAAAGCTACAAACTCATATTGGCCTTGTCAAGCTTTCTATGTGGAAAAACGGTCCGAAATAGTCCGAGACAAAAAATGTTTTGTCATAGATTATCAGCCTCTTAACTGTTTCCTCCGAGATGATAAATTCCCTTTGCCAAAAATTCAATCTTTATTTGTCCATATTTGCAATGCCAAGGTCTTTTGCAAATTTGACCTTCATCCTGTTGACCGTCATAAAACTGCCTTTTGCATTCCAAATGCCCACTATCAATGGAAAGTAATGCCATTTAGTCTCAAAGTAGCACCTTCACTTTTTCAAAAAGCCATTATCAAAATCTTTGAACCTATACTCCACCATGCACTTATCTACATAGATGATGTGCTCTTATTTTCAAAAGACCATGATTCCCATCAGGATCTACTTTCTCACTTTCTCAAGATAATAGAGTCACATGGCATTATGCTTACTGACAAAAAAAGCATCCTAGGCTAGGATTCTGTAGAATTTCTTGGCATGGTCATTAAAGATGGCCATTACCGCCCTGGTCCACACATAGCTCAAGAGCTAGTCCATTTTCCTGATGAACACTTGTCTAGAAAACAAATTCAGCAGTTTCTAGGCATTGTAAATTATCTTCGGGATGTTTTCCCTCATGTGGCTATTCACACCAGTCAGTTGTCAGAAATATGCCCCACCATGGGGTCCCTCTCAGACTGTTGCAGTTCAACATCTCAAGAAGATTTCTCAACATCCATTTCCATTAAAAATTCCCACTGAAGGACAACGCATTCTCCAAACAGATGCAAGTGATGAGTACTGGGGAGCAGTACTTTTAGAAAAACTTGATGGAAAGGAATCTTACTGTATTCATGTCAGTGGTCAATTCAAAGAATCGAAAAAACATTATCACGTAATCTACAAGGAGATCTTAGCCGTAAAATATGGAATTCAAAAGTTAGACAACTCCTCTTTTCCGAGAATTCTTGATTTAAAAAATAAGACACTTCCAGACAAACACCTTCTCCGCCTTAAAACATGGTTTTCCAAATATGATTTTTTAGTACAACATATCAAGGGAGATCAAAATCTCATTCCTGATCTGCTATCTTGATATGAAATCCCACAATGAAACTTTGAAACTCACACTTAAATTTTAGTTTCAACTTCCCAAGAAAGTTCTAAACAGATTTATGACAAACAAAACCTTGACCCAATGCTTAAGAAAAGCATGAACCAAAGGTATAGAGAATGATATTGATGCAACACTCAAGAAATAGATGAGAAGGTGAGTGATAAGTCTAAATTTGGAACGCCACAAGAATGCAAATTCTTGATAAGTTCATTAGTTCTCAAAAGAACCAAAGAAAGAATAATCTTTCAAATTCAAATAACATTAATCTCTTAATTGTCATACATAACAAGGTTGCTGAGTTTAAATAGGCTAAAAGAAACCCATGATCCTAAAAATACAAATGGAAACATTGGAACAACCCTCCAAGTATAGGTTTGTCAAAGGGTGCTTTAAAAGCCTTCACCAACCCACCATTATTAATGTTAGCATTGACAAACATAATGCTAATCCACCATCATCAATGGTAAACTTACCTAACACATTGATAAACTTGACACAAAACAAATAAATGAAGTTTTTATTACCAAGCCTGAACAAGCTGTAATAAATTGATCATAGCTCCTTCTAGAGAACTCCAAATCCAGCTCTGTAAAATGCATTGGAAAGCTAACTTAATTATCTTTCCAACGGTATATAGCTTGCACATTAATTCTGGCTCAATCAATACCAGATGTATTCCGAATTTGCCCTTTCTGCATTTGATCCAAATTGTGTATTTGGCTGCCCAATAGCTTGAATAATGCCCACAATGCCTTGTCTTCTCTCCAAGCCCAATTCATGATGTCTTGCATCTTAAATTGCATTTTAATGCAGCCTGCATCTTTTTGGCTCTAGCTCTTGTAATTGGGCTTTAATGGTCTTCCCTTGATGGTTCTCGTCATTTCCCCTCTCTTCAAAAGGATTCATCCTCGAATCTTCACCTACATCGAAAGTGATGCGAATCCCACAATGAAACTTTGAAACCCACACTTAATTTGTAGTTTCAATTTCCCAAGAAAGTTCTAAATAGATTTATGACAAACAAAACCTTGACCCAATGCTTAAGAAAACATTAACCAAAGGTATAGAGACTGATATTGACGCCACACTCAAGAAATAGATGAGAAGGTGAGTGATAAGTCTAAATTTAGAACGCCACAAGAATGTAAATTCTTGATAAGTTCACTAGTTCTCAAAAGAACCAAAGAAAGAATAATCTTTCAAATTCAAATAACATTAATCTCTAATATTATTACATAGCAAGGTTGCTGAATTTAAATAGGCTAAAAGAAACCCAAGATCCTAAAAATACAAATGGAAACATTGGAACAACCCTCCAAGTAGGTTTGTCAAAGGATGTTTCAAAAGTCTTCACCAACCCACCATAATTAATGCTATCTTTGACAAACTTAATGCTAGCCTACTATAATTAATGCTATCATTGACAAAATTAATGTTATCCCACCATCATTGATGGTAGACTTACCTTACACATTGACAAACTTGAAACAAAACAAACAAATGAAGTTGAAAAACAAAGGAGTCGTTGAAAATCCCAAGTCTGAACAAGCTGTAATGAATTGGTCATAACTCCTTCTAGAGAACTCCAAATCCAGCTCTGTAAAATTGATTGTAAAGCTAACTTAATTCTGTTTCCAACGGTATATAGCTTGCACATTACTGCTGGCTCAATCAATACAGTTTGTATTCCGAATTTGACCTTTCTACATTTGATACAAATTGTGTATTTGGTTTCCCAATAACTTGAATAATGCCCACAATGCCTTGTCTTCTCTTCAAGCCCAATTCATGATGTCTTGCATCTTGAATTGCATTTTCAATCCATATTTTCTCAATTAATCCATTTAAAGCAGCTTGCATCTTTTTGGCTCTTGTTCTTGTAAATGGGCCTCCATGAATGTGCAAAGGATCACTTGAAGTTTTAATGGTATTCCCTTGATGGTTCTCATCAGAAAGGAGAAATCTCTTCAAAAGGATTCGTTCTCGAATCTTCACCTACATCGAAAGGAGAAAGATCAGAAACATTAAAAGTAGCACTCACATTATACTCACCAGGAAGATCCAATTTGTAGGCATTGTCATTGATCCGTGCAACCACTTGAAATGGACCATCTCCCCTTGGAAGCAACTTGGAACGCCTTTGTGTTGGGAACCTCTCCTTTCTCATATGCACCCAAACCCAATCTCTAGGCTGAAAAACCACTTGTTTATGTCCTTTGTTGGCTTGAGTAGCATATTGTTAAGTTCTCTTTTATATGTGTTGACGTGTTCTCTCGTGCAATTGCTTGACAAATTCAGCTTTCTTAATAGGTAAAGGTAATAAATCCAAAGGAGTTAATGGATTAAAACCATATACAATCTCAAATGATGAAAATTTAGTAGCTAAATGGACAGTTCTATCGTAAGCAAATTCAACATGTGGCAAACATTCTTCCCAAACATTCTTCCCAAGTTTTCAAGTTCTTTTGAATAATGGCATGCAACAAAGTAGACAATGTTCGGATGGACAAGTAGTAGAAAACAAAAGTTTAGTACCCAACTTACCCCACAAAGTTTTCCAAAAGTGGCTCAAGAACTTAGTATCTCGATATGAAACTATGGTCCTTGGTACTCCATGCAACCTGACTATTTCCTTGAAAAACAAATTAGCTATGTTTGTTGCATCATCAGTTTTGTGAAATCTGATTTAACTTATCTGAGATAGTATCAACCTTTTTCTCAACCTAGTTGGTTTTGTGTGTAATGTGGTCTACCTTATGATGCAAGGTAGTGAGTGCTTGGTTATGTGCAACAGCATTTTGAGTTTGCCAGTTTAAGACTGCCTTAAAAGAACAAGGTTCTTCTAAATGGCCAGCAGGAGTCACTGTAGAGGGGACATATGGTTTGGAGATGAAATTCTTTTGTTGGTCAGTTTGTTTTTCCAAAGGTGGAAGGCTTGGTGATTACGTAGATGTTGATGGGGAAAACATCATACAGGACTGTATTTTGGGAGTGGGACTAACATGGGTAGTCTCATGGGTTGATTGAAGTCTGCAGCTGAGCAAAGCGGGTTCATGTTTTCGGATCCAGTCAAGACCTTTATCATAGATGGGTAAAGGTGCTTGAGAATCAGGTTCAGGTGGATCTTAAGGATGAGTAGCATGATAGCGGCAAACTGGATAAATGATCTTTTTAGACTTGCGCTTGCGTCTTTTTGGTTCGTCATTATCTTCTTCAATATCTTCCCAACAAGGACAACCTGCATCACAGTTACCAGAGGCTGAGACATCCCATAAGAAATGTCCATGGAGTTTTGCTGGGTACATAGGAAAACTTTGATCATTAAAGGCTTGAATGGGTAGGTTTTCTTGTTCTGTGTGTATAGAAGTGATCATGGAAGAATAGGTAAAAGATAACTTGGGTGGTTCTGAAGACGAACTAGGTGGTGGTTTGAAAGTAAGACGAACAGTTCCATCTGAATTTTTCTGAAAATGACTTTTAGAAGTTTGTATGGGTTCGGAATTTTGATGAAATTGTTCATAATTGGACAACCATTCTAAAGGCATGAGTTTGATTAATTCTTGTCGAGGAATTTGCCTTGGGATTTGAATGATGGTTAGAATCTCTTCGGATTCTGTAAGAATAATTAAAGCTTCTGAATACACTGATGAAGAAAACCAAGAAACTGGTGAAACTGGTGAATCTTCTCAGCCAATTCCACCTCAGCCAAAAGTTTCCAAACCTTCCATTGGTCCATGGTTACTACAAGAGTTGTCTGCTTGGATTGATCTCTAGATGTTAGCTCCAGATGCAACAACCCAATCTGTTCTAAGAGAATTTAGTAATTGGTCTACAAGTTCTCTTCGAGATTGGTTTGACAGTCTTGGACAGTATAGACAACTTCAGTTCATCCAAATTTCTGATGTCTCTCAGGCTTTAGCCGTTCTTCATGATCAATTTATTGGAGAACCAAGTGTTACTTTTGAAGCTGCAAGACGTGATTATCTCAACATGAAATGTTGTTCTCTCAACACAAAAGATCTTCAATACCACTACAAGCGAATGTCTTTGCTCTATTATAAGCTGAATGGATTCAATGATCGCACACTCAGGCATATATTTCTGGCATCTCTTCTAGAAGAATTACATCCAGAAATTCAGCGTCAGTTAGCTACTCACATGCTCAACATTGACACATTATCATTGGGAAAATTATTCTAGATTGCTCTGGGATGTCTTGACAAATTGTGTGAACAAAAGAAGTTCTTCCAGGAACTCATCAAAGACAAAGAACCTTTCAGATTTGCTTGCAAAAAGCCTTACTTGGCTATCAAGTGCAAAGATCCAAAGAAGTGTGATTGCTCACCCAAGAAAAAGTCTCACTTCAAGAAATCCAGATTCCCATTTCCATCCAGGAAATGGCGTACCAAACAGTTTTTCTTTTTCAGAAAAAGACAATCCCATTCCAAACGATTTCCAGACAGAAAGAAAAGCAAGTGTTTCATTTGCAAAAAAGAAAGGTCATTTTGCCAAAGATTCTCTTGTCCACTAGGCAATAAAACTTATTCAACACCTAGAATCCACTAGAGATTTGTCCCCAACCACGGACCAAGTTGAACACTTGTTTTCTGAACAAGAAGAACCAAATGATGATACAGTCTTTTACCTTACCAACAGAATCTAGTGATTCAGACAGTTGTTATTTTGAACCCATCTACACAGTCCAACCTTCCTCCATTTTCATTCATGACCGTACCATACCCATACCTTCTGTCAAAATCCAAATTATCCCTTCCAAATATCATAAACCTATCACAACCATTGGTTTTCTCGACATTGGTGCTCAGCGAAGCATGCTTGATCCTGCTATTCTTCCTACTGAGTATTGGAAAACTCAAGAGGAACACTTCAAAGCAGCAGATGGAAAGATCTTTACAACTAAATTAGTTACTAAACATCCAATAGGAATCCAGTTATTTCCTAATTGTGTTGTTTGGATAAAACTACTTGGTTCATCTTTGCCAAACAAAGATCTTCTTATAGGTTTTGACATCTTACATCAAGCAAAAAATGTCTAGATTACTTCCTCTGGTCTTCGTTACAAATCCATGATTAAACCCTTTACCAGCACTCTAAAGATCTATTCTTTAGCCAATTCACCACCCTTATACCAGGCCATTATAGACCAAATCCTCAACTTTTGCCCTGAAAACCACAACCTTTTTACCCATCCAAACCCGTTGTGGAAAAACCCATAGTTCTTCATATCCTTACCCAACCAAAGCTACCCATACAGGAATGACCCCACAAGACCTACTCTTGGCCCAACAAGAATGTACCCAATTGCTAAAATAAGGCCTCATTGAGCCAAAGGTCTGAAATTCTTCGTGGCAAAAAACGATTAGTCATTGACTATCAGCCACTCAATACTTTTCTCTAAGATAAAAAATTTCCACTACCCAACAGACACACCTTTTTTGTCCACCTAAAAAATGCTCGAATATTTTTAAAATTCGACTTGAAGTCCGATTTTTGGCAACTTGGCATTCACCCTTCTGAACGATACAAAACTATTTTTTTGTATTCCAAATACCCATTACCAAAGGACAGTCCTTCCTTTTGGCCTCAAAGCAGCCCCTTCCATTTTTCAAAAGGCCATGACCACTATCTTTCAGCCAATCCTCCACCATACCCTTGTTTACATTGACGATTTGCTTCTTTTTTCAGGTACTCATGATGAACATCACAAGCTACTTCAATAGTTTTTTCATATTATTCAAGAACATGGGATCATGATCTCTGACAAGAAAAGTACGATTGCGACTACCTCTGTTGACTTTCTTTGCATGAAAATCCAAGATGGCCATTATCAGCCTGGACCCCACATTGCACAAGAGTTACTCCACTTTCCTGAAAGTAACTTTACCAAAAAGAAAGTCCAACAATCCCTTGGAATCATCAATTACATATGTGATTTCCTACCACATGTCAATCACCACACAAGCAAGTTGTCTGCCCTTCTAAAAAAGAATCCACCCTCCTAGTCAGAAATCCACTTAGATGCTGTAAAGCAATTAAAGCAGATTGCCCAGAATCCTCCACCTTTAAATTTGATTACAGATGGCAAACGAATCCTGCAAACAGACGCCAATGATGAGTCATGGGGGGCCATCCTCCTTGAAGAATGCAATGGAAAATAACACTTTATTGCCTATGCAAGTGGACAATTTCCTGATGCACAAAAGCATTATCACCCAGTCTACAAAGAAATCTTAGCCGTGAAAAATGGTATCAAGAAATTTGAATTCTATTTGATTGGTCATAGATTCTTGATCAGACTAGATAATTCAGCTTTTCCCAATATCTTGAACTTTAAGCAAAAAGTTGTCCCAGAAAAAACCCTACTTCGGCTTAAAGAATGGTTTTCAAGATATGATTACCATGTCCAGCATATAAAAGGAGATCATAACCTCATTCCAGACTTACTATCCAGACCTCGAAAACCAAAACCTTCCCAGTTCCTATGTATTACTTCTCAGATTTCCTTCCCGATCATTGGCATGGCTAGTTCACTCCCTAAAATAGCTCTCACCTAGAAGTCTTTCCCACTCAACATGACTTTTCAGTCACCTCACGCAATTCAAGACTTTGCTAGAAAATTCCTCTTTAGGTTTTTTATGAACATCTATCAGATGAGTAAAGAACCTCTGTTCCTTCCCAGTTTTCATCCTGATCATTTTTTTCTCACAGGATTAGTAATTACACCGCACAAAGACATTACTGAAGATGAGCCTTGGTATACATGGCGTCTTACTGTTCTGTATGCCACAAAAATAGTTTTTCCTATTATACCCCTTCTCAACGTAATCTGGAATAATTTTCCCAATAATTTTCACACAATTTGTCAAGACATCCCAAAGTAATCTGGAATAATTTTCCCAATGATAATGTGTCAATGTTGAGCCTGTGAGCAGCTAACTGACGCTGAATTTCTGGTTGTAATTCTTCTGGAAGAGATGCTAGAAATACATGCCTGAGTGTAGGATCATTGAATCCATTCAGCTTATAATAGAGCAAAGACATTCGCTTGTAGTGGTAATGAAGATCTTTTGTGTTGAGAGAACAACATTTCATGTTGAGATAATCACATCTTGCAGCTTCAAAAGTAGCACTTGGTTCTCCAATAAATTGATCATGGAGAATGGCTAAAGCATGAGAGACATCAGAAATCTGGATGAACTAAAGTTGTCTATACTGTCCAAGACTGTCAAACCAATCTCGAAGAGAACCTGTAAACCGAGTACTGAATTCTCTTATAACAGATTGGGTTGTTGCATCTGGAGCTAACATCTGGAGATCAATCAAAGCAGACAACTCTTTCTCTCCATTTTGTTGGAGGGATATCATCAAAAGTAAACCATGGACCATTGGAAGGATTGGAAACTTTTGGTTGAGGTGGAATTGGCTGAGAAGATTCACCAGTTTCTTGGTTTTCTTCATCGTTGTTCTTGGGCCGGTTAGTGGGCACCATTCGATGGGTTTACGAGGAGTTTGGAAATATCAGCTAGATTTGAATCAGAAGTGTCTGAATCAGACAAATTGGATGACTCAATGGATGGTGAATGGGAAAGTTATTGAGCAGAATACTGGTTCATGGGCTGTTTGTCTAGAGAAACAGTAGTTTGGATTGGTAGTGGTTGAGTAGATTCAGGTAAAGAAGTTGGTGATGGAGAGGGTGATGGTTCAAATCTGGAGGTCTGAGGATTTTGCTGAGGAATGGGTTTTTGTGTCTTCTTTGGTTTTGGTTGAGGTCGTGGATGTGGAGGAAACAAAGTATGGGTCATACCAAAAAGTTTAGAAGGTTCATATGTTCGGGAGGAAAAAGATGGCAAGAAGGGATGATAGGTAGGATTAATTATGGGTAATGGAGCAAAACTTGTAAACATGGTACTGTTTCTGAGTTAATTCTGGCAATTTCAGCTTTCAAAACTCTTATCTCAGCTTCTTTTTTATCAAAATCAGGACTATAGACTAATTGAGCAAGCATACCCCGAAGTTTAGAGTCAAGTTGAATAACTCTGTTATGAAGATTTTGATCAATATGATTTAACTTATCTGAGATAGTATCAACCTTTTTCTCAACCTAGTTGGTTTTGTGTGTAATGTGGTCTACCTTATGATGCAAGGTAGTGAGTGCTTGGTTCTGTGCAACAAAAGAACGAGGTTCTTCTAAATGGCCAGCAGGAGTTACTGTAGAGGGGACATATGGTTTGGAGATGAAATTCTTTTGTTAGTCAGTTTTTTTTTTCCAAAGGTGGGAACTGAGCTTGGTATTCTGTAGATGTTGACGGGGAAAACATCATACAGGACTGTATTTTGGGAGTGGGACTAACATGGCAAGACCTTTATCATAGATGGGTAAAGGTGCTTGAGAATCAGGTTCAGGTGGATCTTAAGGATGAGTAGCATGATAGCGGCAAACTGGATAAATGATCTTTTTAGACTTGCGCTTGCGTCTTTTTGGTTCGTCATTATCTTCTTCAATATCTTCCCAACAAGGACAACCTGCATCACAGCTACCAGAGGCTGAGACATCCCATAAGAAATGTCCATGGAGTTTTGCTGGGTAGATAGGAAAACTTTGATCATTAAAGGCATGAATGGGTAGGTTTTCTTGTTCTGTGTGTACAGAAGTGATCATTGAAGAATGGATAAAAGATAACCTGGGTGGTTCTAAAGACAAACTAGGTGGAGGTTTGAAAGTAAGACGAACAGTTCCATCTGAATTTTTTTTAAAATGACTTTTAGAAGTTTGTATGGCTTCGAAATTTTGATGAAATTGTTCATAATTGGACAACCATTCTAAAGGCATGAGTTTGATTAAATTTTGTCGAAGAATTTGCCTTGGGATTTGAATGATGGTTGGAATCTCTTCAGATTCTGCAAGAATCATTAAAGCTTATGAATTTGCAGCTTGTGGGGTTGGCAAATCCAAAGCATGATTTTGCAGCCTATAAACAAGCTGATGGTGCAGGGTAGCTATTTTAGCTGAGGTGATTTGTTCAGCTCCTTGAAGCTGGATCTGAACTTTTAAAGTGGTAGCAAGGTTGGAATCAAGAAGTGAAAGATTAAAATTGGGATAAAAGGTAAGCAAAGCACTTCCGGCATGTAGGGTTTTGCTCCGGTACCTTCACCATCACCATATGAATTTGGATCATCCTCTTCTCCATATCCACCATTTTCCTCTCAGCCTGACCAGCCTGAACATTATCCTCAACCAGTTCCTTCATCTCCACAAGATATTCCTCTACCAAAAGGACAATATTGCCCTCGGCCATGTGTCCCAGGATGTTCTCATCCAGAGAGAATCTTCAAGAAAGATCAGGACCCTGATTCTGACCCTGATAAGACTGAATCATCATCTGAAGATGGCTCCATCTCTCTTTAAGATATTTGTCATCTTGTAATAATGGGTGTCTTTAGTTTTTGCTTTTAGCTTTTGCCTTTAACTTTTTAAAAGTTGTTTGTCATTTTGTAATAAGTGTATGCTTTAGCTTTATGCTTTAGTTGTTTGTCCTTATGTAATCATGCCCTTTACTTTTGTCGGCCACTACTATACCAGTGAGCCCTACCTACTTTTGTAAAATAAGTGTGCTTGTATGCCAGCTGGAATGATCTTGATCCAACTTTTGTCTTTTCTTCTCCTTATCCTTATATAAGGAGAGTTATTTTGAATAAAAGATCAAGAGGTTTTTGATAACATTTCAAGTTTCAATATTCCACCCTATGGATACTTAAAACCTTCGTTTCTATTCTTTAATCCTAAGATTCTTTAGGTTTAGAACTCTTACCCTTGTATGCTCTGCACTTGCCTTGAAAAAGGATCTTGTGCATCAGAAAGCTAGTCAGGCTCTTATTCTTTCTTTGTTCTAAGATAATAGACGGAACCCTGCCTTTAGACTAAGTGACCAAGGAGAGTCTGTGTCTTTTTGGGTTGTCTATGCTCTTAGTTCATCGTAAGAATGGAATGTCTGGTATCTTGTAACTACGTCATTCTCGTTTTCTAGGTATAACAACGCCATGTACTTAGAAGCTCCAGTTGGTATCAGAGCCAAGGCTCGAGAGCGAGCGTAGAGTGAATGATAAGCTCTTATCCCACATCGTTGGCAAGCCAAAGCTCCTGGTCGCTTATAAGCACTGGGCAGTCCTCACCCTTTGAGAGCTCTTTTGGGGCCGAGTTAGGACCGGCCCAAGTTGGTATCAAAGCAGAAAGTTGTTATAGGTTCTATTGGAGAACCAAGTGCTACTTTTGAAGCTGCAAGACGTGATTATCTCAACATGAAATGTTGTTCTCTCAACACAAAAGATCTTTATTACCACTACAAGTGAATGTCTTTGCTCTATTATAAGCTGAATGGATTCAATGATCCCACACTCAGGCATGTATTTCTGGCATCTCTTCCAGAAGAATTACAACCAGAAATTCAGCGTTAGTTAGCTGCTCACAGGCTCAACATTGACACATTATCATTGGGAAAATTAATCCAGATTGCTCTGGGATGTCTTGACAAATTGTGTGAACAAAAGAAGTTCTTCCAGGAATTCATCAAAGACAAAGAACCTTTCAGATCTACTTGCAAAAAGCCTTACTTGGCTATCAAGTGCAAAGATCCAAAGAAGTGTGACTGCTCACCCAAGAAAAAGTCTCACTTCAAGAAATCCAGATTCCCATTTCCATCCAGGAAACGGCGTACCAAACAGTTTTGCTTTTTCAGAAAAAGGCAATCCCATTCCAAACAGTTTCCTGACAGAAAGAAAAGCAAGTCATTTTGCCAAAGATTGTCCTATCAAACCTCACAAGGCAATAAAACTTATTCAAAACCTGGAATCCACTACAGATTTTTCCCCAACCACGGACCAAGTTGAACACTTGTTTTCTGAACAAGAAGAGCCATACACAAAATTTTCAGATGTTGGTATAGGTTATAAGAGTTTAACCACCTAGGAATCAAAGCTTTAAATAATAGAAAATCTTAATCTCATGGCTTCATCATCCTCAGCAACTCCTGCTTCGTCATCTTCCCCAGTTACTCTTTCTTCTACTCTTTCTTTACCTAAATCCTGTACTAAACAAACAGCTAGTAAAATAGAAAATCTTGTTGAATACTCCTATGTTCCTGAATATGTTCAAATCAATGAATCCTCTTTACCTCTCATCAGTCCCTATCACTTGTATAAAAAATCATCCTTTACCCGAAGTATCAAAACCCTGATTTCCACCAAATGACCCCATCCGAAGGAATATATCCAGTCATCCCGACTCGATCAGTGTGCTTTGCAAGCTACTACACCTGAATAATATGTCTTGAGATCCCCTCAGAATTGATCTCTACGTGGAAACGTGAAGGCTATACACATCTTCAGCTTGGAGGTGTTCGTCTTATTCTCACTCTTCATGGGAGAAAAGGCTTACCTGTCACAGCCAGAATTGCTTTACTTGACACCAGGTTTAAGTAATATCAGCATGCCATCATTGGCACAGTCCTAACCACCATCAATGCCGGAAGTGCTTTGCTTAACTTTTATCCCAATTTTAATCTTTCACTTCTTGATTCCAACCTTGCTACCACTTTAAAAGTTCAGATCCAGCTTCAAGGAGCTGAACAAATCACCTCAACTAAAATAGCTACCCTACACCATCAGCTTGTTTATAGGCTGCAAAATCATGCTTTGGATTTGCCAACCCCACAAACTGCAAATTCAGAAGCTTTAATGATCATCTCCAAACCATATGTCCCCTCTGTAGTAACTCCTGCTGGCCATTTAGAAGAACCTCGTTCTTTTGAGGCAGTATTAAACTGGCAAACAAGAAGAACAAACTAATATAGAGCAAAATCAAGGTAACTCTCAAACACTCCCTAAATTCCTTAGGCATGAATAAAGAATTTGAAATGAGCATGATGGGAGAATTGAAGTATTTCCTCGGACTTCAAATCAAACAAAACAATGGAGGAATCTTCATCAATCAAGCCAAATATGTCAAAGAAACGCTAAAAGTATTCCAATGAGCTCAACTATTAAGCTTGAATCAAAATGTATCGAGGTATGATTGGATCTTTACTTTACTTAACTGTTAGTAGACTTGATATCATGTTTAGTCTATATTTGTGTGCAAGATTTCAATCATGTCCCAAGGAATCTTATTTGCTTGCGGTTAAAAGAATTTTATGTTATTTGAATCGAACTCTAGATCTTAGCCTTTGGTATCCTAGAGGAACTCATCTAGATTTAACCTATTATTTGGATGCTAATTTTATCGATTACAAGGTTGATAGGAAAAGTACTAGTGGAACTTGTCACTTTTTAGGTCACTCACTTGTCTTCTGGTTTACTAAGTACCAAAATTCTATTCCACTTTGTTGCAGGTAGTTGTTGTGTACAAGCACTTTGGATGAATCAAACCCTTAGAGACATTAACCATATCAAATTCCTATCATGTGTGATAATACTAGTGCTATAAACCTATCCTAGAATATGGAGATTAGACATCATTTCTTAAGAGAGATATTGCATTAGAATTTATTTCTACAGAAAAACAACTTACTGATATTTTTACAAAACCTCTTTGCGAAAAATATTTTTCAAAAATTCGACATGAACTTCGGATGATGAGATTTTCATACTAATATTTCTCCTCATGATATTAAGACTATTAATTTGATTGATTTTCAATTTTTGATAGTTGTGCATGATAAATGAGTTATTTGTTTGGCTTTCAAAATTATTCGAGGTCACACAATGGTCTCAGAATTGATCAAATTTTTGCCGGAAAGCAAGAAGGTACAAAAAACAGGGGAACCGACTAGTCGTCTAGAAGCAAGCGGCTAGTCGCCAGCCAAACTCGAGACTTAATGGCTAACCGCCTAATTCACCCAGCTAGTCGGCTTTGAGTATTATTACTTTTATTCATCTTCTTCTTCATTCATTCTTTCTCTCTCTTGAAAACTCGTTCATCTCCATCTATTCTTTCTCTCTCACTCTAAAATCATCCATTCTTTATCAATTTTCATGTCAAAATAAACTTTCATAACCATTTCCCACATATTCATCTCTCATTATACACTTCCAAAACTTCATTTTATCAAGTATTTTCAAAAATCCCAAATTCAAAACCTAGGTTACCTTTTCTCTCTCTTCAAATTTCAGCCAATTTTAGCTCACTTTTGATCAAATTGAACCTACGCATTGCCTCAAATCATCTCTAGGATCAATATAATTGGTTCAACATCATTCATTTCACTCATAATTGTGTAAACCCGAATTTGTGTGTTCAAGTACTTTGGTGATTTCAACAATGACTAGTGGTGATAAGTCCAAGGAAAGCAAGTAGCCAAAAATCACAAAGAACATCATGGGGATATTCTAGAATTCATTTTGACTCACTTCCCACATCCACCATTTCAGAAATGTTTTTCAAAACAAATTTATTTCAAGGTCGATTCTCACCTTCTATTTTGTTAACCTTGATAATTTAGAGAACTTAGCTATTTATGACAAAAATCTTAGGGAATTACTTGTTGATATGGGTTGGACAAATGTCTTAGTTCTTAAGGAACGAGTTTACCTAAATTTAGTTCGAGTCTTTTACTCAAACATGGTTATTTCTTCACAAACCACTAATAGAGTTGTTACAAATGTTGGGGGAATTTCTATTGAGGTGATGTAGCATATTTAAATATGATTCTTAGAACCGAGAATAAAAGGCTAGAACTTTATACCTCTAGGAACAGAATCGATTATCCTTGGTATTCTGTTGAAGATGTTGTTTGGAAAATATATAGATGATCCGATTTGTCTCCAAAATTTTGTAACTCTACTTTGAAATCACAAGCCTTACCTCTTTAGCTTCAAATTCTTCATAGTGTCCTTCAGCATGTTATTAGTTCTAGGTCTCGGCATGGGGATGAAGTTACCCACTTAGATGTGGCCTTATTAGATAGTATTCTAAAGGGAACGGTGATAAATGTGGGTTATATTATTCTTCAATATATGATTAACACTCTAGGTATATCAAAACAATCTCTTCTGAACCAACCTTTCTGGATACTAAAGAGCTAGGAGATGAAACTATAGCGAATTTAGAGTTTTTGTGGGTGGATGACTAGTGGGTTAAAGACTGAAGATATAAGAACAAGGTTACAGAACTAGCTCCTTTAGATCATCATACTTTTAACAATTTTCTTCCCCCAGACCAGCTTCCAGATCTTAGTGCCGCACAATGATCAATCCTCAGCATTCTCATTCCACCTCAATAGTTTCTAAGGATCCCATACAGCAGCTGTTGAGTGAAGTGCGCTTCATATATGAGTAGTAGAGCTAACTTCAATCACAATTCGAGGGATTTCAGATTCATTTCCATTCTGAGCAGTTCTTTGATCAACAATAGTAGATCTTTGAGGGCCGGCAGTGACTTTTTTCTGCCCTTGGGTATCCACCACCATCATCCTCATCATCTCAACCACCTAACGGGGATTTTCAGTATGGAGAAGGGACTGAAAGTCTTCCCATGGATCCTGAGCATCTTGGAATAAGACATTGGTGTAGTCAGGACGTTGTTCCATGACAAGGATACCTTGAGGGCTTGAACTTGAACCTGGAGTACAGCCTTGTGTTTTGGGAATAATTTCAAGGGTGTGTGATGGTCCAATAGAGGTGTGGTGAATGTCTGTGGCCGGGGAAGGAACATTGTTTAGTTCCATAAGGTAGGCTTTGAGAACAGAAGTGACAGATGTGTCATGAATGAGGGTATATGGATGAGGATAAGTTCTCCATTCATATGCCATGTCTTGTGTCCAGTAGTCCCGCGTTTCTGGGTGCTGGAAGTAAGGCCTGTGGACAATGAAGACTGTAGTCCACATGTTAGCTTCTTGTTCTGGCATTTTGTCTATTCCATGAAAAGTAGTCAACTGCTGGAGTTGTTTACGCCACCAAGTGAGTGGGGAATACCATTCAAGGAGAGTCCATAGGAGGTCTGGTGAGAACTCAGGAGTGGTAAGGTGAGTTAGGACTGGTTTGATGGGAAGAACCAACTTTGTAGCATACAAGGCGGTGAGACACCACATGTACCAAAGTTCATCGTCAGATGAGGATGAGAAGAGTGAGGCTGTGAAAGCAGGTGTTCCATGCAAAGATTAGGAAAACGGTCGGGTTTTTTGGTTTGAACATTAAAGAAGAACCTGTAAAGGAATTTCTTTGCAAAATCCTACAGCTGGTAAGCCGATTGGAAAGAGATGTTCATGGGAAAGTTTCTCTTGGTGAGAGCTTTGAAAGGAAGTTGGCGATTCATAGCTATGACTGGAATGGTTTGGATTGAGGAAATGAGTGAGGGTTTATTTATAGCTGGATGTGTGAGGAAGTCTGGAATGAGGTTTTGGTTGCCTTTTATGTGTTGAACAGTGAAGTTATACTTAGCAAACCAGGTTTTGAGATTGAGCAGTTTCTCTCACCCAGAGAAACTTTCCCATGAACATCTCTTTCCAATCGTCTTACCAGCTGCAGGATTTTGCAAAGAAATTCCTTTACAGGTTCTTCTTTAATGTTCTAACCAAAAAACCCGACCGTTTTCCTAATCTTTGCATGGAACACCTGTTTCTCACAGGCCTCACTCTCTCATCCTTGTCCCTCTGTGACGATGAACTTTGGTACATGTGGTGTCTCACCGCCTTGTATGCTACCAAGTTGGTTCTTCCCATCAAACCAGTCCTAACTCACCTTACCACTCCTGAGTTCTCACCAAACCTCCTATGGACTCTCCTTGAATGGTATTCCCCACTCACTTGATGGCGTAAACAACTCCAGCAGTTGACTACTTTTTATGGAATAGACAAAATGCCAGAACAAAAAGCTAACATGTGGACTACAGTCTTCATTGTCCACTGGTATCAGAGCCACACTTCTTGCCGAGGTGGTATCATTAGTAATTTGAATAATCTTATTTGATCTCCTAGAAGAAGACCTCTTTAACCATGGAAACAAATACAACATCAACTTCATCTTATATCTCTCTTTCTTCTACTCTATCTCTTCCCAAATCATGTTCTAAGCACATCGCCTCCAAAATTGAGAATCTTGTTGAATATTCCTATATTCTAGAATCTGCTCAAATCAATGATTCCCAGTTTCCCATCATGAGTCCTTACAATCTCTACAGACATAAAACTTCTTTCACTAGAAGTATCCGAACTCTAATTTCCACTAAAAGACCAATCCCAAAAGAATACATCCAGTCATCAAGACTAGATCAGTGTGCTTTACAAGCCTCTCAGAGTGAACAATATGTCACTATGGAAATACCCTCGGATCTAAACCAGAAGCGAGAAGGGTACACCTCCATCTTGGAGGTGTACGCTTAATTCTCACTCTTCATTTGTCACAGCTAGAATTTCTCTCCTAGACACTAGGTTCAAACAGTACCAACACGCTGTTGTAGGAACCGTTCTGACAACCCTCCATGCTGGCAGTGTCTTATTAACCTTTTACCCAAATTTCAACCTCTCTCTTGAAGACCCTAACCTTCCAACAACTCTAAAGGTCCAGATCCAGCTCCAAGGAGCAGAACAAACGCCCACATCAAAGATTGCAACTCTTCATCACCAAATAGTGTATCGATTACAAAATCATGCACTAGATCTTCCTACACCATATACTACTTCTGATGCCTTGATGATATTAGCTGACACAGACACAATTCCAACCATCATCCAAATCCCCAAACAAATCCAAAAACAAGAATTGCTCAAACTCATGCCTCTTGAATGGCTAACCAACTGATGTGAATCCCACAATGGAACTTTGAAAACCCACACTTAATTTGTAGTTTCAACTTCCCAAGAAAGTTCTAAACAGATTTATGACAAACAAAAACCTTGACCCAATGCTTAAGAAAACATGAACCAAAGGTATAGAGAATGATATTGACGCCACACTCAAGAAATAGATGAGAAGGTGAGTGATAAGTCTAAATTTAGAACGCCACAAGAATGCAAATTCTTGATAAGTTCACTAGTTCTCAAAAGAACCAAAGAAAGAATAATCTTTCAAATTCAAATAACATTCATATCTCATGTTCTTACATACAAGGTTGCTGAATTTAAATAGGCTAAAAGAAACCTAAGATCCTAAAAAAACAAATGGAAACATTGGAACAACTGATGAGAACCATCAAGGGACCATTAAAACTTCAAGTGATCCTTTGCACATTCATGGAGGCCCAATTACAAGAGCAAGAGCCAAAAATATGCAAGCTGCTTTAAATGGATTAATTGAGAAAATATGGATTGAAAATGCAATTCAAGATGCAAGACATCATGAATTGGGCTTGAAGAGAAGACAAGGCATTGTGGGCATTATTCAAGTCATTGGGCAGCCAAATACACAAGTTGTATCAAATGCAGAAAGGTCAAATTCGGAATAAAAACTGTATTGATTGAGCCAGAATTAAAGTGCAAGCTATATACCGTTGGAAAGATAATTAAGTTAGCTTTCCAATAAAATTCTGAGCTGGTTGGAGTTCTCTAGAAGGAGTTATGACCAATTCTTTACAGCTTGGTCAGACTTGGGATTTTCAACGAATCCTTTGTTTTTCAACTTATTTGTTTGTTTTGTTTCAAGCTTGTCAATGTGTAAGGTAAGTCTACCATCAATGATGGTGGGCTAACATTAAGTTTGTCAATGATAGCATTAATTATAGTAGGCTAGCATTAAGTTTGTCAAAGATAGCATTGATTATGGTGGGTTGGTGAAGACTTTTGAAACATCTTTTGACAAACCTACTTGGAGGGTTGTTCCAATGTTTCCATTTGGATTTTTAGGATCTTGGGTTTCTTTTAGCCTATTTAAATTCAGCAACCTTGGTATGTAAAAAAAATTAGAGATTATTTGAATTTGAAAGATCATTCTTTCTTTGGTTCTTTTGAGAACTAGTGAACTTATCAAGAATTTGCATTCTTGTGGCGTTCCAAATTTAGACTTATCACTCACCTTCTCATCTATTTCTTGAGTGTGGCGTCAATACCATTCTCTATACCTTTGGTTCATGTTTTCTTAAGCATTGGGTCAAGGTTTTGTTTGTCTTAAATCTGTTTAGAACTTTCTTGGGAAGTTGAAACTACAAATTAAGTGTGGGATTCAAAGTTTCATTGTGGGATTCGCATCAACAACCCTCCAAGTAGGTTTGTCAAAGGATGCTTCAAAAGTCTTCACCAACCCACCATAATTAATGCTATCTTTGACAAACTTAATGCTAGCCTACTATAATTAATGCTATCATTGACAAACTTAATGTTAGCCCACCATCATTGATGGTAGACTTACCTTACACATTGACAAAACAAACAAATGAAGTTGAAAAACAAAGGAGTCGTTGAAAATCCCAAGTCTGAACAAGCTGTAATGAATTGGTCATAACTCATTCTAGAGAACTCCAAATCCAGCTCTGTAAAATTTATTGGAAAGCTAACTTAATTATCTTTCCAACGGTATATAGCTTGCACATTACTTCTGGCTCAATCAATACAGTTTTTATTCCGAATTTGACCTTTCTGCATTTGATACAAATTGTGTATTTGGCTGCCCACAATGCATTGTCTCCTCTTCAAGCCCAATTCATGATGTCTTGCATCTTGAATTGCATTTTCAATCCATATTTTCTCAATTAATCCATTTAAAGCAGCTTGCATCTTTTTGGCTTTTGCTCTTGTAATTGGGCCTCCATGAATGTGCAAAGGATCCAACTATGAGCACTTTCACCAAAACTCTGAACCAATACAAACCCCAAAAGCCACATTTGATAGACGACCAAATGGTCAAGTCAAACAGATTGGTCAGCAAGAATGCTCTCAGTTACTCCAACAAGGCCTTATTGAGTCTACTGATTCAGATTGGGCTTGTCAAGCCTTTTATGTTGAAAAACGATCTGAATTAGTTCGTGAAAAAAAGAGATTAGTTA
Organism: Citrus cavaleriei; assembly: GCA_030448925.1. NCBI lineage: Eukaryota > Viridiplantae > Streptophyta > Magnoliopsida > Sapindales > Rutaceae > Citrus > Citrus cavaleriei. Next base: position 5,580,566 of record JAUJEN010000396.1, on the reverse strand, counting down.
TTGATTACCAGCCACTTAATTCTTTTCTTAAAGATGATAAGTTTTCCCTTCCAAAAATTCAGACCCTGTTTGTCCATCTTCAAGGGGCTCGTATCTTCTTTGACACTTCTATTTGAACTTTGCTTTCTGGATTCTTGTTGATGTTTGGATGTTTTGATTTGATCATAATATTTCTAGATCCTCTAATTATTTGTTTGATACACGATGGTTTCTTGATTAACAATTGTTGAGTTTTAAGGGGGAGAAGAGGTAACATGTATTTTGAAACTTTTGAAGTGCCTTTCTTAGGGGGAGTTTACAAATATTATTGATCATGTATTGAAGGGGAGGCTAGATCTATTTCATTTGTTTAATTATTGAATCATATACGTCACATACTCAAGGGGAGTAGAAATGTCAAAATACATGAGATGTTTGTCATCAACAAAAAGGGGAGATTGTTAGCCTAAAGGGCTATACAAATTGTAATTTTGATGATTAAAAACATGTGTCATAAGTAATATGATAAATGGTATATTTCACAAACTCACTAATTCATTTAAGTGAATCAAGACTTGATGTATAATTATTCTCTGATACCAGTGGGGGGTCAGAGTACATGGCGTTGTTAACTATAACAGTTAAAACAATTCCCTAATCCTTTAGATATCAAACCAGTGGGAGAAAACCATTGCCCACGATACCACTTGAGGGGAAGTCATCTCATAGACTCTTGAAGAGGGTGAATGTTGTGAGAGAACTTTTCTGATGCACAAGATCCTTACTCAAAGGCAAGTGCAGAGCATACTCAGAAGAGAGGGATTTAGAGAGACATTGGAGGATTATGAACAAACACTCTTGAAGATAAATCAGGACTTTTCTGATGCACAAGATCCTTACTCAAAGGCAAGTGCAGAGCATACTCAGAAGAGAGGGATTTAGAGAGACATTGGAGGATTATGAACAAACACTCAAATTTTTATTGAAGATGTTTTGGCTAATACAAAGACTTGAGAGCTCTTATATAGAGCTTTGGAAAGCAAAAGATAAGACATGACCCTTATCTTTGAAAGCAAATGACAAAATGCATAAAGAGAAAGCATAAAGAAAAAGTTCACACGTGAAAAACATAAAAACACACTTTAGACAGGACAGGACCCCTGTCAACTTTTGTAAAGCCGAAATCCACGGAAAGCTGCTGTAGCCCTGTGAAAAAGCTAGAAGCTTTATGAAGTGGAGGGAAATCTGGATGGAGATATGTCTCTTGTCTCTTTCTTTCGAGCTTTGTAAATTTGTTGGTAGGTCATCCAATCTTTATCAAGCTCATCTTTTTCTGCGGCAGTCGTGACTGGCTGAGAGACCGACTCAGTAGGTAAACATGGAGACTCTTGAGATGGGAGAAGTGAGTGAAAGTCTTCCCAAGGGTCTTGAGCATCTTGAAAAAGAACATTCGTGTAATCAGGACGCTCTTCTCTAACGAGAATACCCCTCAGACCCGAGCTTGATCCTGGAGTATTTTCTTGGGATCGTGGTAGAACCTCAAGTGAGTGAGATGGTCCTATGGATGTGTGATAAATGTTTGTTGGGACTGGTTGGACATTATTGAGTTCTAGAAGGAAAGCTTTAAGGGCTGAGATGATGGTTGGATCTTGGTTGAGTGGAAATGGATGTGGAAATGTTTTCCATTCATATGCCATGTCTTATGTCCAGTAGTCTTTAGTGGTTGGGCGTTGAAAATATAGTATGTGAATGATGAAAACTGAGGTAAACAGATATGATGATGGGTTGAGATGTTTTGGAGTTGTTTACGCCACCATGTTAATGGCGAAAACCATTCAAGTAATGTCCAGAGAAGGATGGTGCATGATTAGGAGTTTTGATGTGCCTAAGGGTAGGTTTATTTATAGATGGCCGGGTGAGAAACTCATGAATTAGATTTTGATCACCTTTTATGTGCTGGACTATGAAGTCATACTTGGCGAACCAAGCTTTTAAACTGAGCAACTGCTTGTCTGGAAGCAATTTGTTCTTGAAGTCAAGGATTTTTGGGAAAGAGGAAATTATGACTAATCAGATGGAATTCAAATTTCTTGATTCTATATTTGACTGCTAAAATCTCCTTGTAAATGACATGATGATTCTTCTTTGCATCCTTGAACTATCCACTTGCATTAACGCAATAGGACTCTATTTCTCTCCAGTATTCATCACTAGCGTCTGTCTGGAGAATTCTTTGTCCAACTGTGGGAATCTTGAGTGGTGGTGGTGACTGAGAAATCTTTTTGAGCTTTTGAACAACTGTTGTCTGCTCAGGGCCCATGGTGGGGGTTTTATTTTAGCATGCGTGACAACTTGCTAGTGTGGACCGCAACTTTGGGAATAAAGTCTCTCAAATAATTCACAATTCCAAGGAACTGTTGAATTTGCTTTTTATTGAGATTTGTGTCTGGGAACTTTGTCAATTCTTGTACAATGTGTGGTCTTGGATGGTAGTGGCCATCTTTTAACACCATGCCTAAAAAGTCGATAGATTCCTTTCCAATGCTGCTTTTCTTTTCGGAAAGCATTATGCCATGTGTGTGTATAATGTCAAAGAAATCTGAAAGCAATTTTTGGTGGGTCTGGTGGTTGGTGGAAAACAACAAAATGTCATCGATATACACCAGAGCATGATGGAGGATGGGAGAGAATATTTTCACCATTGCTTTTTGGAACATGGAAGGAGCAACTTTGAGACCAAAGGGCATTACTGTCCATTGATAATGGGCATTGGGAATACAGAAGGCCGTTTTAGGTCTATCAGAGGGTGAAATGCCGAGTTGCCAAAAACCAGCTTTAAGATCAAATTTTGAGAAAATTCTGGCATCTTGAAGATGGACAAATAAGGACTGGATTTTTGGAAGAGGAAATTTTTCATCTCTGAGAAAAGCATTTAGAGGCTGATAATCAATTACCAATCTCTTTTTTCCTCGAACTAACTCAGACCTTTTTTCAACATAAAAGGCTTGACACGCCCAATTTGAAGTTGTTGACTCAATGAGACCTTGCCTAAGCAATTGATCACATTCTTGTTTGGCTAAAAGAAGGTCAGAAGGTGGCATTCCCGGGTGAGTTGCTTTTGTTCGATTGATATCTTCATTTAACTTGAATGGTAGTTGAATGAAGAACTTGTCATTTTTCCAAAGAGGGAAAGGATGACTGAACTGAGAATGATTTTCAGGATAGAACTGAAGAAGTTTTTGAGTGATGGGAGCATAAAGTGGGGCTGTATCTGAGAGAGTATAAAAATGAAGAATATCTGTATAAGGCAAAAACATTTGTTTGAACTTGATGCCAGTTGGTGTAATGTGGCGGTGATACGAAATCCCACAATGAAACTTTGAAACTCACACTTAAATTGTAGTTTCAACTTCCCAAGAAAGTTCTAAACAGATTTATGACAAACAAAACCTTGACCCAATGCTTAAGAAAAGCATGAACCAAAGGTATATAGAATGATATTGACGCCACACTCAAGAAATAGATGAGAAGGTGAGTGATAAGTCTAAATTTGGAACGCCACAAGAATGCAAATTCTTGATAAGTTCACTAGTTCTCAAAAGAACCAAAGAAAGAATAATCTTTCAAATTCAAATAATATTAATCTCTTAATTATCATACATAGCAAGGTTGCTGAGTTTAAATAGGCTAAAAGATCCTAAAAATACAAATGGAAACATTGGAACAACCCTCCAAGTATAGGTTTGTCAAATGGTGCTTTAAAAGCCTTCACCAACCCACTATTATTAATGATAGACTTACCTAACACATTGATAAACTTGACACAAAACAAATAAATGAAGTTGAATAATCAAAGGAGTCCTTTGAATTCCCAAGCCTGAACAAGCTGTAATAAATTGATCATAACGCCTTCTAGAGAACTCCAAATCCATCTCTGTAAAATGCATTGGAAAGCTAACTTAATTATCTTTCCAACCGTATATAGGTTGCACATTAAGTCTGGCTCAATCAATACTAGATTTATTCCGAATTTTCCCTTTCTGCATTTGATCCAAATTGTGTATTTGGCTGCCCAATAGCTTGAATAATGCCCACAATACCTTGTCTTCTCTCCAAGCCCAATTCATGATGTCTTGCATCTTGAATTGCATTTTCAATCCATATTTTCTCAATTAATCCAATTAATGCAGCTTGCATCTTTTTGGCTCTAGCTCTTGTAATTGGGCCTCCATGAATGTGCAAAGGATCACTTGAAGCTTTAATGGTATTCCCTTGATGGTTCTCATCAGGAGGTTTCTTACCAGATGTAGGATATCAAATCCTATGAGAAGATTTTTGTCTGGTAAATGTGAACCAACGATTTTTTGCCATATGATACAATTTGAAAATAACTTAATCCCAATAGGGTTTTTGGTAATCAGTGATGTTTTGAAAATTTCACCATTGGCTGGTTTGAAGAACTCAATATGTTTTTCCCAGCAAGAGGAAGGAAGAACTGTGGAATTGAGCATACTGTGTTGTGCACCAGTATCAAGGAAACCAATAACAGGAGTTGGCTTATGATACCTGGAAGGGAGAACTGAAATTCTTACTAAATGAACAGTAGGTTTAGAATTAAACTAATTTACTTCTTGAATAGTAGAAATAACAGAAATTTCATCTACCTCAGAATCATTTGTTGACTCTGCGAGGATGAATGCTGTATGATCATCATATTCTGTCTGTTTAGAGAAATTTGACTAAACTTCATCATGTTCAGAGAGTAGTGAAGATTTTTCTAGGTGTTGAATGAGACGAACAGCTTTAGCAGACTTGTTTGGACAATTTCGGGCAAAGTGACCGCGTTTTTTGCAAATGAAACAACGGTTGTGCTTCTTTTTTCTGAACTGGGATTGATCCTTCTTCTTGAAGTATCTGTAAGGTTTTTTGCCTCTTTTGGAAGATCGATGAGGGTGCTTTTAGAAATGACCTTTCTTCTTGGTTGGACAAGTGCATTTTTTGTCATCTTTGCACTGGATTTTGAGGTATGGTTTTTTGCAGGCTGAGGCAAAGGGCTGTTTATTTTCAATGAGGTCTTTGAAGAAGTCTTTTTGTTCACACAATCTGTCAAGACATAACATAGTCAACTGAAATTTTTTTCCAAGAGAAATGTTGGCTATGTCCAAATTGAAAGCTGTGAGTTGTCTCTGAAGTTCTGGCTGAAGTTCTAGAGGAAGTGAAGCAATGAAAACATGCTTTAAAGTTGGATCATTAAATCCATTTAACTTGTAGTAGAGCATGCTCATTCTCTTGAAATGCATCTCCAAATGGTTGCGCTTGAGAGAGCAACATTTTCATTTGATGAAATTCTTTTCTAGAGGCTTCATTTGCTGGTTCTCGATATTCATAAATGTAAATTTATTTGTGGTTTGAATTAATTGAAGTTGTCTATATTCTCCCAAACTTTCAAACCAATCTCGCAAAAAACCAGTGAATCTCGAACAGAATTCTCGAAGAACTTTTTGAGAATGTGCATTTGGTCGTGTCATTTGTACATCGAACCAAGCAGCAAATTCTTGGTATCTGGTTGGCCATTTGTGGTGAGGAATGTCATCAAAAGTGAACCATTGTGTTGAAGATGGTTTAGAGGAAGTTTCAGGTACTGGTGGGTTTGGAGGAATTGGTTCAATTTGTGAACTGCCTTGATCTGCATTTTCATCATCAGATTCATCTACAATTGGTGTAGATGTACTTGGTTCTTCCGTCTTTGCAGATGGTTGAACCATGAGTAAGCCAGAGACTCTGAGTTTGAGGAAGATTGCTCTTGAGAACTAGAACTATAATAAGAGGATGAGTCTGAATCTGGATCACTGCTTTGTAACCCAACACTTTGGTATAAGTATTGGTGTGCAGGAGCTTTGTCTTTCCTTGGTTCAGGAGTTGCCTTTGGAGAGTCTTCAGGTATTGGGGAGGTTTCTTTTAGTTTTGGTTCTGAAATTTTGACTTTCGTGGCTGGCTTTTTGGATGGTGATGGTGGTGTGATACGAAATCCCACAATGAAACTTTGAAACTCACATTAAAATTATAGTTTCAACTTTCCAAGAAAGTTCTAAAAAGATTTATGACAAACAAAACCTTGACCCAATACTTAAGAAAAGCATGAACCAAAGGTATAGAGAATGATATTGACGCCACACTCAAGAAATAGATGAGAAGGTGAGTGATAAGTCTAAATTTGATAAGTTCACTAGTTCTCAAAAGAACCAAAGAAAGAATAATCTTTCAAATTCAAATAATATTAATCTTTTAATTATCATACCTTCCAAGGTTGCTGAGTTTAAATAGGCTAAAAGAAACCCAACATCCTAAAAATACAAATGGAAACATTGGAACAACCCTCCAAGTATAGGTTTGTCAAATGGTGCTTTAAAAGCCTTCACCAACCCACTATTATTAATGATAGACTTACCTAACACGTTGATAAACTTGACACAAAACAAATAAATGAAGTTGAATAATCAAAGGAGTCGTTTGAATTCCCAAGCCTGAACAAGCTGTAATAAATTGATCATAACGCCTTCTAAAGAACTCCAAATCCAGCTCTGTAAAATGAATTGGAAAGCTAACTTAATTATCTTTCCAACGGTATATAGGTTGCACATTAAGTCTGGCTCAATCAATACTAGATTTATTCCGAATTTGCCCTTTCTGTATTTGATCCAAATTGTGTATTTGGCTGCCCAATAGCATGAATAATGCCCACAACGCCTTGTCTTTTCTCCAAGCCCAATTCATGATGTCTTGCATCTTGAATTGCATTTTCAATCCATATTTTCTCAATTAATCCATTTAATGCAGCTTGCATCTTTTTGGCTCTAGCTCTTGTAATTGGGCCTCCATGAATGTGCAAAGGATCACTTGAAGCTTTAATGGTATTCCCTTGATGGTTCTCATCATTCCCCCTCTCTTCAAAAGGATTCGTCCTCGAATCTTCACCTACATCGAAAGGAGAAAGATCAGAAACATTAAAAGTAGCACTTACATTATACTCACCAGGAAGATCCAATTTATAGGCATTGTCATTGATTCGTGCAACCACTTGAAATGGACCATCTCCCCTTGGAAGCAACTTGGAATGCCTTTGTGCTGGGAGCCTCTCCTTTCTCATATACACCCACACCCAATCTCCAGGCTGAAAAACCACTTGCTTATGTCCTTTGTGGGCTTGAGTAGCATATTGTTCAGTTCTCTTTTCTATGTGTTGTCGCGTTCTCTCATGCAATTGCTTGACAAATTCAGCGCGCTCATCAATAGGTAAAGGTAATAAATCCAAAGGAGTTAATGGATTAAAACCATATACAATCTCAAACTGTGAAAATTTAGTAGCTGAATGGATAGTTCTATTGTAAGCAAATTCAACATGTGGCAAACATTCTTCCCAAGTTTTCAAGTTCTTTTGAATAATGGCTCGCAACAAAGTAGACAGAGTTCTATTTACAACCTCAGTTTGTCCATCAGTTTGTGGATGACAAGTAGTAGAAAACAAAAGTTTAGTACCCAACTTACCCCACAAAGTTTTCCAAAAGTGGCTCAAGAACTTAGCATCTCGATCTGAAACTATGCTCCTTGGTACTCCATGTAATCTGACTATTTCCTTGAAAAATAAATTAGCTATGTTTGTTGCATCATCAGTTTTGTGACATGGAATGAAATGTGCTATCTTTGAAAACCTATCAACAACAACAAAAATAGAATCCTTTCCCCTTTTTGACCTAGGTAAACCCAAAACAAAGTCCATAGAAATATCAACCCAAGGTTCACTAGGTATGGGTAGAGGGTTATACAATCCATGGGGTAAAACTCTAGACTTAGCATGTTTACAAGTGATACACTTCTCACATATTCTTTCAACATCACGTTTCATATGTGGCCAAAAGAAGTCTTTGCAATGCCAAAATGTCCCATTAAACCTCCCCCATGAGCTTCATGCACAAGCAATTCACGCAAAGAACTATTAGGCACACAATTTATTTTCTCTAAATAAGAACCCATCATGCCTATAGAACTTACCGAATGAAACTTTCTCACAAGCATTAAACACATTAGCAAAATCAGGATCATTAACATATAATTCTTTAATGTACTCAAATCCTAACAACTTTGCATTTAATGTAGAGATAAGTGCATATCTTCTAGATAATGCATCAGCCACCACATTCTCCTTACCTTGTTTGTATTTGATCAAATAGGGAAATGGCTCAATAAATTCAACCCATTTGGCATGTCTCTTATGCAACTTACCTTGCCCTTTCAAATGCTTCAAGGACTCGTGATCAGTGTGTAGAACAAACTCTTTAGGTAGAAGATAGTGTTGCCAAGTTTCTAATGCTCTCACCAATGCATACATCTCCTTGTCATATGTAGGATAGTTTAGGGCTGCTCCATTCAATTTCTCACTAAAATAAGCAATTGGACGCCCTTCTTGCATCAAAACAGCTCCAATACCTATACCTGAAGCATCACACTCAATTTCAAAAGTTTTAGCAAAATCGGGTAATGCGAGTAATGGTGCAAAAACCAATTTCTCCTTAATTAGATTAAATGCCCTTTCTTGTTCACTACCCCACTTAAATCCCACATGTTTCTTCACAATTTCAGTCAATGGTGCAGCAAGGGTGCTAAAATCTTTTACAAATCTTCTAGAAAAACTAGCCAAACCATGAAAACTTCTTACCTCACTTACACTTTTAGGTGTAGGCCACTCTTTAATAGCCTTTACCTTCTCTTCATCAACCTCAATTCCTTTAGCACTTACAACATAACCAAGAAAAACAAGTTGATTTGTACAAAAGGAACACTTCTTCAAATTAGCATATAACTTTTCCTTCCTTAAAACAGTCAATACAGTTTGCAAATGTTCAATGTGTTCATCTAAGCCTTTGCTATAGATCAAAATAGGCAACTACGAATTTACCAATAAAAGCACGCAAAACATGGTTCGTTAACCTCATAAAAGTGCTAGGTACATTAGATAACCCAAATGGCATCACTAACCACTCATATAAACCATATTTTGTTTTAAAGGCAGTTTTCTACTCATCTCCCTCTCTAATCCTAACTTGATGCTATCCACTTTTAAGATCAATTTTACTAAACACACAAGAACCATGCAATTCATCAAGCATGTCATCAAGTCTAGGAATAGGATGTCGATACTTTACAGTGATTTTATTAATTGCACGACAGTCAACGCACATCCTCCATGTGCCATCCTTTTTGGCCACTAGTAAAACAGGTACTGCACATGGACTCATGCTCTCCCTCACATATCCCTTTGCCAAGAGTTCTTCAACTTGCCTTTGAAGCTCCTTTGTCTCCTCAGGGTTACTTCTATATGCGGGTCTATTAGGAATGGTAGCTCCAGGGACTAAGTCTATTTGATGCTCAATTCCCCTAATAGGTGGCAAACCATTAGGGACTTCATTTGGAAACACATCATCAAAGTCCTGCAAAAGAGTCACAATAACACTAGGCAAAGAAAAGTTAAGCTCATTAGTATGTAAACAAGCCTCTTTGTACAAAAGTACAACGATAGGTTGTTTTGAAAAGAAAGCCCTCTTAACCTCACTCTCTTTTGCAAACAAGTTCACTTGCTGCCTCTCTTTTCTCTCAACAATATTTTTTTCTATCTTTTCACTTGTTTTTCTCTCAATCTCTCTTTCTTTTGTACTCTCATTTTCTTTTTTTGTATCACTCTCTTTTTGTATTGACATTTGATCCTCATACACTTGCCTAGGTGTTAATGGTGCAAGAGTGATTTGCCTATCATATTGCCAAGGTCGCCCCAAAAGAATGTGTCCAGCATGCATGGGTACTACATCACATAGAACTTCATCCTTGTATCTCCCAATAGAGAATGAAACCAGCACTTGTTTATTTACTTCCCCACAATCATTCAGCCATTGTAGCTTATATGGCCTAGGATGTTTCAAAGTTTTCAAATTCAATTTTTCAACTAAACTAGTGCTACATACCTTATCTTTGATGTGGCATCTAGTATGAAAGATGTTATCACATTGTACCTCTGCATCTTCTTTTACTTGCACGTTGAGAGCACGCCTAACAACCATCAATTTACCATCAACAGGATACTCTACACCATCATTAGTATCCTCCAAAGGTGGCATAGGTTCAACATCTCCATCATCCCTCAAGATCATTACTCTCTTATTTGGGCATTGAGATGCAATATGACCTGTCCCCAAACATTTAAAACACTTAATATCTCTATTTCTAGAGTGTTGGGAATCAGATTTACCTTTATGATCCTTGAATGGCTCAATCTTAGGATTTGAAATAACCTTTTCATCTTTGCTCCATTTTGACTTCCATGAGGAAGATGAACCCAAATTGGTTTTAGTGGAACCTTTCTTTTTCAGTTGTCGTTCCACTTTCATGGCCATGTGAACCATGTCTTCCATTAGCAATATCTTGATTTAAACCATGTAAAAATCTTGCCATAGTGGCCTCTCGTTCTTCTTCAATGTTGGCTCGAATTATGATTATTTCCATCTCCTTGTGGTAATCTTCCACAGTTCTGGAACCTTGTGTAAGACTTTGAAGCCTTTGGTTCAGCTCCCTATAATAATGACTAGGAACAAATCTCCTCCTCATGATGGCCTTCATCTCCTCCCAAGTGTTTATAGGCCTTTCACGATTTCTTCTCCTACTCAAAACAAGTTGATCCCACCAAATAATAGCATAATCAGTAAATTCAATAGCAGCTAGTTTTACCTTTTTCCTAGGGATCCTGTGCATCAGAAATGTCCTGTTTATCCTCCAAAACTGATTTTTGTAATACTAGCTCCACCTTTTTTTCCCACTCCAAATAAACTTCCGGATCATTTTTACCTTGAAAAGAAGGAATTTTTAGTTTGATGCACCCCAAATCATGATCTATACGTCTTGCCCTTCTATCATCTCTTCCACGCATGTCAACAGTGCCCTGGTCATCAAAATTATCACCATCTTCTTCTCCCATGGCAGCACGCCCTTGATTACCTATTACATTAGGAGCTATTGGTTGTTGTTCCCTTTGTAGATTGGCTATGACAGTATCTTGCCTCTCCAATTTGTCATGGATCTCTCCAAACATCAGATTCATGCACTCAAATTGTTGTTGCATGGCCTTGAGCATAATTGATTGGTCTATAGCTTCTTGATCTTTTGACATATTTGTGATCTGAAAAGAATGTTAGCAAAAAGACCTCACAACACTCCCTCACGTGTTTCACTCAATTTGATGCCACTTAACTCTCGTGTTTAACACACAAATTGGCTTTTTCCCTCTAATATAATTCTCTCTTTCAGTTCTTTATTGAACTAAATAAACACAATCCAGCACACCAAATATGACAATCCAGCACACTAACAAAGAAAAGAAATTAAGAGAACACAAAGAATGAAAAGGAAATTAAAGAAAGGAAAGCAAGCAAGCGAAGCAATACAATTAATATTGTGTGAAAGCAATGTCAAGGAAAATGAATAACTAAAATTCAATTTGATGAAAGTAGAAATACTTGAATCCTTTTGTAATTTTTTTTTTGTACGTTTTTTTTTTCTCTTTTTTTTTTTTTGATAATCAAAATAAATAAGACATTCAAACCTTATTTGAAACTAGCTCTGATACCAAATGATAAGAAATCCCACAATGAAACTTTGAAACTCAACTTTCCAAGAAAGTTCTAAACAGATTTATGACAAACAAAACCTTGATCCAATGCTTAAGAAAAGCATGAACCAAAGGTATAGAGAATGATATTGACGCCACACTCAAGAAATAGATGAGAAGGTGAGTGATAAGTCTAAATTTGGAACGCCACAAGAATGCAAATTCTTGATAAGTTCACTAGTTCTCAAAAGAACCAAAGAAAGAATAATCTTTCAAATTCAAATAATATTAATCTCTTAATTCATACATAGCAAGGTTGCTGAGTTTAAATAGGCTAAAAGAAACCCAAGATCCTAAAAATACAAATGGAAACATTGGAACAACCCTCCAAGTATAGGTTTGTCAAAGGGTGCTTTAAAAAGCCTTCACCAACCCACTATTATTAATCATAGACTTACCTAACACATTGATAAACTTGACACAAAACAAATAAATGAAGTTGAATAATCAAAGGAGTCGTTTGAATTCCCAAGCCTGAACAAGCTGTAATAAATTGATCATAACGCCTTCTAGAGAACTCCAAATCCAGCTCTGTAAAATGCATTGCAAAGCTAACTTAATTATCTTTCCAATGGTATATAGGGTACACATTAATTCTGGCTCAATCAATACCAGATTTATTCCGAATTTGCCCTTTCTGCATTTGATCCAAATTGTGTATTTGGCTGCCCAATAGCTTGAATAATGCCCACAATGCCTTGTCTTCTCTCCAAGCCCAATTCATGATGTCTTGCATCTTGAATTGCATTTTCAATCCATATTTTCTCAATTAATCCATTTAATGCAGCTTGGGCCTCCATGAATGTGCAAAGGATCACTTGAAGCTTTAATGGTATTCCCTTGATGGTTCTCATCTTGGTGTTGGATCTCTGTAAAGGAGATGAGAAAGACCACAGAACTTGTTATAGTCCATTGGCAGTCTGGAAGGGTTATAGAAAGGTTGATATGTGTCAAATAGAGGGGCATGAATTGGTAAAGATTGAGTTTTGGTGGAAAGGGATGGTTGTTCTTTGTCTGCATCTACTCTGGCTAGCTCAACTTTTAGTTTTCTAATCTCTGCTTCTTTTTTGTTGAATTCTGGACCCCATATATGATTGTTAATCATCGTTCTGAGATCAACATCAAGTTAGATTACGATAGATGTTCTGGCGAGAACTAAGTGAATCCACCTTTGTTTCAATTTTTGTCACCTGGGTTGCAACTTTGTCGATTTTTCTCCCAAGATTATGAAGTGCTTGGTTTTTAGCATTGGCATTCTGTGTTTGCCAATTTATATTGCTTTGGAGCTTCTGGTTGACCAGAATATGTGATGGGTGACTGCACAAAAGGCTGAGAAACAACTTTGGTCTGTGGATCTGTTTGTTTTTCAAGTGGGGGAAATGATTCTTGGTAGGATTGACTGGAGGAGGAAAACATCAGGCATGACCTGAGCTTTGGTGGTGAAGGAGTGGGTTCTTGTGGAATGGCCTTTGTGTTTTCTTTTGCTATCCATTTGAGAGCCTTTTTGTAGATCGGTAAAGGCTGATTTGAACTTGGATCATCCGGTGGTTCCGGAGAATATGATCTGCAAGGAGTCTTTGGATGGGAAGGTTTCTTCTTTCTCCTTCTTCTTCTCCTCATGATTTCAAAGTTTTCATCATCGTCATATAGATCTTCGAGGTAAGGGCAATCAGGATTGCACATATGGGCTTCTAGAACATCCCATAAGAAATGTCCATTGACTTTATCAGGATAAACTAGATATCCTTCTGAAGAAAATCCATAAAGTTAGAGATTTTCTTCTTGTCCTGTGGTTACTGCTTTGATCATAGCAGTACATGAGAGCCTTGGAGCTTCTGGATTTGAAGATTGTCCTGGGGTCTGGAAAGACATCTTAACTTGACCATCAGATATTCTTTCAAAAATGGCTTTAGAAGTTTGGATTGGCTCTGAGTTTTGGTGAAACTGCTCATAGTTGGAAAGCCATTCAAGGGGCATGAGTTGAAGCAACTCTTGCTTTTGAATTTGTTTGGGGATTTGGATTATTGTTGGGATTGTATTAGTGTCTGCAAGGATCATTAATGCATCTATGGTTGTTTGTGAAGTGGGGAGGTCTAGTGCATGATTCTGCAATCGATACACTATTTGATTTTGAAGTAGCTGTTTGTTTTGCTCCTTGGAGCTGGATCTTAACTTTTATAGTTGTTGGGGGATTTGGGTCTTCAAGGGACATGTTGAAATTGGGGTAGAAGGTTAACAATACACTTCCAACATGGAGTGTAGTTAAAACAGTGCCAATAACAGCATGTTGGTATTCTTTGAATCTGGTATCTAGGAGGGCAATTTTGGCCGTGACTGGCAAGCCTTTTCTACCATGTAAGGTGAGAATTAGCCTTACTCCTTCAAGATGGAGGTGCGTATACCCTTCCCGTTTCCAGTTGGTTACGAGATCTGTAGGTATCTCGAGTGTAACATATTGTTCACTCTGGGAGGCTTGAAGAGCACATTGATGTAGTCTTGAAGACTGAATGTATTCTTTGGGCAGAGGTCTTTTAGTAGAGATCAAGGTTCTGATACTTTTGGTGAAAGAGGTTTTTTGTTTGTAAAGATGGTACGGGCTCATTACTAGGAAATGTGATTCATTGATTTGGGCAGATTCAGGAATATATGAGTATTCAACAAGGTTTTCTATTTTTGAAGCTATATGTTTCTGACAAGAACGGGGTAAAGAGAGAATAGAAGAAAGAGAAATATGAAAAGATTCAGAGGAAACTGGGTTTGTAGATGAGGATGCCATAGTGATGAGATGTCTTCTAGGTTGACAAGTAACACTTGAACACATTAAACTATGATACCACCTCTGCTTGAGATTTCTTTGTTTGGCTTCGTTTTATACCAAAACTATGAGTTAAGCGCCGATTGGTATCGAGCCAAAAGAAATCTCAGCGGTGGTATCATAGTTTAATGTGTTCAAGTGTTATTGGTATCAGAGCCAACCAAACATTTTCGAGGTGGTATCATGGTTTAATTCTCAAGTATTATTATTCAAGACTGAAGAAACTCTATCGAACATGGCATTTCCTCTTCTTCGATATAAAAATCTTCTCTATTTACTCTCTTTACCTCGTTCTTGTCAAAACATGTAGCCTAAAATAGAAAATCTTGAGTTAATGAATCCAGGTTCATGTTATGAGTCCATACCATCTCTATAAACAAAAACTTTTCAAAGTATTAGACACAATTTCCAAAAGACCTCTTTGGATGTGCTCTAAGCCTCAAAGTGAACAATAGTCACGATATATCTGGTGTCAAACATCCTCACTTACATGGCGGAAAAAACATAGTCAATTGCCCTCCTTGAGGTTCAAATAGTATCAACATCTTTGTTATTACGATTTCTCCATCTTGGAAGTGTCTTTAAATTTTGAAAAGTCAAATCCGAGGAGCATAACCACTTCAAAATAGCCACCTCATCGGATAGTGTATCGATTGCAAAATCATGCGCTAGATCTGCACAAACAATGATGTGATGATTCTTATACAATTCCAACCATCATCCGGATCTAAATAAATTCAAAACAAGAGTTCTTCATGCCTTTAGAATGGCTTACCTATGAACAATTCCATCGAATTGAACATCCGGACTTCTCAAGTATCTTGAAGAAAACGGATGGACAAGTCAAGTTGTCTTTTCGGACTCGGATAAGCCAAGTCAGATTCTTATCTTCTTATGATTACGGTAGTTTCCTCGAAAAGGTATCGGTTTACCGACAAAAGTCAACGATCACTTTTATAGGATGTTCGAGAAGCCCGTATGTAATCCTGCTTGGATGACACGGATGATGATGAAGACTTTGAAATCATGGGGCGAAAGCGAAGGAGAAAGAAAAACCTACTCACCAAAACCCCGTGTGTCTTGGGACGGCGGATCATCGAATCGGCCTTTATTTGAAAAGCGACTCCGAGACTCCTCATTTAAAGTCTGTTCTCAAAATCAAGTCATGCTTGATGTTCATCTTCTAGCCAATCGTACAAGAATCCTTTCCTCCGAAAGGCAGACCCTCAAACCAAACTTGTTTCTCAACCTTATGTCCAATCACCAACCTAAGCACCAGCGGTATGAAGTAGTGCTAAGGCAAACCCAAAATGCTCGAATCAAAGCCATCTTGGTAAGAAGATTGACAAAGTGGCATCAGGTGTCCGAAAGCAAGGTGGACGATCACTTTGAGCAGTTATTGAATCTGCAGAATAGAATCTACGAATTGGATATTGATCTCGAGCGATGATCAACAATCGTATTTGGTCGAATTCAATAAGAAAGAAGCGAGATCGAAAAAGCGAAATTGGCGAATTGATCTTGAAAGCTGACTTTTCAAAACACGATCCATACCTATATATTACATCATACCGACCTTTTTACACTCGAAACTTATGACCGATTCTTTGGTGCTTTCCCATCTTCGTAATATCCCTTCCGCAAAAACTACTTTGAAAAGATCCAATCAAAGTCAAGATCTCAAAACCTCCTGAGGAAGATCTTTGAGTTCGGAAGACTCTCTAAAGCAACTCTGAACCTCGAAGAAAGAAAAGCTCGTTATCGTGCATTGATTCTCGAACAATGACTCAGATTGACCTCGGAAGAAAGTTTACCCTCGCGAGATACTCGGTTCCTGCGAACAAACTTCTTGACTCAAAGTCTCGATATGGATATTTACGGTCTTCTCGTACAAAATAGAAGATCCTAGTATCAGAAGGACTCATTCCTGGATGGGTAGCTTTGGTTGGGTTAATATCTTCATTTAGTTTGAAAGGTAACTTAATGAAGAAAGACTTATTTTTCATGAGGATTTGGATGGGTGAACTCGAGAATGGGACTGGGAAACTCAAAAGTTTGGTTGAAATATCACGGTAAGGCGGGAGTTTAGACAAATTGTAGAGTTTGGAATGTATGAATGGTTTGAACATGGACTTCGGATTCGGTGGGAATGATTTGGTGAAGGATGTCAAAACTAACAAAGAGATCCTTATTAGGAAGAGTTGAACCAATAACCTTGGTCAAATGACGGTTTGGGAAAATTTGAATACCGATGGGTTTTGGTAATCGAGGTGGTGAAGAGTTTGCCATTGTGACTTTGAAATGTTCTTTGGGTCGATATTCTGATGGAAGAATATGGGGGTTTAACATGCTGCGTTGGGCACCAGTGTCTATAAGACCAATTGCTGGAATGGGCCTTTGGAATTTTGAAGGCAAGATCTAGAGTTTGATGGATGGGATAGGAACTGTAGTATCCAGGGAGAGTAACTGTTGGTGGAAAATCACTTGAGACTGGTCACTGTCTGAATTAGTGGAATTCTGGAGTGCGAACACTGTTTCATCATTGGGTTCATCTTGTTCAGAGAAATAGGATTCCAATTCATCTTTGGCAGGAGAGTAGTCTGTAGTTGCTTGAAGATGCTCAACTAACCGGAGGGATTTTGCTCTTTTGTTGGGACAATCTTTGGCATAGTGGCCATTTCTCTTGCAGATGAAACATCTGCTTGATTGGTTTCGTTTGAATTCTCTGGAGGAGGGAGATTTCTTTCTGAAGAACCGGTAGGGCTTTCGGGATCTGCGAGGTTTGGAGGAAAATTCTGGATTTTTGAATTTTCGAAAATGCCGTTTTGTCTTTGAACTGCAATCGCAATCCTTTTTCTTGTGGCATTTGATCTACAAATAAGGCTTTTTGCAAGCACTTCGGAAAGGTTCTTTGTCTTTCAACAGTTCTTTGAAAAACTGTTTTTGCTCGCAAAGTTTGTCAAGACAAGTTTTGGCAAGCTGGAAGATTTTGCCAAGAGAGATGTTGTCTAGGGAAAGATTGGATGCTGTGAGTTGTCTCTGGATGTCGGGTTGGAGTTCTTCGGGGAGGGAAGCTAGAAAGACATGCTTTAATGTCGGCTCATTGAATCCATTAAGCTTATAGAACAGCAAGGACATTCGCTTATAATGGAAATCAAGATCCTTAGCATTGAGGGAGCAGCATTTCATGTTGAGATAGTCTCGTCGAAACGAGCTGAAAGGTCGCGAATTGATCATGAAATCTGAGCACTTGAAACTTCTGGAAGATCAACAAACTGTAATTGGCGGTATTGGCCTAACGAATCAAACCAATCTCTTAGAGCACCCGTGAAACGAGTAGCAAATTCTCTAAGGACTGATTGAGTTGTGGCTCCTGTTCTTAGCATCTGGAGGTCAATCCAGGCAGACATCTCGTTGAGTCGGTCACGCCATTTATGAGATGGAAGATCATCAAATGTGAACCATGGACCATTTGACGATTTTTTTGGTGGATTAAATTTGTGGAGGAGGTTGGTTTGTGGCAGAAGATTCAGGCAGTTCTTCTTCAACTTCGGAGGGAATATTAACATATGGTTCTGTATGAGAGGTTTGGCCTTGATCAGGTTGAGCCATCAGGATTTTGGTAATATCAGCATAGGACTTTTCAGAGTCACTGGTGGATGCTGAAGATTCTGTATCAGTTTCCGTAGGGCTATCTGAAACAGCTAGATTTGAATCAGAAGTTTGGTCGTCTGTAGTAGATGAACGGGTGACTGTGTGAGCGGTAAACTGGTTTATGGGTTCTTTATCCTTGGATTGGGTAGGGACGGATAATGGAGCTAGCGGTGATGGCAGTGTAGAACTAGGAGATGGTTGGCCAGGGATGGTCAGAGAGGAAGGATGAAGAGGGGCAGGTCGAGGCTGCGGTCTAGGTTTGGGTTTAGGTTTAGGTGGTGGTGGCAAAGGATTGTCTCTGAAAAGAGTATGAGTCATACCAAATAACTTGGAAGGGTCATACTGTTTAATAGGAGAAAGCATAGAGGCAAAAGGATGATAAGTTGAATGGGGAAGGGATAGGAGGAGATGTGGTAAAGGGTAGGTCTGTTTTTGATTGATCTGGGCAAGTTAAACTTTTAAGCGGATTCCCTTTCTTTTTGGTCAGTCTGGACCATTGTATGGGCAAGCATGGCCGTAACTTCTGAATCGAGTTGATTTGGAGGTTTTGGTGGATCTGTTGCATCTGGGCAGCAATAGAGTCAACTTTCGTCTCAATTTGTTCAGTTCGCAAACTGATGTTCTCAACTCTTGAATTGAGATGCAACAAAGTATCATTTTGTGCCCTGGCATTTTGAGTTTGCCAGTTGAGGACTGATTCAAAAGGTTTAGGGGGCTTTAGATGGCCAGTGGAGGTAAGAAGTGAAGGGATAAAGGGTTTGGACACAACATTTCGTTGTGAATCTGTGTGAGGTTCTAAAGGAGGAAAAGAGGAAGAGTAATCGGAAGAGGTAGAGGAAAACATCATACAAGCTAGTGGTTGGATGGGAGTTGGTGAGGTTGGGAGTGGTGATGGAATCTCAGACTTGCAATGTTTGGCAATCCATGTAAGTTCTTTTTGGTAGATGGGTAATGGAGCTGGTGGAGGTGGAGGATCTGATGGTGGTTTAGGGTCACAGTGGTGACATGGGACATGAGGTTTCTTCTTTTTGGGTTTCTTTTTCCTTATGGTTGCATAATCATCGTCTTCTTCCCAATCATCCCAGCAGGGACAATTGGGGTCACACATGCCTGAGCCGGGGGCATCCCATAGGAAATGGCCGTTGTACTTGGCTGGATAAACAGGGTAACCTTGAGAATTAAACCACAATGGGCGGATCTTCTGGTACATACGAGCATTGAAGAATAAGTAAAGGAGAGCTAGGAGGCTCTTGTGGAACTTGGAGGTGGTTTAAAGTCATTTGTATCGTCTTTCAAACGTACTTTCGGATGTCGAATAGGGCGGTATTATTGTGGGCATAGTTGGAGATCCGTTCAAAGGCATAAGCTTGATGAGCTCATGAGGAATTTGAGTGGGATCTGGATGATTGTCGGGATCTGGTGATTCTGCTAACACCGTGAGGTGTGGGTGCAGGTGGGTAGATCTAAGGCATGATTTTGAAGCCTGTAGACCAGTTGGTGGTGTAAAGTGGCAATTTTTGCAGAAGAAATTTGTTCAGCACCTTGAATCTGAACTTGGACTTTCAAGGTTGTGGGCAAATTTGGATCTTGGAGAGAAAGGTTGAAATTAGGATAGAAAGTGAGTAAAACACTTCCTGCATGAAGGGTTGTGAGGACAGTGCCAATAACAGCATCTTGGTACTGTTTAAACCGGGTATCAAGCATAGCAAGTCGAGCGGTGACCGGTAATCCTTTTCTCCCATGAAGGGTAAGGATTAATCTGATGCCTCCAAGATGGAGATGGGTAAAACCTTCTCGTTTCCAGTTGGAAATCAATTCTGAGGGTATTTCTAGAGTGACATATTGTCGCTTGAAGAACGTTGATCGAGCAAGAAAATGGATATATTCTTTAGGGTGAGGTCTTCGGGTGGATATGAGAGTACGGATACTGCGGGTAAAAGAACTGGGGCGTTTGTATAGTTGGTAAGGGCTTATGAGAGGGTATGAAGATTCACTGATCTGGGCGGATTCAGGGATGTAGGAGTATTCTACAAGATTTTCAATTTTGTTGGCAGTATGAGAAGTGCAAGATTTCGGCAAGGAAAGAGTGGAAGAAAGAGTAACAGGTGTTGAGGGATTTGAAGAGGAAGTAGAAGCCATGAATGAGAAATTCTCTCTGCGTCTGAAGTCTAATGATCAAAACAGAAGAAAGTCATAAATTATACCATTTTGAGCATGAAAACAAGAGTTTAGAAAACAAGTTTCAAGGAACGGTATGGCTCTGATACCAGTTAAGAGTGTACGTGGCGTTGTTATACCAGAACTGATTAAAGCTGTTCTTTGGACCCGATGGTCCATAACTCGGGTTTCCAGCCGATATACCTCTGTAATGGAAAAAGGAAAAGGGTCTGTGACAAGGTAGGCTTTCATGAAAAAGCGAAAGAGAGCTTTTCTAGCAAATTCTTGGATGGCGAAAACAAAAGAGAAAGTTTTGTTAAAGGGAAAAGTTTTCTTGGTGAGAGCTTCTGGGGGTAGTGAGGTAGCCATGGAGATAATTGGAAAATGATAGGAGGTGGAAAACAGGGTGAGAGGGTTTTCTGGTTTGGAGAGTCTGGAGAGCATATCAGGGATGAGGTTCTGGGATCCTTTATATGCTTGGTGAAAAATCATATTGGAAAACCAATCTTTTAATCGAGTAACATTTTTTTGAGAACAGTTTACTTTGAAATGAAAGATATTGGGAAGGAAATTTGTCCGTTTGGATGAGAAAATGGTGTCAATCAAATGATACTCAAACTTTTGATGCCATTCTTTGCTAAGATTTCTTTGAACCTATGGTAGTCTTCGTATGGAAAAATGTCCACTAAGCGTGGCGATAAAGTGTTCACTTGTCATTGAGTTCTTGAGGAGGATGGCACCCTGGTCATCAACTTGCATGCGTAAGATCGCCTTCCATCAATCAACTTTAAAGGCGGATTTTCGCGATGCTTTAGGGTAGTATTGTGTGACATTCCACTCTGGGGGCTTCTTTTTCAATAAAGCCGAGAGATGATGAGTGTAATGATCCACGTGGGGGATGAAATCACGAATGTAATTGATAATGCCGAGAAACTGTTGAATTTGCCTTTTGGAAAGTTGCTGATCTGGAAAGTGAAGCAATTCTTGGGCAATGTGCTTTCCTAGCTGGTAGTGTCCATCTTTGATGACCATACCAAGGAATTCAATATTATCGGTAGCAATGGTGCTTTTCTTGGCCGATAACATGATGCCATGACTTTGGAGAATATCATAGAATTGAGTTAACAGCTGGCGATGTTCATCATGGGAACCTGAAAAAAGCAAGATATCATCAATGTAAATTAATGCATGATGCAAAAGGGGTTGGAAGATTTGGACCATGGATTTTTCGAAAATAGATGGGGCAGTTTTGAGACCAAAGGGTAGGATGGTCCATTGAAAATGAGCATTGGGAATACAAAAAGCGGTTTTGTACCTGATTTTAAATCAAATTTTGAAAAGATCTGGGCATTTTTAAGAAAAGTGAACATGCTTTGTCGGCGAGGCAAAGGAAATTTGTCATCTTGGAAAAACATGTTTAATGGCTGGTAGTCTATGACTAGGCGTTTCTTTCCTCGGACAATTTCAGAATGCTTTTTCAAGCCCATTGAGAACTTGTGGGCTCAATTAGACGCTTGTGAACAACATTCTTGTTGGGAGTAAGTCGGAAGGACTCGTTCTGGATGGGTAGCTTTGGTTGGGTTAATGTCTTCATTTAGTTTGAAGGGTAACTTAATGAAGAAAGACTTATTTTTCCATAAGGGATTTGGATGGGTGAACTCAGAATGGGACTCTAGACAGAAACTCAAAAGTTTGGTTGAAATATCCTGGTAAGACTGGGGAGTTTCAGACAAATGGTAGAGTTTCAGAATGTTTGTGAATGGTTTGAACATGGACTTGACTCAGTTCAGTGGGAATGATTTGGAGGTGTTTGATTTTGTGGAGGATGTAAATTCATAAGAAGATATCCTTATTAGGAAGAGTGGAACCAATAACCGTCAAAATGACCTGATTTGGGAAGATTTGAATGATGGGTTTTTGGTAATCAAAGAGGTGGTGAAGAGTTTGCCATTGTGACTTTGAAATGTTCTTGGGAGTCAATATTACGATGGAAGAATATGGGGTTTAACATCTTTGCGTTACGATGTCTATAAGACCGATTCTTTGGAATGGGCCTTTCGAATTTTGAGGGCAAGATCTGGAGTTTGATGGATGGGATAAGAACTTTAGTATCAAGGGAGAGTGACTGTTGATGGAAAATCACTTGAGACCGGTCACTGTCTGAATCAGAGGAATTCTGGAGTGCGAACACTGTTTCATCATTAGGTTCATCTTGTTCAGAGAAATAGAATTCGATTAAATGCTGGCGGGAGAGTAGTGGTTGCTTGAAGATGCTTTCAGTAGCAGGATGGATTTTTCTCTTTTATTGGGACGATCTTTGGCATAGTAGACTTTTTCTTGGATGAAACATCTTTGGATTACTTCGTTTGAATTCTCGGTGGAGGAGATTTCTTTCGAAGAACCGGTAGCTTTCGGGATCTGCGAGTCTGGATGAAAATTCTAGAGTTTGAATTTCCGAAAATGCCGTTTGTCTTTGAAGCTGATGATCCTTTTTCTTGTGGCATTTGATCTGCAAATAAGGCTTTTTGCAAGCACTTGGAAGGTTCTTTGTCTTTCAGCAGTTCTTTGAAAAACTTATTTTTGCTCATGAAAGTTTGTCGAAACAAGTTTTGGCTGGAAGATTTTGCCATGAGAGATTTTGTCTAGGGAAAGATTGGATGCTTTGAGTTGTCTCTGGATGTCGGGTTGGAGTTCTTGGGAGGAAGCGAAAGACATGCTTTAATGTCGCTCATTGAATCCATTAAAGCTTATAAAAGCGAGGACATTAAACATAATGGAAATCAAGATCCTTAGCATTGAGGGCGTCATTTCATGTTGAGATAGTCTCGTCGCGAAGGCGAGAATTGATCATGAAATGCAAAGCACTTGAAACGGAAGATCAACAAGCGTAATTGGCGGTATTAGCTAACGAATCAAAATCTCTTGACACCGTAAAGCAGTATGAAATCTCTGGGGCCGATTGAGTTGTGGCTCTGTTCTTAGCATGGAGTCAATCGGAACATCTCGTTGAGTCGGTCACGCCGTTTATGAGATGGAAGATCATGAAATGTGAACCATGGACCATTTGATTTTTTTTGGGTGGATTGAAATTTGGTGGAAAGGTTGGTGTGTGGCGAGAAGATTGAGCATTTTCTTGACTTCGGAGGAATATTAACATATGGTTACGTATGAGAGGTTTGGCCTTGATCGAGGTTGAGCCATCGAGTTTTTAATATCATAGGACTTTTGAGTCAGCTGGTGGATCTTTGAAGATTACATATCGATTCGGTATGGTATCTGAAGCTAGATTTGAATCGAAGTTTGGTCGTGTAGTAGATGAATGGGTATGTGTGAAGCGATGGCTGGTTTATGGGTTCTTTATCCTTGGATTGGGTGGGGCGATAATGGAGCTAAGCGGTGATGGCGTGTAGAACTAGGAGATGGTTGGCGGGGATGGTCGAGAGAGGAAGGATGAAGAGGCGGTCGGCTAGGTTTGGGTTTAGGTTTAGGTGGTGGTGGCGAAAAGTTGTCTACGAAAGAGTATGAGTCATACGAATAACTTGGAAGGGTCATCTTGTTTAATAGGAGAAAGCATAAGGCGAAAAAGAAGGAGTGGAATCTTGACTACCCAGCGGATCAAAATCCGCCTCCTGCCGAAGAATCTTCTGATGATAATGATAATGCCCAAGGCTCACAAATAGAACCGACTCCCTCTGTCCCTCCGGTTTCTGAAAAATCTTCCAAACCATCTTTTTCTCCATGGTTTACATTTGATGACATCCCTCTTCACAAATGGCAGGCTCGACATCAAGAATTTACTGCATGGATTGATGTGCAAATGACAAGTCCTAATGCACAATCTCAGAATGTTCTCCGAGAGTTTTGTTCCAGATTCACTGGATCTCTGCGAGATTGGTTTGAAAGTCTAGGCGAATCTGAGACAACTCGATTGATTCGAACCACTGATTCTATAGCTCTTCTGATCGTTTATGGCGGTTTATTGGAGAATGCGTCAAAGCATCTCGAAAAGAATATCACCAAATGAAATGTTGTTCTCTTATAGAACTGGGACTCATAACAGTATTTATGAGCAGTATGGACTCATAACAGAAAATTGGGATTCATTAATCTGAGCAGATTCAGGGATATACAAGTATTCAACAAGATTTTCTATTTTTGAGGCTACATGTTTTTGACAAGAACGAGGTAAAGACAGAGTAGAAGAGAGAGAAATAGGAGAAGATTTTGATGAAGCTATATCGGTTGAAGAAGAGGAAAATGCCATGTTTGATAGAGTTTCTTCTAGGTCTTGAATAATAATACTTGAGAATTAAACCATGATACCACCTCGGGAAAATGTTTGGTTGGCTCTGATACCAATAACACTTGAACACATTAAACTATGATACCACCTCTGCTTGAGATTTCTTCGTTTGGCTCTGATACCAGTGGGGTCAGAGTACGTGGCGTTTAACTGTTATAGTTTTGGTATAAAACGAAGCCAAACAAAGAAATCTCAAGCAGAGGTGGTATCATAGTTTAATGTGTTCAAGTGTTACTTATCAACCTAGAAGAAATCTCATCACTTGTCAACCGACAAACCCAGTATCTTCTCATATTTCTCTTTCTTCTACTCTCTCTTTACCCCGTTCTTGTCAGAAACATATAACTTCAAAAATAAAAAAACATTGTTGAATATATATTCTGAATACCGAGATCGATGAATCAGTTCAATAATGAGCCCCATGCTTTCTGAACAAAAACCTCTTTCACCAAAAGTATCAGAACCTTGATCTCTACTAAAAGACCTCTACCCAAAGAATACATTCAGTCTACAAGACTACATCAATGTGCTCTTCAAGCCTCCCAAAGTGAACAATATGTTACACTCGAGATACCTACAGATCTCATAACTTATTTGGAAGCGAGAAGGTATCTGTCTTGAAGGGTAAAAGGCTAATTCTCACCTTACATGGTAGAAAAGGCTTGCCGATCCAAAGTGCCCTCACCAGAATGCAGTTCAAAGAATACCAACATGTTATTATTAGCACTGTTTTAACTACACTCCATGCTGGAAGTGTATTGTTAACCTTCTACCCCAATTTCAACATGTCCCTTGAAGACCCAAATAAATGTATAAAAGTTGATCCGGCTCGAGGGCGAGAACAAAACTCTTGAAATCAAATCGTGTATCAATTACAGAATCATGCACTAGACCCCCTTGAAACAACCATAGCGCATTAATGACACTAATACAATCCCCATGATAATCCAAATCCCAAACAAATTCAAGCGAGTTCTTGACTTCATGCCACTTTGAATAACTTTCCGTATAAGCGGTTTCAAAACTTCGAGCCAATCGAACTTAAAGCCATTTTTTAAAGAAGATCTGATGGCCAAGTTAAGATGTCTTTCCAGACCCCAGGACAATCTTCAGATCCCGAAGCTCCAAGGCTCTCATGTACTGCTATGATCAAAGCAGTAACCATGGGATAAGAAGAAAATCTCCCACTTTATGGATTTTCTTCAGAAGGATATCTAGTTTATCCTGATAAAGTCAATGGACACTTCTTATGGGATGTTCTAGAAGCCCATATGTGCAATCTTGATTTCCCTTACCTCGAAGATCCATATGATGATGATGAAGACTTTGAAATCATGAGGAGAAGAAGAAGGAGAAAGAAGAAACCTTCCCATCCAAAGACTCCTTGCAGATCATATTCTCCGGAACCACCGGATGATCCAAGTTCAAGTCAGCCTTTACCGATCAACAAAAAGGCTCTCAAATGGATAGAAAAAGAAAACACAAAGGCCATTCCACAAGAACCCAATCCTTCACCACCAAAGCTCAGGTCATGCCTGATGACATGACCAAATGCACATTCTCAAACAGTTCTTTGAGAATTCTGTTCGAGATTCACTGGTTCTTTGCAAGATTAGTTTGAAAGTCTAGGAGAATACAAACAACTTCAATTAATTCAAACCACAGTCGCAACAACCCTTACAGTCAATTATGAACAGTTCATTGGAGAACCAGTTGCAGCAAATGAAGCCTCCAGAAAAGAATTTCATCAAATGAAATGTTGCTCTCTCAAGCATAACCATTTGGAGATGCATTACAAGAGAATGAGCATGCTCTACTACAAGTTAAATGGATTTAATGATCCAACTTTAAAGCATGTTTTCATTGCTTCACTTCCTCCAGAACTTCAGAGACAACTCACAGCTTTCAATATGGACATAGCCAACATTTCTCTTGGAAAACTTTTCCAGTTGACATTATGTCTTGACCGATTGTGTGAACAAAAAGACTTCTTCAAAGACCTCATTGAAAATAAACAGCCCTTTGCCTCAGCCTGCAAAAAACCATACCTCAAAATCTAGTGCAAAGATGACAAAAAATGCACTTGTCCAACGTGGAAGAAAGGTCATTTCCAAAAGCACCCTCACCGATCTTCCAAAAGAGGCAAAAAACCTTACAGATACTTCAAGAAGAAAGATCAATCCCAGTTCAGAAAAAAGAAGCATAACCGTTGTTTCATTTGCAAAAAACGTGGTCACTTTACCCGAAATTGTCCAAACAAGTCTGCTAAAGCTGTTCGTCTCATTCAACACTTGGAAAAATCTTCACTGCTCTCTGAACAGATAGAATATGATGATCATACAGCATTCATCCTCGCAGAGTCAACAGATGATTCTGAGATAGATGAAATTTCTGTTATTTCTAATGTTCAAGAAGTAAATCAGGTTAACTCCTACTCCTTCAGTAAGAATTTCAGTTCTCCCTTCCAAGTGTCATAAGCCAACTCTTGTTATTGGTTTCCTTGATACTGGTGCACAACGCAGTATGCTCAATCCCACAGTTCTTCTTTCCTTTTACTGGGAAAAACATATTGAGTTCTTCAAAGCAGCCAATGGTGAAATTTTCAAAACATCACTGATTACCAAAAAACCCATTGGGATTCAGTTCTTTCCAAACTGTATCATATGGCAAAAAATCATTGGTTTAGATTTACCAAACAAAGATCTTCTCATAGGATTTGATATCCTACATTTGGTAAGAAACCTCCACATTACACCAACTGGAATCAAGTTCAAACAAATGTTTTTGCCTTATACATATATTCTTCGTCTGTATACTCTCTCAGATACAGCCCCCCTTTATGCTCCCATCACTCAAAAACTTCTTCAGTTCTGTCTTGAAAATCATTCTCAGTTCAGTCATCCTTTCCCTCTTTGGAAAAATGACAAGTTCTTCATTCAACTACCATTCAAGTTAAATGAAGATATCAATCGAACAAAAGCAACTCATCCGGGAATGCCACCTTCTGACCTTCTTTTAGCCAAACAAGAATGTGATCAATTGCTTAGGCAAGGTCTCATTGAGTCAACAACTTCAGATTGGGCGTGTCAAGCCTTTTATGTTGAAAAAAGATCTGAGTTAGTTTGAGGAAAAAAGAGATTGGTAATTGATTATTAGCCTCTAAATGCTTTTCTAAGAGATGAAAAATTTCCTCTTCAAAAAATCCAGTCCTTATTTGTCCATCTTCAAGATGCCAAAATTTTCTCAAAATTCGATCTTAAAGCTGGTTTTTGGCAACTCAGCATTTCACCCTCTGATAGACCTAAAATGACCTTCTGTATTCCCAATGCCCATTATCAATGGACAGTAATGCCCTTTGGTCTCAAAGTTGCTCCTTCCCTATTCCAAAAAGCAATGGTGAAAATATTCTCTCCCATCCTCCATCATGCTTTGGTGTAAAGCATACCGACAAGGACTTTAACAAAAGTAAAGCACACCGACAAGGACTTTAACAAAAGACAAACGGGAGTCACATGGATAGTTGTATCAAAAGCGTGTTCATAAGTCGTTATCATGGAGTGGATGGATAACGAGATGGTGACACGTCTCTTGTGGCTTTTTCATATTGTCGTTTGTCTTGGATTTATCGTTGGTAGAGTATGCCTCGAGTCATGAAATTTGAGATCGAATCTGACAGGAGAGTCTAGAGTGGTGACAGTATAATGGGGATTTTCAGTATGGAGAAGGGACTGAAAGTCTTCCCATGGGTCCTAAGCGTCTTGGAATAAGACATTGGTGTAGTCAGGACGTTGTTCCATGACAAGGATTCCCTAAGGACTTGAACTTGAACGAGATGCTTGTGTTTTGGGAATAACGTGTGATGTCAATAAGTGTGGTGAATGTTTATGGTGGTGGAGGAACATTTTAAGTTCCGTGAGATAGGTTTTGAGAATAGAAAGCCGATGTATCATGGATGAGGTATAAGGATGAGGTAAGTTCTCCATTCATCGCCATGTCCGATAGTCCGTGTTTACGGATCTTGGAAATAAGGCATGTGGGACGATGAAGACCGTAGTCACATGTTAATTACGGCATTTTGTCTAATCCATGAAAGGTACACAAATGTTGGAGTTCTTTGGCGCCACCAAGTAAGTGGGAATACCATTCAAAGAAGTCGTAGTAGGTCTAGTGAGAACTCGGGATTGGTCGGTGAGTCGGGATGCGATGGGAAAAACTAGCATACAAGGTGGTGAGACACCACATATACCAAAGCTCATCTTCAGAGATGGACAGAGAGGACAGAGTGAGGCCTGTGAGAAACAGGTGTTCCATGCAAAGATTAGGAAAACGGTCAGGTTTTTTGGTTTGAACATTGAAGAAGAACCTGTAAAGAAATTTCTTTGCAAAATCCTGCAGCTGGTAAGCCGATTGGAAAGATATGGTCATGGGAAAGTTTCTCTGGGTGAGAGCTTTGAAAGGAAGTTGGCGATTCATAGCTATAACAGGGATGGTTTGGATTGAGGAAATGAGTGATGGTTTATTTATAGCTGGACGTGTGAGGAAGTCTGCAATGAGGTTTTGATTGCCTTTTATGTGTTGAACAGTGAAGTCATACTTAGCAAACCAAGTTTTGAGGCTGAGTAATTGCTTGTCAGGGAGCAATTTGTTCTTGAAGTCAAAGATGCGGGGAAAAAAAGAATTATCCATGTTGATAAGGAATTTGTGGCTGATGAGATGGAATTCAAATTTTTTAATTTCGTACTTCACTGCCAAAATCTCTTTGTAGATCACATGGTAGTTCTTTTCAGAGTCTTTGAATTGTCCGCTTGCATGTGCACATAAATGACGCACGCCATTGATGTCTTCAAGGAGAATGGCACTCCAATAATCATCGCTGGCATCGGTCACGGAGGATCGTTGTCCACTGGGAATTGTGGAGGAGGTGATTGTGCTATCACCGGGACTTACATTTGGGGCCCGTAGAACCTTTGTTTTTAACATGTGTGACGGAGTTGGTGTGAATTTGGCTTTGGGATAAAATCACAGACATAATTAACAATCCAGGAATTGTTGTATCTTTCTGTTGAGATGTGTGAAACTTTAATAATTCGATTGCAATATGTGGACGGTAACGTCTTTGGTAGTCTTTAATTGATTCCTTTCTATGCTTTTCTTTTGGAAAGTCAATTGATTCCTTTCTATCTTGCTTTTCGGAAAGCGTGATGCCTGATGTGAAAGAAATCAAAAGTAACCGGTGGCTCTTATGGTTAGAGGAAAACAACAAAATATCATCAATGTAGACCAATGCATGATGAAGAATAGGACTAAAGATTTTTGTCATGGCTTTTTGAAATAAGGAGGGAGCGACTTTAAGACCAAAAGGCATAACAGTCCATTGATAATGGGCATCAGGATCTGGCGGTTTTGTGTCATGGTGAAATACCAAGTTGCCAAAAACCGACTTTCAAATCAAACTTAGAAATCGAGCCGCGAAGATGGACAACCGAAGTGCAGTTTTTGGAAGGAAACTTATCATCTTTAAGAAAGAATTAAGTGGTGTCGATAAGCTAATCTCTTTTTTCCACGAACTAATTCAGATCATTTTTCAACATAAAAGGCTTGACAAGCCCAATCTGAATCAGTAGACTCAATAAGACCTTGTTGGAGTAACTGAGAACATTCTTGCTTGGCAAGCAGGAGGTCTGAAGGAGACATACCTGGGTGTGAGGCTTTGGTGGGGTTTATGTCTTCGTTGAGTTTAAAAGGAAGGTGAATGAAAAATTGTTCATTTTTCCAAAGAGGTGATGGATGGGAGCTTTTGTGAGATATGACTGTATGGAGATGGTGTTTCTGAAAGGGCATACAGACGGAGAGTATCTGTATAGGGTAAGAACATTTGTTTGTAGCGAACTCCAGAACTGGTGAGGAAGAGGTTTTTAACCAAATGAAGAATGTCAAAACCTATGAGTAAATCTTTATTTGGAAGTTTGGAGGCTACAATCTTTTTTCAAATTATCTGATTCGGAAGAATTGAATACCAGGTTCTTGGTAATCAAAGTTGTTTAAAAAGTTTCACCATTAAGCTCTGAAAAGTTTGGAATGGTGTTCCCGATAGTCGATGGAAAACGAGAAGGATCAATCATCTTGGTATGCACGGTGTCGATAAACTGATATGAACGGGTTTATGGTATTTAGAAGGAATGATGGACATCTTGAGAGAAGGTCTAGGAATGGTGGAAACATGGTTGTGATTTGAGCTGTAGAGATAGCGGAAATATCTTGAGTCGGAGGATTACGCTATAAGGAAAGCGGTTTGGTCATCTTGGTATTACGAAAAATTTGATTCGACATCCTCGTTCTCGGATAACGACAAGAATGTTGAAGATGTTGGATAAAGACGAAACTTTGGCGATTTATGGGGACAATTTGGACAAAGTATTGCGTTCTTCGAACGAAACAACGGTTGGATTTTTCTTTCGATGCTTGAAACATCTTTCTTTTGAAATCTGAAAGGTTTTTGGAGGAGGACTTTTCGATGGAAGTGTTTAGAAATGTCGTTTCTTTGTGGTTGGACAAAACATTTCTTTCATCTTTACACTCGATTTTGAGATAAGGTTTTTACAAGCGGAGAAGGGTTTCTTGTCTTCATGAGATCTTTGAAGAATTCTTTTGTTCTGATTTTATCAAGAGATAAGCATGGCCATTTGGAAATTTTTTCCCGAGAGAGATATCATGCTTTCGTATTAGTGGTGAGTTTTCTTTGAAGATCAAGTTGTAACTCAGAAGGAATAGAGGCTATGAAGACATGTTTAAGAGATGGCTCATTGAACCCATTTAGCTTGTAGAATAGAATACTCATTCTTTTGTAATGAGCATCCAGAAGGTTTCTTTTGAGAGAACAACATTTCATCTGATGGTATTCTTTTCTGTCTGCTTCAGTGGAAGCAGTTTTTTCACCGATGAATTGCTCATGAATAATATTGAGTGCTGTACCAATCGGAGATTCCATGAATTGGGTATGCATATTCTCAAGCTTTCTAGCCAATCGTAAAAGAAAGTGGGCCATGAATTCACGAAGAACGGTTTGAGGTTGAGCATTAGGCCTGGTACCTTGGAGATCAATCCAAGCAGCAAATTCTTGAAGTCTAGCCGACCATTTGTGATGGGGAATGTCATCAAATGTAAACCAAGATGCTGAAGATGGTTTTGTTGAGTGTTCATGAACTGGTGGTGGTACTGGGTCTGTGTGAGAAGCTTGAGTGTACGTGGCGTTGTTATACCAGAACTGAGTTAAAAGCATTCTTTGGACCCGATGGTCCAAGCTCGGGTTTAGATATACCTCTGTAATCAAAAACCTTTAAAACATTTTTCTCAGGTTATACAACCCAAGCAGACTTTCCTTTAGTCTAAAAGCGAGTGCAAACCGGATAAGAAATGGTCAAAAGTTTTACGATGCAGGATCCTTACTTAGAAGGCAAGTCACGAGGCATCTTCCTTAGGTTTTCAAAATGAACAAATTTAATCCTTTATTCTTTTTCTTTCTTAGAACCTTCATTTGAGAGAGAGAAGAGGTTTAGGGATTCATGTATGTAGAGAAAACACAAGTTTATTTCTTTCGAAATCCAACTTCTATCTTTTACAAGCAAGGGGAGAATCCTTTATATAGGAGAATTCTCGGAAGATAGGACAAGACCCCTATCTTTTACAAAAGCAAAAGCAAAAGATACATCATGACACAACTTTAATTATTACAAAAGACAAAAGATGCTTTAATAATTAAAGCATGACTTTTGACAAAAGCAAAAGTAAAAGCTTAAAGTAAAAGCAAACTGCAATAATTATATAAGACAAAAGCATAAAGCAAACCTAATTATTACAACAAGAAAAACTACTTTATGGAGAGCGGAGATTCATGTAGTCGTCTTCAGAGGAGCTTTCTGTCTCATCTGGGTCCGTATCACCAGAGTGAGGATGCTTTGGGAAGAAAGTTTTGGAGAGCTTTGGATCTTCTGGGAGGGACCACGGCATGGTGGATAAGAGGCAATTATAGTTTTACAGTACACTTTGGAGTATACTTAGGGGAAGTTTGGGTGGCTTTGTCGACTTTGGATGGTTGAAATTTGGTCGTTTGGAGGATTGAGTTGAGGTCTGGTTGGAGGTCGGGTTCATTCATGGTAGGTTGTAGGGCTGTTGGAATCTTTGGTGAGGGAAGGAAGTCTTCCCATGGGTCTTGTGAGTCCTGGTAAAGGAAGTCAGTGTAATCTGG
Source organism: Citrus cavaleriei (assembly GCA_030448925.1). Classification (NCBI taxonomy): domain Eukaryota; kingdom Viridiplantae; phylum Streptophyta; class Magnoliopsida; order Sapindales; family Rutaceae; genus Citrus; species Citrus cavaleriei. The sequence continues at coordinate 5,547,703 of JAUJEN010000396.1, read as the reverse complement.
GCGTTCTTCTTTAATAATGATACCAGTGGACTTAGGTTTAGATATGGCAGATGGAGTGGGGATCATGAGGATGTCATGTTGTGGACCTAAGGAGGTGTGGGAGATATCTTTAAGTGGCGGAGGTTGGTGGTTTAATTGACAAAGGTAATTATGCAGGACATCTTGTATGTCATTTTCAATCAGTATATGGTGCGATGAACCATTCATATACGATCTTGAGTCGAAAGATTGGTGTGCGGATGTTGGAAGTATAACTGTGAATAATAAAAGCGATGTGAACATTTGTGCTTGAGGCGGTCAAGGTTGTAAATTGGACGGTTATAGCGGTTTCTTTCTCCATGCGTGGTATGGGGAGAACCGTTCAATAGTGTCAAGTAAGAGGTAGCATTATCGGGATTAAGGAAATGCTCAAGTAGGAGAAATGGGGAGGATGAGCTTGGTTGCATAAAGAATTAGGCAAGCGTGCATAACACATCTTCGGTGGTGTCTCTGGTCGGATCGAGGTTAAACACATGAGACAGATTTTACGGGTGGAAAGTGGAAAAAGGAAAAGGGTCTGTGACAAGGTAGGCTTTCATGAAAAAGCGAAAGAGAGCTTTTCTAGCAAATTCTTGGATGGCGAAAACAGAAGAGAAAGTTTTGTTAAAGGGAAAAGTTTTCTTGGTGAGAGCTTTTGGGGGTAGTGAGGTAGCCATGGAGATAATTGGAAAATTGTAGGCGGTGGAAAACAAGATGAGAGGATTTTCTGGTTTGGAAAGTCTGGAAAGCATATCAGGGATAAGGTTCTGGGATCCCTTTATATGCTTGACTGAAAAGTCATACTTGGAAAACCAATCTTTTAATCTGAGTAACATTTTTTCGGGAACAGTTTTACCTTTGAAATGAAATATATTGGGGAAGGCTGAGCTGTCCATTCGGATGAGAAAATGGTGTCCAATCAAATGATACTCAAACTTTTTGATGCCATTCTTTCTGCAAGATTTCTTTGAACCGCTATGGTAGTGCTTACGTGTGTCGGAAAAATGTCCACTAGCGTGGCGATAAAAGTGTTCCTTGTCATTGAGTTCTTGAGGAGGATGGCACCCGTGATTCATCACTTGCATGCGCAATATCTGGCGATTAATCAACTTTAAAGGAGGCGGATTTTGCGCGATCTGCTTTAGGGTAGTGACAGCAGTTGTGTGGTCAGCATTCCACTCTGGGGGCTTCTTTTTCAATAAAGCCGAAAGATGATGAGTGTAATGATCCACGTGTGGGATGAAATCACGGATGTAATTGATAATGCCGAGAAACTGTTGAATTTGCCTTTTGGAAAGTTGCTGATCTGGAAAGTGAAGCAATTCTTGGGCAATGTGCTTTCCTGGCTGGTAGTGTCCATCTTTGATGATCATACCAAGGAATTCAATATTATCTGTAGCAATGGTGCTTTTCTTGGCGGATAACATGATTCCATGACTTTGGAGAATATCATAGAATTGAGTTAACAGCTGGCGATGTTCATCATGGGAACCTGAAAAAAGCAAGATATCATCAATGTAAATTAATGCATGATGCAAAAGGGGTTGGAAGATTTGGACCATGGATTTTTGGAAAATAGATGGGGCAGTTTTGAGACCAAAGGGTAGGACGGTCCATTGAAAATGGGCATTGGGAATACAAAAAGCGATTTTGTAGCGTTCGGAGGGTTCAATGCCAAGTTGCCAAAAACCTGATTTTAAATCAAATTTTGAAAAGATTTGGGCATTTTTAAGAAAAGTGAACATGCTTTTGTGAAGGAAATTTGTCATCTTGTAAAAAGCATGTTTAATGGTGGTAGTCTATGACTAGGCGTTTCTTTCCTCAGACAATTTAGAATCATAAAAGGCTTGAGCCATTTGAGAACTTGTGGGCTCAATTAGACCTTGGGCTAACAACTGTGAACATTCTTGTTGGGCTAGGAGTAAGTCAGAAGGACTCATTCCTGGATGGGTAGCTTTGGTTGGGTTAATGTCTTCATTTAGTTTGAAGGGTAACTTTATGAAGAAAGACTTATTTTTCCATAAGGGATTTGGATGGGTGAACTCAGAATGGGACTCTGGATAGACACTCAAAAGTTTGGTTGAAATATCATGGTAAGACTGGGTAGTTTCAGACAAATGGTAGAGTTTCAGAATGTCTGTGAATGGTTTGAACATGGACTTGACTCGGATTCCAGTGGGAATGATTTGGAGGTGTTTGATTTGGTGGAGGATGTCAAATCCTAACAAGATATCCTTATTAGGAAGAGTGGAACCAATAACCTTGGTCGAAACCTGATTTGGGAAGATTTGAATACCTGATGGGTTTTTGGTAAACAAAGAGGTGTTGAAGAGTTTGCCGAACTTTGAAATGTTCTTGGGAGTCCAATATTCTGATGGAAGAATATGGGGGTTTAACATGCTGCGTTGGGCGCCAGTATCTATAAGACCAATTGCTGGAATGGGCCTTTGGAATTTTGAGGGCAAGATCTGGAGTTTGATGGATGGGATAGGAACTGTAGTATCAAGGGAGAGTGACTGTTGATGGAAAATCACTTGAGGCGGTCCTGTCACGAATCGGAGGAATTACGGAGTCTGCTTGTTTCATCATTAGGTTCATCTTGTTCAGAGAAATAGAATTCCAGTTCATCTTTGGCAGGAGAGTAGTCTGTAGTTGCTTGAAGATGCTCAACTAACCGGATGGATTTTTCTCTTTTATTGGGACAATCTTTGGCATAGTGGCCTTTTTTCTTGCAGATGAAACATCTCTTTGGATTCTTCGTTTGAATTCTGGTGGAGGAGATTTCTTTACGAAGAAGCCGGTAGAGCTTCGGGATCTGCGAGTGGATGAAGATTACGGAGTTTGAATTTACGAAAATGCCGTTTTTCTTTGAATTGCAATCATGATCCTTTTCTTATGGCATTTGATGCGCAAATAAGGCTTTTGCAAGCACTCAGGAAAGGTTCTTTGTCTTTCGGCAGTTCTTTGAAAAAGCTTTTTTGCAAAGTTTGTCGAAGACAAGTTTTGGTGAAAGATTTTTCGAAGAGATGTTGTCTGAGGGAAAGATTGGATCTTTGTGAGTTGTCTACGGATGTCGGGTTGGAGTTCTTGGGAGGAAGCGGAAAGACATGCTTGAATGTGATTCATTGAATCCATTAAAGCTTATAGAATATGAGGACATTAACATAATGGAAATCAAGATCCTTAGCATTGAGGACATTTCATGTTGAGATAGTCTCGTCAGGCGAAAAGCTGCAGAATTGATCATGAAATGACAAGAGCACTTGAAACTTGGAAGATCAACAATGTAATTGGCGGTATTGGCCTAACGAATCAAACGATCTCTTAGAGCAGGTAAAGCAGTAGCAAATTCTCTGGGGCCGATTGAGTTGTGGCTCTTAGCATCTGGAGGTCAATCCGAGACATCTTGTTGGCGGTCCATTTATGAGATGGAAGATCGTCAAATGTGAACCGTGGGCCATTTGACGATTTTTGGCTAGATGGATTAGTGCAGGTTGGAGGAGGTTGGTTTGTGGCGGAAGATTGGCATATCATCTTGACGGAGGAATATCAACATATGGTTGGGAGGTTTGGCTTGGGGGAGGTTGATCTGGTTGAGCCATCAGGATTTTGGTTATATCATAGGACTTTTCGAGTCCTTTGGTGGATCTTGAAGAGTCGTGTCGGTGTCGATATATTTATCTGAAGCAGTGGATTTGAATCGAAGTTTGATCATCTGTGGGTGAGCGGGTGTTGTGTGGCGATAAATTGGTTCATGGGTTCTTTATCCTTGGATTGGCGGGGGCGATAAAGGCTGGAGGTGATCTTGGGGGTAGAAAGGAGATGGTTGGCGGGGATGGTCGAGAGGAAGGATGGAGAGAGGCGGTGGGTTTAGGTTTAGGTTTAGTTTGTGGTGGCAAAGGATTGTCTCTGAAAAGAGTATGAGTCATACCAAATAACTTGGAAGGGTTATACTGTTTAATAGGAGAAAGCATAGAGGCAAAAGGATGATAAGTTGGACCGATGGAAGGGATAGGAGGAGATGTGGTAAAGAGGGTAGGTCTCTGTTTTTCAGATTCAATCTGGGCAAGTTCAGCTTTTAAGCGCCTGATTTCCCTCTCTTTTTGGTCAAATTCGGGGCCTGAGTAACGATGGGCAAGCATGGCTCATAACTCAAGAGTCAAGTTGAGAAATTCTTTACTGGAGGTTTTGGTAGATCTGCTGCATCTGTGCAGTGATGGCTTGAGTAGCATATTGTTCAGTTCTCTTTTCTATGTGTTGTCGTGTTCTCTCATTTTACCATCCATACTGGCACGCTCATCAATAGGTAAAGGTAATAAATCCAAAGGAGTTAATGGATTAAAACCATATACAATCTCAAATGGTGAAAATTTAGTAGCTGAATGATCCAAACAACACAATTAGGAAATAACTGGATTCCTATTGGATATTTAGTAACTAATTTAGTTGTAAAGATCTTTCTGTCTGCTACTTTGAAGTGTTCCTCTTGAGTTTTCCAATACTCAGTAGGAAGAATAGCAGGATTAAGCATGCTTCGCTGAGCACCAGTGTCGAGAAAACCAATGGCTGTGATAGGTTTATGATATATGGAAGGGATAATTTGGATTTTGACAGAAGGTATGGGTATGGTACGGTCATGAATGAGAATGAAGGGAAAATTCTGTAGTGGATTCTAGGACAATCTTTGGCAAAATGACCTTTCTTTTTGCAAATGAAACACCTGCTTTTCTTTCTGTCAGGAAACCGTTTGGAATGGGATTGCCTTTTTCTGAAAAAGCAAAAGCTATTTGTGGATTTCTAGATGGAAATGGGAATCTGAATTTCTTGAAGTGAGACTTTTTCTTGGGTGAGCAGTCACACTTCTTTGGATCTTTGCACTTGATAGCCAAGTAAAGCTTTTTGCAAGCAGATTTGAAAGGTTCTTTGTCTTTGATATGTCAAGACATCCCAAAGCAATCTGGAATAATTTTCCCAATGATAATGTGTCAATGTTGAGCCTATGAGCAGCCAACTGACGCTGAATTTCTGGTTGTAATTCTTCTGGAAGAGATGCCAGAAATACATGCCTGAGTGTGGGATCATTGAATCCATTTAGCTTATAATAGAGCAAAGGCATTCGTTTGTAGTGGTAATCACTTTTGTGTTGAGAGAACAACATTTTATGTTGAGATAATCACGTCTTGCGCGTCAAAAGTAGCACTTGGTTCTCCAATAAATTGATCATGGAGAATGGCTAAAGCCTGAGAGACATCAGAAATCTGGATGAACTGAAGTTGTCTATCTTGTCAAACCGATCTCGAAGAAGAAAATAAGCAAATCTTGAATTCACTTAGAACAGATTGGGTTGTTGCATTTGGAGATTAATCCAAGCAGACAACTCTTGTAGTCTTTCTCTGCATTTTGTCAGAGGGATATCATCAAAAGTAAACCATGGACCATTAGAAGGTTTGGAAACTTTTGGCTGAGGTGGAATTGGCTAAGAAGATTCACCAGTTTCTTGGTTTTCTTCATCAGTGTCAACAGGTTCAGTTCTTGGGCCAGGGTTAGTGGCACCAGACTGTTCAGTAGGTTCTGCCATGAGGAGTTTGGAAATATCAGCTAGATTTGAATCAGAAGTGTCTGAATCAGACAAATTAGATGACTCAATGGATGATGAATCTGATTGTGAAGGGGAATTTTCAGGAGAGGAATCTAGAGATGGTGAATGGGAAAGTTGTTGAGCAAAATACTGGTACATGGGCTGTTTTTCTAGAGAAACAATAGTTTGGATTGGTGGTGGTTGAGTAGATTCAGGTAAAGAAGTTGGTGATGGAGAGGGTGATGGTTCAAATCTGGATGTCTGAGGATTTTGCTGAGGAATGGGTTTTGGAACTGGAGTTGGTTTTTGTGTTTTCTTTGGTTTTGATTGAGGTCGGGGAGTAGGAGGAAACAAGGTATGGGTCATGCCAAAAATTTTAGAAGGTTCATATGTTCGGGTGGAAAAAGATGGCAAGAAGGGATGATAGGTAGGATTAATTACTGGTAATGGAGCAGAACTTGTAAACAGGGTAGGCTGGACTCTTTCTGAGTCAATTTTGGCAATTTCAGCTTTCAAAGCTCTTATCTAAGCTTCTTTTTTTATATCAAAATCAGAACTATAGACTCGTTGAGCAAGCATAGCCCGAAGTTCAGAGTCAAGTTGAGTAACTCTGTTATGAAGATTTTGATAAATCTGATTTAACTTATCTAAGAGTATCAACCTTTTTCTCAACCTGGTTGGTTTTGTGTGTAATGTGGTCTACCTTATGATGCAAGGTAGTGAGTGCTTGGTTATGTGCAACAATATTTTGAGTTTATTAGTTTAAGACTGCCTCAAAAGAACGAGGTTCTTCTAAATGGCCAGCATGAGTTACTGCAGAGGGAACATATGGTTTGGAGATGAAATTCTTTTGTTGGTCAGTTCGTTTTTCCAAAGGTGGGAACTGGGCTTGGTATTCTGTAGATGTTGATGGGGAAAACATCATACAGGTGTTGGGCCAAAATAAGGTCTTGTGGGGTCATTCCTGTATGGGTAGCTTTGGTTGGGTTGCTGTCTTCATTTAGGTTGAAAGGTAAGGATATGAAGAACTTTGGGTTTTTCCACAATGGGTTTAGATGGGTAAAAAGGCTATGGTTTTCAGGGCAAAATTTGAGGATTTGATCTGTAATGGCCTGGTATGTGGGTGGTGAATGGGCTGAAGAATAAATTATTAGAGTGTTGGTGAAGGGTTTAATCATGGATTTGTAACGGAGACCAGAGGAAGTAATCTGGACATTTTTTGCCTAATGTAGGATGTCAAAACCTACAAGGAGATCTTTGTTTGGCAAGGCTGAACCAATTAGTTTTATCCAAACAACACAATTAGGAAATAATTGAATTCCTATTGGATGTTTAGTAACTAATTTAGTTGTAAAGATCTTTCCATCAGCTGCTTTGAAATGTTCTTGAGTTTTCCAATACTCAGTAGGAAGAATATCATGATTAAGCATGCTTCGCTGAGCACCAGTATCGAGAAAACCAATGGCTGTGATGGGTTTATGATATCTGGAAGGGACAATTTGGATTTTGACAGAAGATATGGGTATGGTATGGTATGGTCATGGATTAGGATGGAGGAAGGTTGAACTGTGTAGATGGGTTCAAAATCAAAACTGTCTGAATCACTAGATTCTGTTGGTAAGGCAAAGACTGTATCATCGTTTGGTTCTTCTTGTTCAGAAAACAAGTGTTCAACTTGGTCTGTGATTGGGGAAAATTCTGTAGTGGATTCCAAGTGTTGGATAAGCTTGACTGCCTTCTGAGTTTTGACGGGACAGTCTTTGGCAAAATGACCTTTCTTTTTTCAAATGAAACATCTGCTCTTCTTTCTGTTAGGAAAATCTTTGGAGTGATTTCGTTTTTTCCTGAAAAAGCGAAATCGTTGAGTATGTCGTTTCCTTGATGGAAATGGGAATCTGGATTTCTTGAAATGAGACTTTTTCTTTGATGAACAATCACATCTTTTTGGATCTTTCCACTTGATAGCCAAGTAAGGCCTTTTGCAAGCAGATTTGAAAGGCTCTTTGTCTTTGATGAGATCCTGGAAAAATTTCTTTTGTTCACACAATTTGTCAAGACATCACATAGCAATCTGAAATAATTTTCCCAATGATAATGTGTCAATATTACGCTTGTTAGCAGCTAACTGACGCTGAATCTCTGGTTGTAATTCTTCTGGAAGAGATGCCAGAAATACATGTCTGAGAGTAGCATCGTTGAATCCGTTTAGCTTATAATAAAGCAAAGACATTCGCTTGTAGTGGTAATGAAGATCTTTTGTGTTGAGGGAACAACATTTCATGTTGAGATAATCACGTCTTGCAGCTTTAAAAGTAGCACTTGGTTCTCCAATAAATTGATCATGGAGAAGGGCTAAAGCCTGAGAAACATCAGGAATTTGAATGAACTAAAGTTGTCTATACTGTCCAAGATTGTCAAACCAATCTCAAAGAGAACCCGTAAATTGAGTACTGAATTCTCGTAGAACAGATTGGGTTGTGGCATCTGAAGCTAACATTTGGAGATCAATCCAAGCAGACAACTCTTGTATTCTTTCTCTCCCCTTTGTAGTAGGGATATCATCAAAAGTAAACCATGGACCATTTGAAGGTTTGAAAGACTTTTGGTGGAAGTGGAACTGACTGAGAAGATTCACCAGTTTCGTGATTTTCTTCATCGATGTCAACAGGTTCAGTTCTTGGGCGATGTCGATGTATAGGGCTATTCGATGGGATTACGCCATGAGGAGTTTGGAAATATCAGCTAGATTTGAATCAGAAGTGTCTGAGTCAGACAAATCAGATGACTCAATGGATGATGAATATGATTGTGAGGGAGAATTTGTAGTAGAAAAATCTAGAGATGGAGAATGGGAAATTTGTTGAGCAGAATATTGGTACATGGGTTGTTTTCTAAAGAAACAGAGGTTTGGGTTGGCAGTGGTTGGGTAGATTCAGGTAAAGAAGTTGGTGATGGAGAGAGTGATGGTTCAAATCTGGATGTCTGTGGATTTTGTTGAGGAATGGGTTTTTGAACTGGGACTAGTTTTGGGTTTTCTTTGGTTTTGGCTGAGGTCGTGGATGTGGAGGAAACAAAGTATGGATCATACCAAAAAGTCTAGAACGTTCATATGTTCGGGAAGAAGTTGATGGCAAGAAAGGATGGTAAGTAGGATTAATTATTGGTAATGGAGCAGAACTTGGAAAAAGGGTAGGCTGGACCTTTTCTAAATCAATCCTAGCAATTTCAGCTTTTAAAGCTCTTATCTCACCTTCTTTTTTATCAAAATCAAGATTATAGACTCGTTGAGCAAGCATAGCCCGAAGTTCATAGTCAAGTTGAGTAACTCTGTTATGAAGATTTTGATAAATTTGATTTAACTTATTTGAGATGGTATCAACCTTTTTCTCAACCTGGTTGGTTTTGTGTGTAATGTTATTTGCCTTATGATGCAAGGTAGTGATTGCTTGGTTTTGTGCAATAGCATTTTGAGTTTGCCAATTTAAGACTGCTTCAAAAGAACGAGGTTCTTCTAAATGACCAGCAGGGGTTACTGCAAATGGGACAAATGGTTTGGAGACGAAACTCTTTTGTTGGTCAATTTGTTTTTCCAAAGGCGGAACTGGCCTTGGTATTCTATAGATGTTGATGGGGAAAACATCATATAGGATTGTATGTTAGGAGTGGGATTAGCATGGATGGTCTCATGGGTTGATTGTATTATGCAGTTGAACAAAGTAGGTTCATGTTTTCGGATCCAGGCAAGACCTTTGTGATAGATGGGTAAAGGTGGTTGAGAATCAGGCTCAGGTGGTTCTTCAGGATGAGCAGCATGGTATCGGCAAGCTGGATAAATAATCTTTTTAGACTTGCGCTTGTGCCTTTTGGGTTCGTCATCATCTTCTTCAATATCTTCCCAACAAGGGCAGCCTGCATCACAGTTGCCAGAGGCTGGGACATCCCATAAGAAATGTCCATGATCATTAAAGGCTTGAATGGGTAGGTTTTCTTGTTCTGTGTGTACAGAAGTGATCATTGAAGAATATGTAAAAGATAATCTAGGTGGTTCTGAGGACGAACTAGGTGGTGGTTTGAAAGTAAGACGAACAGTTCCATCGTAATTTTTCTAAAAATGACTTTCAGAAGTTTGTATTAATTAGACAACCATTCTAAAGGCATGAGTTTGATTAATTCTTGTTGAGGAATTTGCCTTGGTATTTGAATAATGGTTGGAATCTCTTCAGATTCTGCAAGAATCATAAGAGCTTCTGAATTTACAGTTTGTGGAGTTGGCAAATCTAAAGCATGATTTTGCAGTCGATAAACAAGCTGATGGTGCAGGGTAGCTATTTTAGCTGAGGTTATTTGTTCAGCTTCTTGGAGCTGGATCTGAACTTTTAAAGTGGTGGCAAGGTTGGAATCAAGAAGTGAAAGATTAAAATTGGGATAAAGTAAGCAAAGCACTTCCGACATGGAGGGTGTTGAGAACTGTGCCAATGATGGCATGCTGATATTGCTTAAACCTGGTGTCAAGTAGAGCAATTCTGGCCGTGAGAGGTAAGCCTTTTCTCCCATGAAGGGTGAGGATTAGGCGAACACCTCCAAGGTGAAGATGTGTATAGCCTTCACGTTTCCATGTAGAGATCAATTCTGAGGGTATCTCAAGAGTGACATATTGTTTAGCTGTAGTAGCTTGCAAAGCACACTGATCGAGTCGGGACGATTGGATGTATGCTTTAGGATGAGGTCTTTTGGTGGAAATCAGGGTTTTGATACTTCTGGTAAAAGAAGGTTTTTTTATACAAGTGATGATATGGACTGATAAGAGGTAAAGAGGATTCATTGATTTGGACAGATTCAAGAACATAGGAGTATTCAACAAGATTCTCTATCTTACTGGATGTTTGCTTAGTACAAGATTTAGGTAAAGAGAGAGTAGAAGAAAGAGTAACTGGAGAAAATGAAGAAGTAGGAGTAGCTGAGGACGATGATGAAGCCATGAGATTTAGATTTTCTATTCCTTAATGCTTTGATTCCTAAGGCATTGAACTCTGATAACCTATACCAATGTCGGAGAATGATTTATGTCGTCTAAGTACGTGGCATTGTTAGACCAGAGCAATGATAACCTTAGTTATCCTTTGGACCAATAGCCCGGATGCTCGGGTTTCCAGCCGATATACATTGGTGAGAGCATTAGAAACTTGGCAACGCTATCTTTTACCTAAAGAGTTTGTTATACACACTGATCACGAGTCCTTGAAGCATTTGAAAGGGCAAGGTAAGTTGCATAAGAGACATGCCAAATGGGTTGAATTTATTGAGCCATTTCCCTATGTGAGAATGTTATCTAAAAGATATGCACTTATCTCTACATTAAATGCAAAGTTGTTAGGATTTGAGTACATTAAAGAATTATATGTTAATGATCCTGATTTTGCTAATATGTTTAATGCTTGTGAGAAAGTTTCATTCGGTAAGTTCTATAGGCATGATGGGTTGTTATTTCGAGAAAATAAATTGTACGAATTGCTTGTGCGAATCCCATAATGAAACTTCGAAATCCACACTTAATTTGAAGTTTCAACTTTCCAAGAAAGTTCTAAACAGATTTATAACAAACAAAACCTTGACCCAATGCTTAAGAAAACATGAACCAAAGGTATAGAGAATGATATTAACGCCACACACAAGAATGCAAATTCTTGATAGGTAACCAAAGAAAGAATAATCTTTCAAATTCAAAATAACATTAATCTCTAATTTTATTACATAGCAAGGTTGCTAAGTTTAAATAGGCTAAAAGAAACTCAAGATCCTAAAAATACAAATGGAAACATTGGAACAACCCTCCAAGTAGGTTGGTCAAAGGATGCTTCAAAAGTCTTCACCAACCCACCATAATTAATGCTATCTTTGACAAACTTAATGCTAGCCTACTGTAATTAATGCTATCATTGACAAACTTAATGTTAGCCCACCATTATTGATGGTAGACTTACCTTACACATTGACAAACTTGAAACGAAACAAACAAATGAAGTTGAAAAAACAAAGGAGTCGTTGAAAATCCCAAGTCTGAACAAGCTGTAATGAATTGGTCATAACGCCTTCTAGAGAACTCCAAATCCAGCTCTATAAAATTTATTAGAAAGCTAACTTAATTATCTTTCCAACGGTATATAGCTTTCACATTACTTCTAGCTCAATCAATACAGTTTTTATTCCGAATTTGACCTTTCTGCATTTGATACAAATTGTGTATTTGGTTGCCCAATAACTTGAATAATGCCCACAATGCCTTGTCTTCTCTTCAAGCCCAATTCATGATGTCTTCTTCCTGGTGAGTATAATGTGAGTGATACTTTTAATTCATGATGTCTTCTCCTTTCGATGTAGGTGAAAATTCGAGGACGAATCCTTTTGAGGAGAGGAGCAATGATGAGAACCATCAAGGGAATACCATTAAAGCTTCAAGTGATCCTTTGCACATTCATAGAGGCCCAATTATAAGAGCTAGAGCCAAAAAGATGCAAACTGCTTTAAATGGATTAATTGAGAAAATGTGGACTGAAAATGCAATTAAAGATGCAAGACATCATGAATTGGGCTTGGAGAGAAGAAAAGACATTGTTGGCATTATTCGAGCTATTGGGCAGCCCAATACACAATTTGGATCCAATGCAGAAAGGGCATATTTGGAATAAAACTGGTATTAATTGAGCCAGAACTAATGTATAAGCTATATATCATTGGAAAAATAATTAAGTTAACTTTCCAATACATTTTACAGAGCTGGATTTGGAGTTCTCTAGAAGAACTTATGACCAATTTGTTACAGCTTGTTCAGGCTTTGGAATTCCAACGACTCCTTTGTTTATTCAACTTCATTTATTTGTTTTGTTTCAAGTTTTTCAATGTGTTAGGTAAGTCTACCATCAATGATGGTGATGCAAATCCCACAATGAAACTTTCAAACCCACACTTAATTTGTAGTTTCAACTTCCTAAGAAAGTTCTAAACAAATTTAAGACAAACAAAACCTTGACCCAATGCTTAAGAAAACATGAACCAAAGGTATAGAGAATGATATTGACGCCAGACTCAAGAAATAGATGAGAATGTGAGTGATAAGTCTAAATTTGGAATGCCACAAGAATGCAAATTCTTGATAAGTTCACTAGTTCTCAAAAGAACCAAAGAAAGAATAATCTTTCAAATGCAAATAACATTCATCTCTAATTTTTTATTACATAGCAAGGTTGCTGAGTTTAAATAGGCTAAAAGAAACCCAAGATTCTAAAAATACAAATGGAAACATTAGAACAACCCTCCAAATAGGAGAAGCCCATATGTGCAATCCTGATTGCCCTTGCCTCGAAGATCCATATGACGATGATGAAGACTTTGAAATCATGAGGAGAAGAAGAAGGAGAAAGAAGAAACCTTCCCATCCAAAGACTCCTTGCAGATCATATTCTCCGGAACCACCGGATGATCCAAGTTCAAATCAGCCTTTACCAATCTACAAAAAGGCTCTCAAATGGATAGAAAAAGAAAACACAAAGGCCATTCCACAAGAACCCACTCCTTCACCACCAAAGCTCAGGTCATGCCTGATGTTTTCCTCCTCCAGTCAATCCTACCAAGAATCATTTCCCCCACTTGAAAAACAAACAGATCCACAGACCAAAGTTGTTTCTCAGCCTTTTGTGCAGTCACCCATCACATCTTCTGGTCAACTAGAAGCTCCAAAGCAATATGAAGCAGTCTTAAATTGGCAAAAACCAAGCACTTCATAATCTTGGGAGAAAAATCGACAAAGTTGCAACCCAGGTGACAAAAACTAAAACAAAGGTGGATTCACTTAGTTCTCAGTTAGAACAGATCTATCAGAATTTGCAGAACAGAATCTCTGAACTTGATGTTGATCTCAGAACAATGATTAACAATCGTATATGGGGTCCAGAATTCAACAAAAAAGAAGCAGAGATTAGAAAACTAAAAGTTGAGCTAGAAAGAATAGATGCAGACAAAGAACAACCATCCCTTTTCACCAAAACTCAATCTTTACCAATTCCTACCCCTCTATTTGACACATATCAACCTTTCTATAACCCTTCCAGATCGCTAATGGACTATAACAAGTTCTTTGGTCTTTCTCATCTCCTTTACAAAGATCCAACACCACCATCACCATCCAAAAAGCCAGTCACGAAAGTCAAAATTTCAGAACCAAAACAAAAAGAAACCTCTCCAATACCTGAAGACTCTCCAAAGGCAACTCCTAAACCAAGGAAAGACAAAGCTCCTGTACACCAATACTTTTACCAAAGTGTTGGGTTACAAGGCAGTGATCCAGATTCAAACTCATCCTCTGATTGTAGTTCTAGTTCTCTAGAGCAATCTTCCTCAGACTCAGAGTCTCAATATGCAGATATCTCTGGCTTACTCATGGTTCAACCATCCGCAAAGACGAAAGAACCAAGCACATCTACACCGGTTGTAGATGAATATGATGATGAAAATGCAGATCAAGGCAGTTCACAAATTGAACCAATTCCCCCAAATCCACCAGCACCTGAAACTTCCTCTAAACCATCTTTGACATAGTGGTTCACTTTTGATGACATTCCTTGCCACAAATGGCCAGCTAGGCACCAAGAATTTGCTGCTTGGGTTGATGTCCATATGACGCGCCCAAATGCACAGTCTCAATCAATTCTCAGAGAATTTTGTTCCAAATTCACTGGTTCTTTACGAGAATGGTTTGAAAGTCTGGGAGAATACAGACAACTTCAATTAATTCAATCCACAGTCGCAACAACCTTTACAGTCATTTATGATCATTGGAGAACTAACTGTAGCAAATGAAGCCTCTAGAAAAGAATTTCATCAAATGAAATGTTGCTCTCTCAAGCGCAACCATTTGGAGATGCATTACAAGAGAATGAGCATGCTCTACTACAAGTTAAATGGATTTAATGATCCAACTTTAAAGCATGTTTTCATTGCTTCACTTCCTCCAGAACTTCAGAGACAACTCACAGCTTTCAATCTGGACATAGCCAACATTTCTCTTGGAAAAATTTTCCAGTTGACTATGTTACGTCTTGACAGATTGTGTGAACAAAAAGACTTCTTCAAAGACCTCATTGAAAATAAACAGCCCTTTTCCTCAGCCTGCAAAAACCATACCTCAAAATCCAGTGCAAAGATGACAAAAAATGCACTTGTCCAACCAAGAAGAAAGCACCCTCACCGATCTTCCAAAAGAGGTAAAAAACCTTACAGATACTTCAAGAAGAAGGATCAATCCCAGTTCAAAAAAAAGAAGCATAATCGTTGTTTCATTTTGTCGCTTTTGCGAAATTGTCCAAACAAACAAAGCATTCTCATTCAACACCTGGAAAAATCTTAACTGCTCTCTGAACATGATGAAGTTGAGTCCAATTTCTCTGAACAGACAGAATATGATGATCATATAGCATTCATCCTTGCATAGTCAACAGATGATTCTGAGATAGATGAAATTTTTGTTATTTCTACTGTTCAAGAAGTAAATCAGGTTAATTCTAAACCTACTGCTCCTTCAGTAAGAATTTCAGTTCTCCCTTCCAAGTATCATAAGCCAACTCCTGTTATTAGTTTCCTTGATACTGGTGCACAACGCAGTATGTTCAATCCCATAGTTCTTCCTTCCCCTTGTTGGGAAAAACATACTGAGTTCTTCAAAGCAACCAATGGTGAAATTTTCAAAACCTCACTGATTGGGATTCAGTTTTTTTCCAAACTATATCATATGACAAAAAATCGTTGGTTCAGATTTACCAGACAAAGATCTTCTCATAGGATTTGATATCCTTCATAGGACAAAAAAATTCCACATTACACCAACTGGAATCAAGTTCAAACAAATGTTTTTGCCTTATACATCCCCCTTTATGCTCCAATCACTCAAAAACTCCTCCAGTTCTATCCTGAAAATCATTCTCAGTTCAGTCATCCTTTCCCTTTTTGGAAAAATGACAAGTTCTTCTTTCAACTACCATTCAAGTTAAATGAAGATATCAATCCAACAAAAACAACTCATCCGAGAATGCCACTTTCTGACCTTCTTTTAGCCACACAAGAATGTGATCAATTGCTTAGGCAAAGTCTCATTGAGTCAACAACTTCAGATTGGGTGTGTCAAGCCTTTTATGTTGAAAAAAGGTCTGAGTTAGTTCGAGGAAAAAAGAGATTGGTAATTGATTATCAGCCTCTAAATGCTTTTCTCATAGATGAAAAATTTCCTCTTCTAAAAATCCAGTCCTTATTTGTCCATCTTCAAGATGCCATAATTTTCTCAAAATTCGATCTTAAAGTTGGTTTTTGGCAACTCGACATTTCACCCTCTGATAGACCTAAAACGACCTTCTGTATTCCCAATGCCCATTATCACTTGCCCTTTGGTCTCAAAGTTGCTCCTTCCCTGTTCCAAAAAGAAATGGTGAAAATATTCTCTCCCATCCTCCATCATGCTCTGGTGTATATCGATGACATTTTGTTGTTTTCCACCAACCACCAGACCTACCAAAAATTGCTTTCAGATTTCTTTGACATTATACACACACATGGCATAATGCTTTCCGAAAAGGAATCTATCGACTTTTAAGGCATGGTGTTAAAAGATGGCCATTACCATCCATGACCACACATTGCACAAGAATTGACAAAGTTCCCAGACACAGATCTCAATAAAAAACAAATTCAACAGTTGCTTGGAATTGTGAATTATTTGAGAGACTTTATTCCCAAAGTTGCGGTCCACACCAGCAAGTTGTCACGCATGCTAAAAAAAAACCCCCACCATGGGGCCCTAAGCAGACAACAGCTCAAAAAGATTTCTCAGTCACCACCACCACTCAAGATTCCCACAGTTGGACAAAGAATTCTCTAGACAGATACCAATGATGAATACTGGAGTGCCATTCTTCTAGAAAAAATTGGAGAAACAGAGTCCTATTGCGCTCATGCAAGTGGACAGTTCAAGGACGCAGAGAAGAATTATCATGTCATTTACAAGGAGATTTTAGTAGTCCGTTCTTCGTGAATTCATGGCCCGCTCCATGGGTTCTTTACGAGATTGGCTAGAAAGCACTTGGATCTGCAGTTTCAGTGGCCATTAATATGCCTGTAATGTCAGCATATTCGAACTCAGAGTCAGTTGAGGTTGAATTCCATCTGATTAGTCACAATTTCCTTATCAAAATAAACATGCTTTGTCGGCGAGGCAAAGGAAATTTGTCATCTTGTAAAAACATGTTTAATGGCTGGTAGTCTACTTCAAGAACAAATTGCTTATAGACAAGCAGTTGCTTAGTTTAAAAGCTTGGTTCGCCAAGTATGACTTCACAGTCCAGCACATAAAAGGTGATAAAAATCTAATTCCTGATTTTCTCACCCGTCCATCTATAAATAAACCTACCCTCATCACCTTCATCCAGACTATACCGATCATAGCCATGAATCGTTCCCTTCCTATCAAAGCTTTAACCCAAAAGACTTTTCCTCTCAATCTCTCTTTCAGTTCAGCCTTCCAAATTCAAGATTTTGCCAGGAAATTCCTTTTCCAATATTTCATGAATGTCTATAGAACCCAACCAGGCTTTCTGTCCCTTCACCTGGAACATTTATTTCTTACAGGATTCACTCTCAGTCCAACCCTGACCATATCAGAAGATGAATTATGGTATGTTTGGTGTCTCATAGTCCTGTATGCCACTAAACTTGTCCTTCTTGGTCAACCTACCCACAGGCACATCACAACTCCTGATACAGGACTGTGAGACACCAAAAATACCATAAATTCATTAAATATGAAATAAATTCGAATATAGGAATGAAAAAATTTTTTAGGAAAGAGGTTGTCCGTTTGATGAAATTGTGACTAATAAGAAGGAATTCAAATTCTTGATTCCATATTTGACTGCTAAAATCTCCTTGTAAATGACATGATAATTCTTCTCTGTGTCCTTGAACTGCCACTTGCATGAGCGCAATAGGACTCTGTTTCTCCAATTTTTTCTAGAAGAATAGCACTCCAGTATTCATCACTGGCGTCTGTCTAAAGAATTCTTTATCCAACTGTGGGAATCTTGAGTGGTGGTAGTGACTGAGAAATCTTTTTGAGCTGTTGAACAGCTGTTGTCTGCTCAGGGCCCCATGGTGGGGGTTGTTTTTTTTTTAGCATGCGTGACAACTTGCTGGTGTGGACCGCAACTTTGGGAATAAAGTCTCTCAAATAATTCACAATTCCAAGGAACTGTTGAATTTGCTTTTTATTGAGATCAATGATGAGAACCATCAAGGGAATACCATTAAAGCTTCAAGTGATCCTTTGCACATTCATAGAGGCCCAATTACAAGAGCTAGAGCCAAAAAGATGCAAGCTTCATTAAATGGATTAATTGAGAAAATATGGATTGAAAATGCAATTCAAGATGCAAGACATCATGAATTGGGCATTGTGGGCATTATTCAAGCTATTGGGCATCCAAATACACAATTTGGATCAAATGCAGAAAGGGCAAATTCGGAATAAATCTGGTATTGATTGAGCTCGAATTAATGTACAAACTATATATTGTTGGAAAGATAATTAAGTTAGCTTTCCAATTCATTTTATAGAGCTGGATTTGGAGTTCTCTAGAAGGAGTTATGATCAATTTATTACAGCTTGTTCAAGCTTGGGAATTCAAACGACTCCTTTGATTATTCAACTTCATTTATTTGTTTTGTGTCAAGTTTATCAATGTGTTAGGTAAGTCTACCATTGATGATGGTGGGCTAGCATTATGTTTGTCAATGCTAACATTAATAATGGTGGGTTGGTGAAGGCTTTTAAAAGCACCCTTTGACAAACCTATACTTGGAGGGTTGTTCCAATGTTTCCATTTGTATTTTTAGGATCTTGGGTTTCTTTTAGCCTATTTAAACTCAGCAACCTTGCTATGTATGACAATTAAGAGATTAATGTTATTTGAATTTGAAAGATTATTCTTTCTTTGGTTCTTTTGAGAACTAGTGAACTTATCAAGAATTTGCATTCTTGTGGCGTTCCAAATTTAGACTTATCACCCACCTTCTCATCTATTTCTTGAGTGTGACATCAATATCATTCTCTATACCTTTGGTTCATGCTTTTCTTAAGCATTGGGTCTAGGTTTTGTTTGTCATAAATATGTTTAGAACTTTCTTGGGAAGTTGAAACTACAATTTAAATGTGAGTTTCAAAGTATCATTGTGGGATTTCTTATCAATCTGTGTTTGGGAACTTTGTCAATTCTTGTGCAATGTGTGGTCCTGGATGGTGGTGGCCATCTTTTAACACTATGCCTAAAAAGTCGATAGATTCCTTCCCAATGCTGCTTTTCTTTTCGGAAAGCATTATGCCATGTGTATGTATAATATCAAAGAAATCTGAAAGCAATTTTTGGTGGGTCTGGTGGTTTGTGAAAAACAACAAAATGTCTATACACCAGAGCATGATGGAGGATGGGAGAGAATATTTTCACCATTGCTTTTTGGAACAGGGAAGGAGCAACTTTGAGACCAAAGGGCATTACTGTCCATTGATAATGGGCATATTGGGAATACAAAAGGCCGTTTTAGGTCTATCAGAGGGTGAAATGCTGAGTTGCCAAAAACCAGCTTTAAGATCGAATTTTGAGAAAATTCTGGCATCTTGAAGATGGATAAATAAGGACTGGATTTTTGGAAGAGGAAATTTTTCATCTCTAAGAAAAATATTTAGAGGCTGATAATCAATTACCAATCTCTTTTTTCCTCGAACTAACTCATACTTTTTTTCAACATAAAAGGCTTGACACGCCTAATTTGAAGTTGTTGACTCAATGAGACCTTGCCTAAGCAATTGATCACATTCTTGTTTGGCTAAAAGAAGGTCAGAAGGTGGCATTCCCGGATGAGTTGCTTTTGTTGGATTGATATCTTCATTTAACTTGAATGGTAGTTGAATGAAGAACTTGTCATTTTTCTAAAGAGGGAAATGATGACTGAACTGAGAATGATTTTCAGGACAGAACTGAAGAAGTTTTTAAGTGATGGGAGCATAAAGGGCATGTCGAGAGTATCTGGATGAAGAATATCATAAAGGCAAAAATATTTGTTTGAACTTGATGCCAGTTGGTGTAATGTGGAGGTTTCTTACCAGATGTAAGATATCAAATCTTATGAGAAGATCTTTGTCTGGTAAATCTGAACCAACGATTGTTTGGAAAGAACTGAATCCCAATGGGTTTTTTGGTAATCAGTGATATTTTGAAAATTTCACCATTGGCTGCTTTGAAGAAGTCAGTATGTTTTTCCCAGCAAGAGGAAGGAAGAACTATGGGATTGAGCATACTGCGTTGTGCACCAGTATCAAGGAAACCAATAACAGGAGTTGGCTTACGATACATGGAAGGGAGAACTGAAATTCTTACTAAAGGAGCAGTAGGTTTAGAATTACCTGACTTACTTCTTGAACAGTAGAAATAACATAAATTTCATCTATCTCATAATCATATGTTGACTCTGCGAGGATGAATGCTATATGATCATCGTATATGCATTGAGGAAGCG